>PVJL010001302.1:141952-277699 GCA_004026885.1 Lyroderma lyra
CGGAGCGAGGACGGGCTACCCACGCCGCCGCCTTTCCTCCTTCCAGGGACTCGGACCTGTTTCTGCTGGATACCCGCGTGGTGTGGGCCTCTGAAGAGGGCTGGCTGGAGTTTGACATCACAGCCACTAGCAACCTGTGGGTCGTGACCCCCCAGCACAACATGGGGCTGCAGCTGAGCGTGGTGACCCGGGACGGTGAGTTTCCCACTCGAGCCCACAGCCGTTGCCCTCCCTGCCCCGTCCAGCAGCGTGCACGGGTCCTCAGTTCCCAGCTGACCGCTGTGACGGTCCCTGCAGTGGAGGAGCAAGACCTTTCCCAGAAGGGACTCGGAGACCAGCTGGGGGGTCAGGGCTCTGAGAGTGGCCGTGAGGGGGCAGCACGCAGTGACAGAAGTCGGGGTGCAGAGCTAGTAGGCTTGCAGGGGGGCGCTCCCTGCACCCCTCCTCCTGGTGCATCAGGGCTCAGCAGCCCCATGTCCCCATCACGGCCCGAGACCGGCCACACCGTGCCTGTGAAGTCCACACTGGTTGGGAGGAGTATGATCAGAGAGAGAGGAGGAATGGCTGTGGGAGAGGGGCTGGCGCAGTGGGGGACTCCTGGCTGCGATTCGCGATCTCTGGCAGGCAGGGCTAGATTCCGCCCGTCTGAACGGAGCCACCAGAGACCCGAGAGTGCACGGGGCTGTCCCCTCGTGCTCATCTCTAGGATTAGCCCCCGGGGGCCCAGGGTGGGGGGTCGGTTTCCGTGGAATGAAGATGGGTGTGCTTTCGTTTGCCTTCAAGGACTCAGCATCAACCCCCGAGCCGCAGGCCTGGTGGGCAGAGATGGCCCTTATGACAAGCAGCCTTTCATGGTGGCCTTCTTCAAAGTGAGTGAGGTCCACGTGCGCACCACGAGGTCGGCCACCGGTCGGCGCCGGCAGCAGAGCCGCAATCGCTCGACCCAGTCCCAGGACGCGTCCCGGGTGTCCGGTGCGTCAGGTAGGTCCCGGTGATGCCCGTCTGTCCAGGAAGGCTCGTTCGCTCTCGGGCCTCAGTGAGAACAGAGGACGGGAGGTTTCAGGTGCTGCACGGGGTCACCGATGATCCAGCCGGGTTCCTCGGGCCATCGGAGGGGAACACCGGTCACTCACAGATTCACTGCAGGCTGTAGGCACCCTGAGAGCCTGTTTGCCCAGAAAAGCACCCTTCTGTTGGGTAGGATGTCTGCAGCGCTTCTTCCATGCACGTAAGAAGAGCACCTAGAATTCCTCCTTGTCCTATGCCTGGGAGGCGGTGACGTACAAACGTCACCCGTTGTATCAGGGACTTGTGTTTGGCAGTGCTCTTGGCTGGAACTGATGGGAAGCCAGCTGGAACAACCCTCTGTGACCGATGTGACCGCTTCGTGTAACTGGAGGTTCAGGGATTCTGGCTGTAGGCACGGCTGTGTCCACAGGCTCCGGTGATGTTGGGGATCGACCGCTGTCTCATTCTCAGAGAGACCCCTCTCGTGGCGGTAAGGGAGGTCACCAGTAGTCCCGGGGTTCGGTCGCCCTTGGCATCCTCAGCTTCAGAAAGGGAGGTTCAGAAGCAAGCCGGGATGGGGTCACTGCTCACCCCGGAGCCGGGGAATGGGGTCAGGCCCGTCCCGCCCCGAATGGGTGTGTGCACGGGGCAAGGGGGAGCCAACAGGCCCCCCTGCCTGGGTGCCGGCTGAGTGGCTCTTCAGCTGCGTCCCCTCCCCCGTGGCATGCGGGTCCACCCACGAAAACACGCGGGAGGGTGGAACAGGGGTTCCAGCTCAGTCGCTTAGAGGGTTGAATTCGAACCCGGGTGCCTCCTGCCCCAAGGCCAGAGCTTGCAAGTTGTGGGCTTCCTTTGGCCGTTAACCCCGCAGAGGTGTCGGCGTCAGGGTGACGCCCATGACTGTTGGTGGCACTGAGCTGCCCACGCCTGAGACGGCAGGACCAGGCCCCAGCAGGAGGCGGGACACGAGCTCCGCCTGCACTGCCCCCCGAATCTGCTGTCCACCCTCGCACGTGGCCGTGCGGCTGGACTTCCCAGGCACGCGCGCCGGGCTTCCTCGCGGCCGCTGCCCCGGACGAGCAGTGGGGGCTTCTCCGGGGGCTTCTCGGGGGGCTGCGACGCCCCGGGATGGGCTCATTTATCGTCTTTGCATGTGATGTCCTCGTCCTGGTGCCCCGCCCCCGTGCTGTGCAGCCCGGTGGGGATTCTGGCGAACCCGGCGATTCCTCTTCAGCCCCCACATCTGCCGGCCGACGGGCCCCCCAATACGTGTTGGAGCTCTTCTGCGTGCTGCGATTCTACCCTCTTGGATAGTAGCTTTCTCTTGGGGTTCCTTATTTTGTGTGTTGGGGGACTGTGACGCCGCCTGGCCCGTCCGTTACAAGGGCTGCGATCCATGTGGAGGTGCTGGCACCGGTCTCGCTCCCGTTCCGGCATCTCCCCGTCTTTGGGGAGAGGGTGGTCAGTGCGACTGCAAGTCGGCTGCTGGGCCCGAGGCTTCCTGCCGCGGCAACCGGCTGGCTGCCAACACCGCCACCTGGAATGGCGCGCTCACGGCAGACGACAGGTTGGGGGCGTTTTCTGCCACTTTTAACCATTCATGTAAAATTGGACTAGGTGACGTTTGGGCCTCTTTCATCCTCAACCTGCCACCGCCTGTGAGCCGGCAGCGTCCCAAGACCCTCTCCTGTCCTCGGGACGGAGTTCTTCAGACACGACCTGTTGGCGTTCTCCCCCCGGCCCACCCAACCTGTGTCGTTAAGGATCCCGGGTGGGGCAAAGGGCAGGCGGCTCTGGTGCCCTCAGATACACCGTTGACCTGGGTGCTGATGGTTCGTATCTTCTATCCCTGCTCTCCCGGTTGGGACCGGGAGGCAACCAGAATTCATCACTTGCAAAACAGCGGTCGGGGGACTTTATTATGACGACGAAGTCTTTTGCTGTTGATGTCAGGGAACTCCGCTCCACAGACCGGAGGATCTTATTCTTACAGATCGGTGTGTTTGTGGCCTTGCAGGGCCTGGCAGGTGTCCCCACGAGGTCATCGCTGGCTTCCAAGGGTTGGCATGCCATTGCTGAGAGGACCGACCCACCAGGGACGTCCAAAGCTTGGGGAGAATGGACGGTTTTTAGTTCGGCAAAGGAGCTGGGAATTCTAATTCGCCATTTGGATCTTCAGTGAAAATTGTAGGGCCTGCAGCTCGGCTTCCGGATCTGTCGGGCAGGAAGCAAAGGCCTGTTCAGGGCTTTCTGCATCGAGACCAAATCTGAATTCACAGCTATGGAGGACAGGTGTGGCATTGGTGACATGCAGGCTGGATCGTTTCAAACACCGTACTTGTGAAACTTGGCCCTGGTTTGCCATTACGTGCCACTTGGACCAAAGTTACCGAGTGAAGCAGACTGCAAGGCTACCTTCTGCCCACCTCTGGGTTCACCCTTGTGAACACGCTAATGACAGCAATGCTAAAAAGGCAGTGACAACAGGGCACGGGCGGGTGCTGCAAGGTGCCTGAGTAGATCGCTCCCTGCCCACCTCCTGAGAGGGTCCTGGGGCCAGGAGACTCAGTCTCAGAAGGGACAGAGGGACAGGTGCTGGGAGCACAGGGGGTGTGAAGCGCTCGGTCTTCAAGGGAAGCCTGTGTCTGTTTTCAAGACACTCGGCTCCGTTTTCTTTTATCGTCAAGACGAGGCCTGAGATGAGGCCAGAGTCCCGCCCAGGTTCCACGGAGCCTGGTGAGACCCTGAAATCCGGGAACGACGAAGAGTGTGACAGCGTATCTGCTGCCTCTCGTGCTGACCATCCGGGCTGTGAACAAAATCTAGAGCCTGAAACCTGAGCCATCGCCCCCACCCCACAGCGCTTTGTGAGACCACTGAGGCCGGAAAGCAGGACCCCAGGGTCTGGCTGGGCCACCGTCCCCGTGGGGTCACTGGCACTTGCCCTGCCCTCCCGTCTCAGGCCAGGGAATCCCATGGAATGATGAGAGCCAGGCTTTACTTTCTGTGTTCAACGTCGACAAAGCCAGATCCCTTGAAAATTTCTCCCGGGACCCAGGCCAGCCTTCACCATGGCTGCATTCTGGGAACTGTGGGGAGCACTGGTGTCTGAAGTCAGGGGGATGGGGTGACACTCCCCCCAGTGTGTGATCCTCTTGGCTCACAGGCAATATCCCAAGGCCGAGTGTCCCCCTGACTCGCTGGACAGCGGACGGCCCATTGCTGGTCATCCTGAGGCTCAGACCCCCTGATGGTTCCCCTGATTGAGGCACAGGCCTCCCGTCAGGCCCTGCTCCATGACACTCCCCCCAGGACGCTCTCCTGGCCCAGCCGGTCTCTTCAGAGCCCTCATGCAGCCTCGAGACCATCGCTGTCGGAAGTACAGCGAACCCTGCCCGGGAGTCATCTCTTGCTGTGACTGTGACATCTTCTAAATCAGGAGCCCGGGGAGTCTGGGGCATCTTGGCACACCCCCTCCACAGGCCCTGCACACAGCAGGGGCTCACAGCAGGTGTCCGCTGCTTAAAGGAGTCCATTCAAGTCACTCACTGTGTATCATTTGCTGGAGTGCCCAGCGCTCGGACGAGACAGGATGCGAGACACCCACACGACCGGCGACCTGGCGGAGCGGTCTGGTGACCAGACTTGTGTCTAGTAGGGGCCCTGCTCGCTGCCTTCCCGGGCCCAGCACAGCACCTGGCCCGTGGCACTCGGTCCCTGGAAGTTTCCACGCCAGAGCGGGTGAGTTAACGGGCGCCTCTCTCTCTCCCCCCGACAGAGTACAACAGCAGTGAACTGAAGACGGCCTGCAGGAGGCACGAGCTGTACGTGAGCTTCCAGGACCTGGGGTGGCAGGTGAGTTCTCGGGACCAGGTCCCCTTCCTCCTCCGAGAACTTCTGCAGGAGCTGACTTGAGTCAAGCTGACAGCACACGGTGGGCAGCGCGTGCCCAGGGGAGGGACAGCTCTGCAGCTCCTTCTCTTCACCTGTAGCGGCACAGCCAGCACCAACAGCCTTCAGGGCTGGGACGGGTCCTCCCGGGGAGGCCCTCAGGAGCCCTTCCGGACGCCCGGGCTCGTTGCAGGGAGGTGCGGACAGGCCTGGCCTTCGTGTGCACCCAGCCCCCGCTGGTGCCTTCCCAGGGAGCCCAGGGTTCTCCTGCTCTGTGCACCTCAAAATCAGCAGTCACCTACCCTGACACGCCTCCCTCATTCTTTCCAAGTCCACAGGCCATGGCCTTCTACTTGGGCATCTAAAAACCATTTTAATTGTTTTGAGAAAAGGTTGGAAAAGTGGATCAGTACTGTACTTCTCCAACGGCCATCCACTGGCTCACCCAAACGCTCTAGAAGAGCACAAACGTTTTGTCCCACACCTGAGAGCCACCACTAGTTCATAAGAAAGTTGTAGGTGACAAGTGATAGGAGATAGTTTCCACATGCAGGTGGCATTATGACAGCAGGGAGCACTGGGCTCCTGGGGAGGCTCTGTGGGGTCCAAGGCCACATGCTTCCAGACCTAGCGGGCAGGTAGCACCTCAATGCCACGTGGGTCTGCAGAAGGAGCGGGGCCTCCGAGGTCAGGCCGACCAGGCTCACACCCCAGCTTTGCCACATGACCTTGACCTTCCTGCATCTGTCTCCTTCCCTGTTCTATGCGAGCAGTCCCACGGGATTACCCGAGAGCACAGAGGGGTGTGAGCACTGTCTGTTAATCACCTGTTGCCACTACCTTTTGCTTTAAGGACTGGATCATCGCACCCAAGGGCTACGCGGCCAATTACTGTGACGGAGAGTGCTCCTTCCCACTCAACGCGCACATGAACGCGACGAACCACGCCATCGTGCAGACCCTGGTGAGCCCGTGGGGTCTCTGCCACCTTCCAGGTGGGAGTCAGCTACGACCAGGTGTGGTTTCTCACGGAAGCTTTGCCTCCTCCTGTTTCGAAACAGGTCCACCTTATGAATCCCGAGTACGTCCCCAAACCGTGCTGTGCGCCCACCAAACTGAATGCCATCTCGGTTCTTTACTTTGACGACAATTCCAACGTCATCTTGAAAAAGTACCGAAACATGGTCGTGAGAGCTTGTGGATGCCACTGACTCGGACCTGCTGGGGACACACTCTGCCTCCTAGATGACATCTGCCTTAACACATAAACAGCAGCACAGGGGACGTGGGGTGACCACGTGGACACCGTCTCACGCTGGCTGGTGCCTTACTGCCCAAGGACGACGTTCAAGGACTTCGTTCCTGACCTGCCCAGCAGTCAACGCCGTGAGTAGCTGCTGGTCTGCAGAAGCTGTCTGCATGTAGGGGGACGCCTGGTGACTGCAGCCATGTAGCTCTGACGGGTGTCTCCCTCCCCTCCGGGAAAAGCCCACCGAAATTAGCTCCAGCCCTGGATCAAGCTCTCCGTGCTGTTAGTGAGGGACCAGGGAGACATCTCATAGGAGGGAGTTCCCTTGGCTAAAGTATCCGCTGGGTTAGTAACGTTTCTCACAGACTTCATTCCCAGGAAGGTCAGTGTCACATGGGGTCAGCAGCCCGGGCCCTACCCAGGGCTGGGGAAGTGCCTTTTGTCTCGGTAAGGGCTGTTCCGCCTTTGGGCAGCCCGTCTGTTGGTGTGAGAATAGAATTATTTTTGGAGAAAGCCCGGGATTTCCACGGCGCCGTCCTCCCCCCACCTGCTGGTGTCCCTGCTGGAGGACCGCTCGCCCTCTGCGGGGCGGCGGCCAGCGTGCCGGTGCCCTGGCCGCGTGACACGAGAAAGCAGTCACACCTCCTCCCTGTGGGGACGGCGCTCTGGGGAGCCCGGAGCTTCGGGGTGCCGGCTCTGGCCTCGCCCGTGTCAGTGAAGTGGTTTTCCTGCGCTGCTGCAGGGTGAGGACCTGCGGAGGAGACGGGGCGGGGCCCCCCCGCCTTTAGGAGTGGGTTTGGGGGGCCATGCTGTGTGCGATCGGAAATCCATTTCCACTTGTAGAATGTGAGACCCAAGTGAAAGCTTAGAGTATTTTTTAAATGTCTTTTTCCACAATCATGTACTAGGAAACCAATTTCGTACTAAAATGATTAAATGATACATTTATGACTTATAACTGTTTGCACTTACAGCTTTTTTGTAAATATAAACTATAATTTATTGTCTATTTTATATCTTTTTGCTGTAACATTTAAAGACCAGACCTTTTAAAAAAAATGTTTATTTAGAAAGTATCATAGTGTAAACAAACCACCGCTCCGCGCTCCTGATCCGAGACCCACGATGCGCAGCTGGGGACGCGCCCCCCGGAAGCGGACGATGTCGAGACGTGTGGCCCCGACACAGCTAATAAAGATCTCCTTTAAGGCAGAGGCCGGTCGCGAGCCTGCTCTGTTGTCGTCTGCGGCAGACGGGGTCGTGCGCCTGACGGCCCGGCCACCAGGTCCCTCGTGCTGAGTGAGTGGCATCCCCGAGCCGGGGGCGGGGTGGGGCGACGCGCGCCGGGCACAGTGTTATCACGAGGAGGACTTGCGGGCAGGGAACACACCGGGGCCTCGGCCTGCTGCTTTCCAAGGGTGACAGTAAAGATGGCTGCGGATCGGCCGGCAGCACCAGGCATGCCCATGCCCATCTTTGGTCTGCAGTGAGCCTCTAAAAGGGGTCCCTAGGGGCCGAATGGTTCTGCTGGTCCCCAATACTCGCCAGGGACAGCTCAGGGAGTCCTCCAGCCCCAGGTGCACAGGCATGACTCAACTCTTTCTATGAGTTAACAGAATAGTCAGGACAACTCTTGTGGAAGTTTCCACAGGTGATTGATAGCAAGTTTTAAACATGAACTTAACTTCACAGAGCCCCTGACTGTATGTTAACGTGACCAGTGCAATACTTCATCCGTGAGAAACAGAAGTATCCCCGTAACTGATGGGACGAATACCCGCGCGCACACGAGATGATGCAAGTGTCACCTTGCTCAGGCACATGTCAGAGGTCCCACAGCTTTCGTGTGCCACCCTCTCCCAGAGACAGACGCATTGACAGAAACCAAGTGGCCGGGAAGGTCTCTTTCAGAGGTTTGGGGGGGGGGACCAACCCCCACAGGCCGCCTTTCCAGAGCTCGTGGGCAGGTCACACATTGTGCTGTCACCACACTCACGCAGGAGCCAAAATGAGTCGGCAATTTGCTTTTCCTCACTCACCTCTATTATAGTCTCAAAGGAAACCACATTTAGATTTCAGCAGGAGCAGGTTCAAGGGGACGAGAGACTGCCACCGCGGAGACTGTTTGCAACGGGGTCATGTTTACTTCCCGAGACTTGATGAGGACCCGGTGGAGCGTGCTGGCTTCAGAAACGCGCGCAGAGCAGAGGCCACGAGGTTGGCACCCCAGCTTTCCGAACGGCCGCGGTGCGGGCTCTCAGCAGCCCCCACGGGGGCGCAGGCCGACGGGAGCCGCTGCAGCCCCCGTGCGGTCACAGCTCGTCTTTCGCCTGACGCAGCACGAAGTGGTGCAAGGACTCGAGGTTTCGGGCGCCGCCGTGCTCGCCGGCCAGCTTCCCCCCGCGGAAGAGCAGCAACGTGGGGTAGCCTCGGACCTGGAAAGCAAAGACGCCCCAGCTGAAAAGCAGCGGCCGCGGGAGGGCTGCGGTTCAATTTCCAACACGTGGAGCCTTGGGGCTGTTTATGCACGTTCCAGTACAAAACTGCGTTCAGAGTAGTGTCAGAGTCGGGGGCAGGTGCCTTGTCCCGGCCTGTCCTGTGCACGTGCCCCCGGGGATGCCCGGGCCACGCTGAATAGACATGAGATCCTCACGGGGACATCTGTCAGCGGCAACTGACCTCTCTCCTCTCGAGAATTTTCGGGCAAAGTGATCAGTAACAAATGTCTGTGCTCTGTCTATCCCCAGTCTGATGAGGCACTAAACGTCAGCGGCCTCGTGAGTGTTTAGTAACGAAAGAACCGTGACTCACGAGTCGCACCGCAGGGTACCCAGCGTGCTAACAGCTCCGGGAGCCCAGGGAACCGCAGCACAAGGCGACTTGTGGGGCCGGGTGGGGGGACCTTTACGTTCAGGGGTTCCTTCCTTCAGCCACCCTACTTGAAAAGCGACCTGGGTGATTAGGACGAAGGCCACAGCTGGCCGACTGCTCTGTCGACGGGCACGTCCTGTCCGCTGGGTGGTGCTCCCAGCCTCCAGCCCGACCCCCCACTGAACGGTGCTAAAGAGGAAGACAGCCTCTCCTTGGGGAGCGCCGCCTCTGCTTTCCAGAATAAAAACACACACACACACTTCACCTCCGAAGGACACGAAACGCCCTTGTGCAGGGGCTGAGGGCAGGGCGTCCCCGACCCCGAGTCACGGCCTCGCGGGGACCTGGGGGATTCGGTCCGCGGGTGCCTACCGAGTACTTGCTGCAGATGTTCCGTTCGGCAGTGCAGTCCACCTTGGCGATCTTGACCTCTGCCAAACCAGGGAATTCCTTTCTAGAGAGTTCTTCCCACGTAGGAGCCAGATTCTTGCAGTGACCACACCTGGAAAAGAACGACGACAGCTCAGTGCGCGTCCTGGGTCCAGCTCACTCACCCCCAGCTTGCTGCCAAGCCGAGCCCCGCTTTCCTGTGTGAGGCAGCCCCCAACTGCCTACGGGTTCCTGAAACGTCAGGTGCCCCGGGTGGAGGGCCAGGGGCACTGGCTCTTCCTGCTCGCCCCTCCCCCACCCCCAAGAAGGCAGGTGAGGTTGCCTTTGGGTAACCTGACAGAAGGAGGCCGAGCACGGGTTTGGGTTCGGCAAGCACTGCCGTGACACGGTGAATGGGCTAACTGCATTACGAGTGCAGCACGAGCAGGAAACACAACAGGCTCCCAACACTGCAGAACGAGACATCACTGGGGGCCAAGACGGTGGAGACCGGACTGCTTCTGGTCTCAGCGCCACAGAACCGCCGCAGCGTCAGGGACCTGGTGGGGCCACGGGCCCTCCCTGCTCCCCAGCTCCCTGTCCTGACTGTCCCCCACTATGCGACTGCTCCCCCTCAGCAAGAGGGGATCGTCTACCTTCAAACCTGGGCTATACAGCTTAGGTTCTCTTACAAAAAGACATTATTTACTAGCTTTTCTATTAAGAACCGAAACTGCACAGCTCAGAGGAGTCAGCGCTCAGTAAGTGTAACCCCTGCGGCCGTGGCTGCTCGTGAATTCCTGAGAAGCAGCAAAGGAAAGGGCACGAGGACACGTGGTGACCACCTCGCTGGTTCGCACTGAGACAGTCGGATGCTGTCCTCGGCCAAATGGACGGTTTCACTCGTGACGGAAAAGTGTCCTCTGATTTCACAGTGGAGGAAATGGTAAGCACCCCTAGAGTCAGGGCCGTTCCCCAAGTCCTGGCACCTCCCGCTGTCCCAGCACCTCGGCTGCTGTGCTCCCTGAGACCACGTGGCAGAAGGGGCAGGTGCCAGGGTGACGTGATAGGGGCTGCACCACGAAGCCGAGTGCGGCTGGATCTCCGTCTCGTCTGCCATAAGGGAGGCTAAGGAGCAAAGCTCCATCCACCGTGCCGTCCACGGGCCACTCAACCAGAAAAACCCAAAACAAGCAAAACAACAAAACGAAAGCACGCTATTCGGGAAAGTACGGGAACCACGGGACGCAACTTCTGCGTGGCCAGCACAGTCCTCCGTTCTCCCGCAAGCAGAGGGGACTGAAGTCAGCCAGCCCCTCTCGATAAGCAGCTGTTGTGAATACCCCCCCCCCCCGAGTGCGTCTGCAACGCCGCCTCATTTCCCACATCCCCGCGCCGGGCGGGCTCTGGGAACTGCAGAGTGCTGGGACAAGCGTGCCACTCACCACGGAGCATAGAACTTGATGAACGTTATTCCTTCCGCCACAGTGTCGTCGAAGTTGTCTTCCGTGAGAGCCAGCACCGTGCCCTGCAGGAAAGGAGAGGCCGCAGCCGACACCCACCACTCAGAGCAGGCCGGAGTCACGCTCTGGGACTGCACGAACACGAATCAACGCTTCCCAGTGCTCTGACGCACGCCCAAGGTCACAGCGTGCGTCTCACAAGCTACAGAGAAGGGCAGAGATCCATCACAGGTCCCAGGCGCTGCCGTCCCTGAGGGCTCCGCAGTGTGGGCCAGCGCCCAGGCCCGGAGCCCCCGTATCCCCTCCAGGGCCCTCCTGAGGTCGTCCACTTGTGCCTCGGCTCCCTGACTCCCACCGCTGTCATCGGAAGGACGCGTAAACAGCCTTCCCTGCGTCACAGAGGACCTCACAAAGTGTTACAGAAGCTCAGGCTGCTTTTCATTTGTAAACGGAAATGGAAACACTTCACCTGAGCTCTGTGGGGGACACGGGGGCAAGGCGCCCCAAGGCCGTCCACCCCAAAGCGAGTCCACCGCCACAGCTCTCCATACAACGATGGCTGTGTGTTTCTCCAAAAAATGCACCTGCAATTCGCTCACGGGAGCGAGCACGGGGGGTAACCTGTCACGTGGCCGGACGCAGCAGGGCGGCTCCAGCGTCACGTAAACGTGTCAGTGCTGTAGAGCACTGCCATCTCCTTTATACGACACCACACTCGCGGGAAGACCCGCTTACATGTGGAAAACTATTATAAACAAAAACTGTTCTGAGTCTGATGAAAACCACCACAGGATGTAACTATAGCCACACGCACACACGCGTTATAGCCACACGACACACACACACGCACATGCACGCGCACACACATGCGTGCACACACGCGCGCACACTCCTCTGACACATGTGGTCCTTACAACGACGAACTCACTTATTCCCAAACCAAAACTCAGCTTTTAACTCACACCCAAGCAGTCCCCAGCCGGTGAGAGTCCAGCTCAGGGGCAGACTGGGGGGCTGGGAGGCCCACTCTGCCCCGGCCCCAGGGGATGGGGCAGGCGGCCCGCCCATGTTTCCAGTTCTAAACAATTGGGGCTCGGGGTATGAGGGCTCCCACAAGTCGTGAACTTGGCTGACGTTCACCCCTCACGCACATACACGTAGCTGAAGAAAGTGCTCTGTGCTGAGAAGTCAGCTGTAGCCAACAAGCAGGTGCACGACTCTGCACTGTCCTCAAACTGTCATCTGTCCCAAGTGCGGGCGGGGAGAGCCCTCTGGGCAGGGGCTGCGGGCACCCACCTTGTCGGCCTCGGGCTCGGCCGGTGCTGGGGCCCCCGTGGGCGGGGCCGGGGCGTCCCGCTCTGTGCTCTGGAGCTGTGCCTCCACGTACTGCCTCAGCGAGTCCAGGTCCCGCTTCCCCTTATACTGGTCCAGCTGTCCAGACACAGGCCCACGAAGGGCTGCCGGGTTAGTACCCTGAGTGCCTGGACCCCTCAGCCCCCCCGCCGACCTCCGCCCCCCCGGGAGGCTCCCGGCAGGTGTTGCGGACAGTGGGGGGCGCTGTGCACAGCTGCACGCTCAGATTTCGAGGGGAAGGCGGAGTACGCCCAATGCGTTGGCTTCGGGGAGAGACCCCCGCCACGAGGAAGCACTGACCCCTAAGGCTGACATTAGAGCAGCCACTCGGGGACAGCAAGGAAGGGGTGTTCTTGTGACAACCTGGGCCAAATGAAAGGTTTCCAAACCGCCTGACGACGGACCGTTTTTCTCAGCTACCCAATCGGACAGCTCAGAGGGAGACGTTTTGTTCCGTCAGACGTGGTCCTTGAAACCCGTGCCCTAACCATCCACGCTGGCGCTTCGCCACGCCGCTGAGCCAGCCGGCCGCCCGGCCCCCTGCGGCTACGAGGACAGTCTCAGGGCGGAGGCCCGGGGACGTACCTTCTTCCCGTCTCGGAACCAGAGGAGCGTGGGGTAGCCGCGAACCTGGTTTCCTGAGCAGAGCTCGTAGTGCTGTGTGCAGTCCACCTGCAAAGACAGCCACAGTCCCGGCGCTGGCGTCAGCCTTCCCAGTGCAAAAGGACTCCTGGGCACGCCGTAGTTCTTTTACAGACTTGCTAACGCCCGCCGGCTGCAGAGCCTTTCCCCACAAACACGCCGTCACTGAAAACGCCCGTTTCTGTTACAGGAAGCAGCGCTTTTCCGTGAGCAGGTGAAGGGGGGCGGGGAGCCCAGCCGGACCTCCGGAGGGGGCGGGCCAGCTGCGGGGCACGGACACCCACACGAGTCACGGTGCTAGCTCGAATGCATTCGCACATTCAAACTCCCAGAATTTTAAAATCAAGGAGGGACGAGTAGTCCGGTGCCAGCAGGAGGACTTGGTATGTGATAAGGAGAACGCTGCAACGAGTCTAGTACGTTCTTAAGTCTATAAACCCCGTTTACCTGTTCTCGTGGCTCTCTGGGTGTTTTATTGCGTGTAAATCTTTATATAAGATTTTGCTTGTGCAACACACTTAATCCTAAGTAACTTCTTTCCTTTTCATTTTTCTACTGGGGTTAAAATCAGCTGGGTAAGACTGAGGTCAGAGAGCAGCTCAGCTGCTACCCGGAAGCACAGGAAGCCTCACTAAAGTCGGGGTACAGGGGGCATTTTTGGGATCCAGTCTAACCCAGCCACACAGATGCCCAGAGGTGAAGGCCACAGCCCAGTTACTTAGCCTGTGTCCACTCATGCCCAGTTCCACCAGAAGGCTCTATTGACATACATGGAAAATAAAATCATCTCCCATCAGAGTTCAAAACATAATTTAAAGGAGGGAAGGAATGAGGAAGGCAGAAAGACAAGACTAGTTTGCGATGACCTCCATGGGCTGTTCCATGAACATAAATTACCTGTCCGGCAGGTAACAGTGAAAAATCCGTTCAACCAACAGCTGTTACAGCTGACCGGCCACGTGCTCCATGCCGAGCGCCGTGCAAAGCGTTTTCCTTTCATCCTCCTGAGTATCACAGTTAAATCTCCTCTCAGTTTCTCAAAGGTGGGACTGAGGCGTGGAGAGGCTGCCCTGGGCAGGCCAGCCAGGTAGGTCTAGCTGACTGTCCAATCTGTGCTTCTGACTACCTCACCGTGCTGGGCAGATGGTCTTATTAACTACGGTGCCTGACTTCTGTACACAAGTCCACCCCACACCTGCCCTAAGGACAAACTCAGATTATCTGTTACAGGAAATGCAGGCAGAGCTTTGTGGTGGGTTCCAGAGGATGGATGAGGTTCAAAGTGTCTGATGGCCCAGAAGCTGCTCTGGATGTTTCCAGAAAAATCCAGTTGCAGAGCTGTTAGCCATCACTCCTGCCCTCTCTGTGTAGAGTGGGGCAAGTTGGACAGAAGTCCCAGCCGCAGGACGAGCCGCGGCGGGCTGTCTGCATGCCCGTGTGCACCCGGAGCCCAGGGGCCTTCCTCCAGGAAAGAGCTCTTGGGTGAGATCAAACGTGGCTGGTCTCCAAGCCCGTCCAGTGGACACTCTCTCTAGCTCTGCCTCCTATCTCTGCAGAACGGGCTCTGGGGCTGCCAATTCAGAATTGGCCATCGCTTCAAAATAAACAGAGCAGCCACAGCCATAATTTATCTCTCGGCGGTGGAAAAGCCAGCACACTTGCAACCCGGCTGCCATCTGTGAAGGTGAAACGAATCATCAAGGGGCACACTAAATGGAAATAATAAATCAAGCGTGTGACTTCGCGCACAGAATGAATAATGGGCCGCGCCGCTAATTAATCCGGCCAAAGGCGGTCGAGTTCCAGTCTAATAAGGGCTTTCACTTACCTTGCCAATCCTGACAGTTTCGGAATGTTCGAGGCCCAGGGCCAGCTGCTCCCAGGTCGGAGCCAGCGCTTTGCAGTGGCCGCACCACGGGGCGAAGAACTTGATGAAGTGGTCGCCTGCCGGGGAGCCCGGGAGGATGGGGAGGGGGCGTGTAAGTCACGTCGCACCCGACCTTCAACCTCTCGCCACGCCCCGTTTCCAGGATGATCCCTTTAACTGACCGGTGACGCGCCATCAAAAAGGTCCACGCGTTCGCAACGGTCTTCAAAACAAAACCCAAGTGTCACCTTTGGAGAGCTGGCCACAAAGGGGGAGACCAGGCGTCCTGTCCCTGCTGTACGAACCGCACGACCGATAACCGAGTGACGGTTGAGGGCAAGTGACTGCTGCTGAGAACGTGCCCGAGTCAGAAGGCACCTGACGGGGCTGGGGTGGGACCCCAGCGGCCCCTGACGTCACTAAGAGACTTCGACAGCTACCAAGTCTTGCCTGAATCCCCCAAAACACCCAAAGGACACTGGTGACGTCTCTCCACGCAGGTACCAGTTCACAGGGAAGAGACACCAGGGACACGTTAAACCACAGCACGGGGCACACTCAGCAAAGCCCACCCCGGGGAACGCGACAGGTGAAACCACCTAGTGGTCAGCAAGCGAGAGGGGAGCAGATGCTGGGGTCAGAGAGACTTACAAGGGGCAGATTAGAAAGAGGCCAACTAAGCACACGCGCGCGTAGGACCGCACACGTGAGTGCTGCAAGCTGGGCGTGCTTCCACAGAAGCCAAGGGCAGCACCCCCGTGGGGCAGGGGGGACGGGGGGTGCCTGGGACGGGCTGCAAGAGGCCGGCAGGTTTTCCCCAGAACCTGGAACTGGACAGCGGTTACAGGGTGACCACTTCCTGACAATAAAGTCCTCCTTTGTTTTCTGTATCTGTGTATTACTTCACAATAAAATAGGAGGTTTGAAAACCTAAGTATTACTCCCTTGGCTAGGAGCGAAAAATAAAACTGCAAACCTTCAAACATCACTATTTGGACATTAAGGATTTTTATTCCAGGCTGTTCCGCCTTGACCAGCCCGGGGCCTGAACGATGTCAGGCCGTGACCAAATGGAAAACAGGCTGTGGCCAGGGAGAGAACCAACCAGAGGCGGGCTCGGGGCAGTGCCTCGTCACCACGGTCACAATGCAGGGAAAGGCAATGTCCTAAACCTTTCTTCAAAAATCAGCTTGCTCTGCAAGGCGGGCACCCGGAAGGCTCTGCCGCCAGCCCTGCGCGGGAAGGCGGCGGCAGGATGTCCGGGAACCCACCGGTCGGTGTCGGCAGACATCCCGGGGTGGGGGAGGCAGGCTGCGGGGTGGGGGTGGGGAGGGCTCCTCGGGCCAGCATCCCAGCAGCACCTCCGTCCAGGGCACCGGCCCTCAGGGAAGACCAAGCAACGAGGGACCCGGCTGGGCTCGTGGGGACCAGTCCTAACAAGGTGACTCGGTTGCACGTCCTCTACAGAGCCCAAGCCAGTCTCACAGGGAGTCCCCTGCAGGGGGAAAGCCCTTGGAGGTGCACTGTCCGAGCCGCGGTGCGAACTAAGCCACCACCGTCCGCGGAAAGGAAGCCGGAGAAGGCGCCGGGATGACGTCAGTGCACACGCACAGTGCGGGAGAACGCGTTCAGACTCGCGGGGTGGGGTCTGCAGCCCCGCAGGCAGGTAGGTCCAAGGCCGGACACAAGGCTAAGGCCCCTTCCCGACATTTCCAGCCCAGTCTCAGGGGAGGACTTCTCTCCAGGGCAGCCCTTGAGGATGGAGGTCGGCACGGGGGCCGTTTGCTCCGGTGACACTGCGGAGCCATGGCCCATGGAACGTGTGCGGGGTCCGGCCAGCACCACTACCATGAGGTGTTGGGGCACTTAGGAGGCCGTCTGCAGACGAGAAGTGGTCTAGAAGTATTTAAGTGCAAGGGACATGCAACCCTGGTCCTCACGCTGTAACAGCCCCACTACATTCCAGTCTAAACAGAGAGGTTTGTTTCTGCGCCAGGTCACCGGCGCTAACAAACACTCCCGCGTCCGAGGACGCACCGGGTAGCCAGTGTACCAATTCAGGGTGCCCATTCATGACGTGTGAGCTCCAAAGTTCCACCTAAGGCTGTGACCTAGCCCGAAGCCGGCGTTTCTATCGGGACAGGACACGGGGAGCCCTAACCTCCGAGAGGAAGAGGAGGGGATGTTACTGTATCTGCGGGAGGGAGGTCCCGGGTAAGTGCCACACATGCAGCCACCTGCGAGCCCTCGGGGGGCAGGAAGGACAAGCCAGCCAGCGAAGGGGTAACGAACGGTCAGTGGCCCTCAGGTGCGTTCCCCGCCAACACTGTCCAGAGGCGGCGCCGTACCTTGTGCCACGTGCAGCTCAAAGTTGCCGGCCGAGAGCTCATACAGTCCTTGCCTGGGCTCAGGGGCTCGGGGCGGCTCCACTTCCGGCTCTGGTGTCTAATGGGAAGAAACAAAAGAGCAGTCACTGAGTGTGCCCGTGACGACGCGGTGGAACCGGTCCAGGGGGAGGACCTGTGTCTTTCTAGAACCTTCTCCAGATGTCCTTCCCCACCTGTGTGGGATGCTGGTGGCAGCCATCCTCACCTCACCTGTCCTTGGCTGCCCCCACACACAACCAACCAGAGCAGACAGACCACAGGATAGGTGCACCCCAAAGCAGTGCCCTGCCCCGTTCTCTGAAATGTGACAGGAGAGTTCACAATTCCTGACGGGCCTGCTCCAAAGGAGGGAGGGCCCAGCGACGCGGAGGCAGCAAACGTACAAGACCGAGAACCAGGAACCACCAGAGGACAGACGCCTGGCCATCCTTTAGTCCCACAAATTGTTAAAACAAAACAAAAACCCCACCGACTAGGAGGGGAGGTAAAACTCAGAAGGACTGGAGACAGAGAAGTTGGTGATGAGAAGGAAAAGATGAACGAAAGGCAACGAAGAGCCGCCCACGGGCAAGCTGTACTTTTAAGACAGAATATCGTGCACGTGACTAAGTCCACGGCAGAAACCCACGAGGAGGGGGCCGGGAGTGGCAGAGAGGACCGCAACTTGCAGGTGACGTGGTCAGCACAGCACTCACGATGCAGCTGCAAATGTCCACATTTCCGAGGCCAACACAGCGGGAGTGAAGCAAAGATCACTGAAACTACCACCATTTTGCTAGACACATGGGTGTCACTCGCAACCTGGCCGTTCATGTTTTCATCAAAAAGAACATCCAAGGTAAGTCACTGGAGCTGTCAGCTCCAAGCTGTGGCGCTGTATCGTAAAGCACCGTGAACGTGCCCGTTGGGCTGCTGGCTTGTCCAAGCCTCCCAAGGGCAAAGCGCCCACACAGACGATGCCCAAGCAAATGCTGGGAGGCAGGAACCAGAGTAGCCGCCACCACCCTGGGAACCCACGGAATGGCACAGAAATGGGTGCACCCCGGATTCTTAGGAAAGCAATCTGCCGATACCGATCCAGAGCCATAAAAGTGGTCTTGCTTTTTTCTTTGCCTTGTGATTTTGTGTCTAGCAATATGTTCTAAAAATGTCACTCAAAAGTAGTAAAAATGTCCTTTACAAAGATAAGTGTGTTCCTTATAGCATTCCTGATGAGAGAATAATTATAAATAATATAGGAGTTGACTTACGGCAAATCCGTACGATGGTATAAGATATGATCACTATAAAGACAATACAGCTATATAAAAACATTATCAGTGAAATGAACTATGTTTACATGATGATAATTGTTTAAGAAAAAATGCAGAAGCAAACATGGAAATACAAACACTGGGGTCGAATGTAAGAAGTGACAGTTTTTCTACTCTTTGAGTTTCTTTCACACTGCCTAACATTAGGGAGAAAAATCTACATTTGTCCTGTCTAAATAGAAACATGTACGTATCCAGCTACTTAGGTATACATACAGATGGAGAACTTCAAGAGTTCTTGCTTACAATAAACAGCAAAGTTCAAACTGAAAGGGCAGTGTATGCAGTTCGTAACATAAAGTCTGACTGCTTGCACTTTTCGGTAGTGAGGCCACTTGTCACGGTTCGAGCGGCCATCTGGGGCCCTAAGCGCTCTGAAACACTGAGATACGGCCAGGGGGTGACTGTGGTTCTGGGTCCCAGGTGGCCATGCCCATCCCTCACAAAGGACACAGGATGCTGCCCCTCAGGACGGCTACTCTGAGCCCGGCCTGGCCACACAGTCCTTCCCGGCGGGCACTTCGGGCTGTCACTCCCCTGAAGGGCAGTGGCCCATGAGATGACACAAGATGACGTGGCCATGCCGTCCTGATCCCGGCTGCTGGGATCCTGAATGAAATCACAGGAGACTGAAGTTTTTGGTAGAACGCTTATTACTTTAAAAGTTTTTTCCAAGACCATGAACCCCTCTTTAAAATGAGCTTCCTCTCATCAGAGAGTACTTTCACGAAGTAAACAATGCGACTAAACCTGCATGAGAGTGACACCTGCTCGCCCAGCGATCCTGCCCTGGCGGAGATGCAGACCTCTATCTAGCCAGGCCATTTCCTGCCACCTGAGTTAGATCCGTCTCGGCTCCTCCGACACCTCAGCCCAGCACTCTTCACTACGTGCCTGGACGCCCTGAGACGTGAGGTCCAGCAGCCGGGTTTCTGATAGCTGCAGCATCTCCAGAGGGCGGTGAAGGCCCGCACGGCCCCCCGGACAGTGACACCAGCAGCTGCTGAGGCCCCAGAAGACGGCGGGAATTGGGCGCGAGCCCAGACAACCTTCAAGTCTGTGCACACCGGCCCGACACAAAAGCAGTGAAAAGGTGTTTAAACTGAAATTACATCGGACTTCAGATCGTCTCACTGGTTCATCAGAAATGTGCGGTAGGGGACTGAGGCCACACCTCTGCTCTCTGACCCGCACGCCACCACAGGCCACCACAGGCCACGCCCACCGATCCGCGTGGGACCGCGTGTCAGCACGAATCCGGGAGCAGCACGCGTGAGGGGCACTTAGTGAGCAGTTTACGATCTTAGACGATTTATAACGACACCCTCCCAACGTCCCGGGGGACCCGGACAGGGAGAGGATTAGAAACTTTTCTCCACAAGGAACATTCTGTACACAGCTACGTCTTTAAGGAAACGTCTCGGGAATCACACAGTCCCCACGACGTCCTCCCCACGACGTGCAACGATGGTCTCAGCCAAGCCAGCTCCGTCTCAGGGACTGAGGGCCGGGAAGAGGAGGGGGGACTCGCACAGCGGAGCTACGAGTGTGAGCGAGGGCCCCCCGGCAGCTGGGAAGGCTGCGGTGGGGAGCAGAGGGGGCAGGGCTGCTGGGCTGGATATTCTGGCTTCAGCCTGCCCCCCCGACACTGAGGAATTACTGTTAACCACTTTGCACGTGACCCTGGCCCAGAGGCTGCGGTGCAAAGCGCTAATGCTTGTCTGTGAGAGGCAAACCCAAATATTTACAAATGGCACTCCACGAGGACTGGCTCTGCAGCCGACCAGGGGGCAGGGCGGCAAGTAGGACAAAACCTGGGCAGCAGGTGGGGGTGGTGCTGGCAGCTGGGGGACGGGCACGTGGAACCATCAACGTTACCCTTGCCTCATCACTCATACACTGTTCGTTGGACTCTTCTTCTACTTCTGCGCACCCTCGAGTACTCCCATAACAAGTTCTTAGAGAGTTCATCCTTGTCCACTGAAAAGCACAGAGACAGAAAGCAGAATGGTGGCGGCCAGGGAAGGGGAGGGAGAGTTCCGCGGGGACAGTCTCAGCTTTAGAGGCCAGAAGAGTTCTGCAGACGGTGGGGTGACGGCCGCACGACAGCTGAGCGCACGCAATGCCACTGAACCGCACGCCTGGGGACGGGGACAGTGGTGCACGTCCCACTGTGTCTTCTACCACAACCAAGTCGTGGGGAAGACAGGACGTCCCCCCGTACGTACGCCATGGGCTGAGTGCTAAGACAGGGAAAGGCAGCCCCGTAAAGGCGGCCGTAAGCTCGCACCCGAACCGGCCCCTCACTGCCCAGGACGCCCAGCGCTGCCGGCAGGGGAGGTACTCACAGTGGGCTCCTCGCTCAGCGTCTGCAGCATCCAGCTCTCCAAGGCCTGGAAGTCCCGGGGTCCCTGGTACTTCACGGCTTCACGGCCTGGCTTGAAGAGCTTCAAGCTGAAAGGGCGAGGCGGGGTCAGACAGAGGGTCCTTAAAGCACCTCCAGCCGCCGGGCGCCCCGGCTCATTCAGCCCCGCAGTGGGGCATGAGGGACCCGGGGGAGGGGGGCTGCAGCCAGGCCCCTCTCTGCCCCTCCCCGATAAAACTTGAAAAAGGAAGTCAGAAAACGCCCTAGGAGATGAGAGAGTCACTTAATCCTCAACTTTCAAAAGGTTCATATTTGATTCCAGAAAAACAGAACTGGGGTGAACGAATCAAGCCCGAAGCTGGGACTCAAACCCCGAGCTACAAGCCGGTCAGGTGTGCCCGGCGCGTGAGCTCACCCCTGTTGTGCCCTCTCCCAGCTTCAGTTTTTATGTCCTTCTTGTTTTTTTAAGTTAGAACCACGGCAGAAATAGCACTGTTTCATAACAAATGTATCTTCAGCTTATCACGACAGCGCTTTGGTGTGTACGAGGCATGACTGACGAGGTCCTGTGGGGATTCGAGTCTCCAACTGCAAGAACAACCTTGACACTGGTGGATACAGTCGATTCACTTCGCCGCAAGAAGGAACCTTTTCTATTTCCTGCACATATTTGCCTCTGAAGATACGTGCCGACAGAACACAGAGCATTCCTTAGGTGAGCAAAGGACGGAGGCAGAGGCTCAAATGAATGCTTCCAGATCCTGCATCGTCCCACGGGTCACAGAAAAACACGCCCGTGAGAAAACTTAGCAGAAGGACTCAAGGATGGACCAGGGGCATTCACTGTCCTACTGACAGAACTAACAGAAGGTACCAGGATGGTTGGCTAGTGACCAAAAAAACCCAAACACAAGTTGGTTGTTCTTTGTTGTGGTTGTTTTTTGACAAGCCTACTTTCCTAAAACAGCCCTAACACTTCTACAACATGTACCTGGTGTGTTCGATGCCCAACATGCAGTGTCAGGTCTAAGAAGTCAAGGTACGCAGAGGTCAGAACAGTGCGTTTAAAGAGCTAACTCTCCAAATGCTGTGAAGTGGAGTTTCCCGGCCACACGAGAAGACCGCCAGGGGCAGGTGCTTACCTTAACTCGGCCTTCCTGGCCTCACCCAGGAGCTGATCTGTGATGGGCTCAGGGGTGTCCCTAACGCGCCTCCAGCACGTTTTCTCAGTAGCTACACTAACAGGCAAAATCTAACTAGCTGTGGCCAGCGTGCCTGTGACCACGTGAATTTTAACAACTGAAGCAGCTCCAAAGTACGATCTCCCAGCTCCGAATGCCTGCACCCACGTGTGGGTCTCCGCGAAGCCCTGGAAGTGGGCGCTTTGCTCAGAGAACGGGGGATGCTCGCTGTGCACTCTGCGTCCCTCACACGTACTGAGGACACTCGGACTGGTGTCTGCACAGTTACTTCATATCACAAAGGTATGGGGGGTGGTATCAGGCTCCTACTTTAGACTCAGGGGTTAAACAGTGTGGCCAGGGCCACACGACAAGGAGACGGCAGGGCTGGGGCTTCCAGGCCCCAGACAAGTGCCTCCGCTTTTCCGCGCGGACGCTCAGGTCTGAAGACAAGCTCGGGTCTCACACCGAATTAGTTCACCAAGCTGACAGACATTTCGGGAGCTGCAGGGACCAACCCCTCCCCTAGCCCACCGGACACAGCATCTCCTGTTTTGGGAGAAGGGCCTTCACCCCAACACGTGTCACGTGGTCTGAGCACAGCTTTGTCTTCCCACCAGGCCCGCCTGTGCCCGCCGGGGCTGCTCCGGGGCTGCACAGTCACTCTGCGGGGCCCTGCGGGGGCAGGCCCAAGGCCACGCGGTGACAGAGCCAGGGAGTGAAGTCACCCTAAGGGGGACATGGCAAAAACCGGCCCCCAGGCCCTTGGAGCCGTCTCAAAGCTCTCCCCACAGCCTGTGACGGAGCCGGTGTCAGTTCCTTAACACCAAGGCCCCTAACTGCAGGGGAGCGGCCGCGCTCCACTCTGCTGCCTTCTGTCCAGCAGAACGAAGCCGCCCTGGGAAGGGTGCTAACTGAGCGGCCCCGCTCACCCTAACCTCGCCGGCCCAGTCCCTGCTCACTGTGTGAACGCACGCGTGAAAGTCAAACGTGACGGGTCCTCGGGGGACCGCCGTTTCTGTCACGCTCCCGTGAACAGGCGAACCCCGTGCCGGGTGCAGAAAGACGCCTAACGCCAGCACAGCGTCACATACCGTGACCGGCCTGCTTGACCCGAGCGTCTCCGCACTCCTCAGAACTACAGAGACAGTGACCACAGGGGCAGCCTGGCCTTCCTCTGGCTGAAGGCAGCTGCCCAAAGCTGTGGGAAACCCAGGGGGCCCGCGCCCTTCCCACTCACGTGGGGTATCCCCGCACCCCTTGGGCGGAGCACACGTCAGAGTCGGCCGTGCAGTCCACTTTAGCCACGTAGACTCTGGCGTCTTCCATGCTGTTGTACTTGTCTCCCAGGTCGTTCCAAGTCGGCTGCAGCCGCTGGCAGTGCCCACACCTGCAACAAGGTGAGAGTGGGGAGCACGGTGAGTGGCAGGTCAGAGGGAGCCACTTCCGCGGGGCAGTGGGGCTCTCTGGGCCTTTCCGTCCAGCACAGCAGAGATGGGTCAGCTCACAGGTACTACAGAACCTCACTCCCCGGGGGACAGCCCGCCTGAGAGGCCCCACACTGCTCTCAGCACAAAACCCAAACCCAACAGGGTCCTGCCAGACCCTCCTTGGCCTGGCCCCTGCTGACCTTGCTCCTGACCTCTACACCCCAGCTGCCCGCCTTCCCTTGCAGCCTGCCGCGGAGCCATGCCCACCGCAGGACATGCCCGTGATCGCTGGGCCACTTCCTCTCTAAAGCCACCTGGCTCGTTCCTGTTTGTCCTCCAGGTTTAGTTTGAGGGTCACTTCCTCCAGGGGGTCAGCCCTGACTCCCCAGGCTGTTTGGCGCCCACTCTCTTCTCTTCCGGAAGGCTCTCTGCCCCCCACCCCCTCGCTGCAGTCGCTCCTTCGTTATTTAGTCAGGTCTCTCCCGCTGTATCAGCGAGTCTCTGCAGGTGCAGGAGGCCTGAAATTAAGTGAGTTCTGTTTTCTCCCACGAGCAGCTTTAAAAAAGCTTGTGGCCAAACCTCTGCCCCGGAGGTAGCCCGGCATATACTTACGATATTCGCTGTATGCACTTAACTACGCAGAGTTTCAACCGCCTGTTATTTAAAATAGTATGTGAACGCAGAATTGTTGCCGCTTGCGACGCCTCACATTTCCTGACAGCACCAGCGTGCTCCCCATCAACTAAATCTACTTTTTGAGTCAAACGTTAACAGCTGATCATCTTCTATAATTGTCAGCTGTCTGCAGTGCTCTACACTTCTGAGAGCCCAGCTTCAAGTACAGTCACATGTTATGGCACGTGGGACTTCTGCTTCTTCCCATTCACCTGCCACGTGGGGACCCAGGATGGCTACCATGTAACTCCCTGCTGTGTTACTTTTTTTCTTTTATGCGGGCAGTTCCCCGGCTGGGAATCGAACCCAGGCCGCAGCACTGACAGCACCTCAGCCTAGCCACTGCACCACCAGGGGACCCCCATGTGTTACTTTTTAAAGTGACCTTTAAAATGCTGCTTGTAGGAACACCCCACGCTTAAAACAGCGAGCTCATCGTCAAAATCACTTATCAGTGAAACCCTTTGCCTCTTTTTCCCTGCCGGGTGGCATCTCAGAGTAGCACTGAAGGTGCGTCAAGCGGACACGTGCTCCCTAAGCAGCACGGCCTCTGCCGGCTATGCGAACCGGCTTTCTGAGACACGCGGCCACGCGCGGGATGCCTCTCCCTGCTCTGGAAGGCAGTTGTGAGACCGAAGCACGTGGGTGAGAGGGCGGGCAGCGCTGCTGCTCTTATAACTGTGTTCCCAGGATCTAGCACGTGCTTGGCACGTCCTGAGGGTGTGGCAGTTTCTCAGGGATGGATCTGGAGGTCCCACATGGTCAGCATGTCCGTTTGGGACCCTTACGGCTCCAGCACAACCCGCTGAGACTGCAGCTGCATTCACAAGGCCGCCGGCCACCATGTAAGAGCAGAGCTAACGTGTCCTCCCTCGGCGGTTGCCCCAACCTCGACCTCACTGTCACCACCAAGTTCAGTATGATCCGCAAACTGTCCACAGAGAAGATGCTGGCACGAAACCTACAGCAGTAGGACAACCCCACATACGAATACGCCAAGTTCAAAGCAAAAATCCAAAGATGAACGTTTTCGTTGCACGATACCCCCGACCCCAAATCACAGTGGGCTTCCACCCTTCCAGGGAGTCTGAAACTGGAACGAGATGGGGTGGGGGCAGCCGGCAGCACAGTCTGATTTCGAACCTGCCGTTGGAGTCTCCCCCTAAAGGCCATCACAGAAAGCCACCCTCTCTATTTAAATGTTTGTAGACTCTTTACAAGGAAACCAACTGAAACTTTAAACGTTACTTTTTCTGGGAGCATCCACCTAAAAGTCCTTAAGCCACAAAAAACGAAAAAGGATTTACTCAGTACCAAGGGCTCAGATCGGCCAGCCTCCTCTCTGACTCATCTAGGACTGGGGTGAGTAGTACAGAGAGTCCCCAAATTAAAACTCTATTGGCACTGCACAGACTTCCTATGTCTACATTTCAGTTTCAAGAAAAGGAAAAGAAAAATCCACGGATAGATTTATTAGGCTCCAATTAAGTAGTGTATTTAACTGAAATCGTTACTCTGAGAATGCGCCTTCCCAGAGTAGCTCCAATCCCGAGTTAGTTCACGCTACGGAGCATTTTCTGTACCACTGGGGGGTCTAAAAAGTCAAGTTGGTTCTTGAGAACTTGAAACACAATGTAACCCATTCATTGTTAATACACGACAGCTGTGACCAGAATGGCCTCGAAAAGGATCTACCTCCATCAACTGAAATACAGTAACAGTCTGAATGTGGGGAGAAAAAGAAAAAAGCTTCCTCCGACTTCCGCCAGCACGTGTCCTACACAGGCCATTCTTCCCTCTCTTCCTTCCTACATCCCCTTCCCCACACCTCAGAGAGCCGCTCCCCTGCACCAGGGAAAAACCCCAAATTCTGCAACAAGCCTGCCAACGGCCTTGTGCCCGAACACAGCTTCGCGCTGTCCCCGAGAGCGTCCCTTCACTGGGGCATCCAGGCCTGGGAGGAAGCACAGAGAGAGTCGGCAGGAAGGTAGGCATGAGCAGGAGCTGGCCCGGCCCATTATCAGCTGCCTCTAGTTAACACATTTCGTGCCGCTCACGGGTTTTCTCGTGTTTCACGCACCTAAAGTGAATTACGATCTAGTTATGCAGTCCCTGGCGTATGTCTTAGAGATTTCTATGTGGTCCGCAATGTGAAAATAAGGCAATCGAGACGTACAAGATGGGGGGGTGGGGACTGAAGCGGGGCTGGACATCAAGAGCCCCCGTGCTGTAGACCCCATAAAGTCCTCAGCCTCTGTTTCCCCAGTCTCCCAGTCTTAATCACTTTTTTAATCAGTTGTCCCCGGACCCTAGCCTTAAACTACACATTGTTCCCAGCATGACTCCGAGGACGTCCCCTGCCTCTTGCTTTAGATAATGACACTGAAACCTGTGGTTCATGGCCCCCTGTGTTTACTGATTTAATCATGATGGCCCAGCATCCTCTCCAGGGTATTCTGGCCCAGCTCCTGGGTTGATGATGACACCAGAATGACCAGTTGGCCAGAGGAAAGACTTCAAGTTTAATGGATTCCCCCAAAACCGTCATGTAGCCCAAGAGGCCCCTGGAGGAATGCCAAGATTGCCCCCTAAGATTCCCTTTTAAAAACCCTCCAACAATACAGGAGGGGCTGCCCCCCTGTCTGGGCCAGCCCACTCTGTCTGGGGAGCGTACTTTCTTTACTAGTAAACTGTCCTGTACTTTCACGAACCCTGTCTCTTGACTGAATTATTTCCTTCAAGGAGACAAGAACAGAGGAAAATCGCCCTTTTCCCGGTAACAGCACCACCTGTGCGGTGTGAGCGGCAGGAAGTCCTCCACTGGGACAACTTTAAGGGTGGGGGTCTCTGGGATCGGACCAGAGGCCGGTACCAGAACCCCCACACCGGAACCACGGGGGGGTAGGTACCGTCTGTGCAAGGTGGTGACTTCTGCCATCTCACATTTTCCAGATGAGCAAGCAAGAGAGCGGCGGGGAGGAGGTGCCAGGGGACAGCCTTGAGGTGTGGGCCAGGGGGTTCCGGCCACCCAAAGCACAGCTCCCCATCCACTCCAAGCTGAGGAGGGGTCCCCCGAACTCTCGCTTCTCCAGGTAGCACAGGAACCCTCTTCTGCCTGGGTCACCCCCAACCCAGGAACATGCACCGTGAGACAGCACACCTTTTTGAGTTCCTATTTTTCAATTAAAACCTTCTGCAGAGGGTCTGCCCCGTGTCTAAGTACCAGCGGCCGCCGCACGCGGCCCACCGGGCCCGGCCGCTCCGCTGCCTCTGGCCTGCGCAGCAAGTTTGAGGCGTTGCGGGCAGGGGTCCGAGATGTGGCCTCTAGGATCCGGCAGCCCCAAAGGGCAACGCACCCCGCTCCCCGCCCCCCGTACAGGGACCCGGGGCCGTCAGGAGGGGGGAGGGGCGGCCTTTCCCCGGCTCGCTCCTCCGGGCCCGCCCCCTGCTGCACCGCCCCGGCCGCCTCGCGCCACGTCAGCCGCTCCGGCCCCGGTCCGCCGCCCCCACCTCCGGCCCGGAGCCCGCGCCGCTCCCGCCCCCGGCCCGGCAGCCCCCGGCCCTCCGCGGTTCCCCCGGCCCCCAGGCCCCGGCTCAGGGCCGCTGCCGGCGCTCCGAGCGCGGAGATGGGGGGCCTCGGCCCGCGGCAGTCGGAGCCCCGAGCAGGGGGCGCTGGGCAGTTACCAGGGCGCGAAGAACATGACGAAGTGCGCGGCGCTCTGGATCCCGTGCGCGAACATCTCGGCCGTGTACAGGTGCTTGGCGTGCGGGTCCTGCCCGTCCCCGCCGTCCGCCGCCGCCTCCGGCTCCTGGGCCACGGCGCCCCAGCGCCCGCCGCCTCCATGGCCCAGTAGCAGCAACAGCAGCAGCAGCGACAGCGCGGCCGGGGCCAGCGGCCGGGGCCACGCCGAGAGGAGGCGTCCGGGGCGCGCGGGCATCGCGGCGGGGCTGGCGCGCTCTCGCCGTGGCGACCGGACCCCTCGGCGGCGCCCGCCCGCGGTCGCCCGCCCCGCGCGCCGCCCCGCGCAAGCACCGCCCCTTCCCCGCCCCCTGCTGCCCGCCCCGCGCACCGCCCCGCGCAAGCACCGCCCCTTCCCCGCCCCCGGCTTCCCGCCCCGCGCAAGCACCGCCCCTTTCCATTCGCAGCCCTGCCCACCTCGCACAAGCCCCGCCCCGCCCCCCGCGCGCGCCCGCGCCCGGCCGACGCTTAGTGCGCGCGCTCCCGGAGCGCCGGGCGTGGGAGGGCCCAGAGCGAGCGGGTCCCGGCTCCGGGGACCTGACGTGCCCCGCCTGCAGCACCGCCCGGTTCGAGGTCGTCCCGCAGGGCGCAGGCGCCTCCCCAAACCCTGGCAGTGCCCGCTGCGCCCAGGGCAGGGGTGACTGTGAGAGGGCCGGGAAGGCAACGTGAACTTCGGTTCATCTCAGACCGCGGCCTGTCGGGCCTCAGGAGGAAGGAGCTGCTGCGGGCTGAGTGTCGGGGCCTGAGCAAGCGCGGGCGGGCTTGCACCTCCAGCAGTGGGGTTCCGGGCCCGGGCTCAGAGGTGTGTGAACCCCGCAATTCCCAGGGACCCCGCCCAGCCTGAGAGCGGGGGCGAGTAGGGGGAAAGGTCAGAGAGGCCTCTTTCGGCGTTGGCGTGATGTCCGTGCGTGACGGCACCCCCACGCGGGCTGCCCCCGCCCCCCGTGGGACGGCCGAAAGGTCTCCCCTCGCAGCTCAGCCCTGCGCACAGGTCTGGTTGCATTCGGGGCCTGGCGGTTCAGACCCTGCCCTGGGCATGCGACGCTACAGGCTTCCTGGGGTCCTGGTTGGTCCTTGATGACCGTCAGTCCGGCAAACCGCACTCCTGTACGGGCCGCAGAGCCGGGGAGCCACCCCTGCACCTGTAAACCGCGGTCAGCCGGCACCAGCACCGCCGGCTCCCGCCGCTCACATCCTTACTGCCAGAACTCACACCAGGCACATTCCTTGGGACTGTCACGTCACCCTTCTCAGTAGTCACACCCTGATCAGACCTTGACCCTGGCCCACTGCAGGAGCTTTCTAAGGGTCTCTCTGGTTCAGTGGCTGCAAACGAATTTTCCTACAGCCCGCCCTTGAGCGGGATAGTTTGCTGCTGGACACCCTGCCCCGCCCCCAACGTCAGACTGAAACCCAGAGTCCTTTGTCTGCCACTCAGGGACCTCCGCGATGGGGGTCCAGGTGCTTGGTGTCCTTGTGAAGCTCAGTCACCGCTAGAAGTCCAGGAGTTCTCTCCAGTCACCCATCACTGCCAGACCCTCACCCCCAAACCTCATACCTCCCAAACGCTTCCACTGTGATGTTGGGCAACCCCAACAAAGGATTAGCACACAGCCCTATTGCATCAGCTTTGTTCCTTATCTGTGTACGAACATGGAGACACAGGAGCCCTCTTGAGTGCTGCCCCTTCACACCCTGGGTCCCCTAAGAGCCAGGACGTAAAGCAAGTGGCTTCCTTGTCCTCAAGGCTCCTTCCAGACCGACCCCCAGCGCGCATGTAATTGAGGCCGTTGGGTATGGCGTCCACTGCCCTTCCAGCTCCTGTCACCCCCCCACCCCAGCCCCGCTTCCATCACCTGACTTCTTCTGGGCCCCCACCCCACCCCCACCCCATCCGCTGAAGACCTAGCTTCCCGGCCACCCCTTTCCTGTCTCATTCCTGGCGCTGTCGGCAGCAAAGTGGACCATCATTGGTCTGTCCTGCAGGGACTCCCTCCCAAAGGGGAACCCTGGAAGCTCTTCCACTGTCCACAAAACCCGACGCGGAGGCACCCGACTCCGTCCAGCACCCTCTGGCGCCTCTCAGTGCACTGGCTCAGCGCCGCCCCCGTGGCCTCTGGGCTCCCGCCCGTCATGGCAGCCCGCTCAGACTGAGCCGCTTCCCTTGCCTGCCGCCCCAGGCGCGTCCGTGGGTCCCCACCCCTGAACGGACCGCCTTGCCACCCTCTGCCCCCGCGATGTTGAAAGGCTGAGAGGTAGCTTGTTGTCCCACGATAGGCGACCCCTGCCCCCGTCCTCCTTCAGCCACCGTCCCTCTCAGCTGTCAGCATGACCTCATGCTTCCGGCAGAAGATGGAGCCCCAAAGCATGAACTCCCTCATCTCCTCATCACCGAAGCTGGGCAGCCCTGCACCAGCCCGTTCCCCTTCCTCCTCTGGTGACCAGGACGCGGCAAGCATCCCTGTCCTGGCGACGGCCAGCCGCCCGCAGGTGCTCTAGCGCCCATCCACGACTGGCTGCATAACCCCTCCCACGGGTATCCAGGTCGCCACCCTGGGACCTCTGAGTGGGCCCTCGCGGGACAAAGCAGACTTGCAGCCGTGATTAAATTCACGATCTTGGGGCTGGGAGGGTATTCTGGGATATCTGGGTGGGTCCCAAAGGTAATCACAAGTGTCCTTATAAGAGAGCGGCAGAGGGAAATTTGACGACAGCTGAGTAGACATTGTGACTGTGATGGGGGCAGAGAAACATTCGCAGATGCTCCACTGCTCGCCGGATACGGCCAAAGGGGCAATGGAAAGAGATTCTACCCCTGGAGCCTCCACAGGGACCTCTGGCCCAAGGGACAAGGTGACATTAGTGCAGCGAAACTGAGTTTGAACTCCTGACCTCCAGAACCAGACGAGAACAAGCGTGTGTTGCGGTGGTTTGTCCGAGCAGGCGTGGGAAGTGGACACACCACCTGGCCACCTGCTCAAGGACTTCTCCTTCAGCTGTCACGTCTGCCTGTCTGTCTCTCCTACACAGATTATCCCCCACCCCACCCCCAGTGGGTCATTTCCATCCGTGCACGTCCTTGGGTCTCTCCTAACCTGCATTTCCTGTTTGTGGAGTGAAGGGATGAATGGGAAGTCACATTTGTTCGCGCTCAGATAACGGCTTCTGTCTGAAAGAACCCTAATGATCCCAGCTCCGTCCCAAGCAAATAAGGCCACAGGCATGGAGTTCAGGGTCACCACGAGGAACAAACAGGGCTGCTGTGTTGTCCCCCTCACTGTAAATCTCTACTTTCAAAGAACTGTCTTGTCCCAGCAGTGCCCTTAGAGGTGTGTGGCAAAGCCTCTTGTTTGTACATCTGTCCTTGTCCCAGTGAGCCAATGACATCTGAAATAGGAATTTTTACTGACTGGGAAAACCTACGGCTTCTATCTTGCACCTCCCAAAGGTAACGTGAACCCCCAATGAGCTATCATTTGGGGCAGAGGACCCCATAGAACATGATTAACATGGAAACCGAAATGCCACCATTTGAACCACGTTGACAGGTGCATCCTGAGTTATTCTTGGGCTGAAAGTGCTACTTTTAGGCAGGTTCTGAAAGTAGTTACATCGTGTTGTTTTGTGGGTCAGAACATTCTAGAAGGTGTGTCGAAAGAAGAAGAGAAACCATAGTTTTCTCCATGAGTCTCTGTAACTGTTCGAACCTGATGGTTGAGAAGGGGGGGTGAAGCCAGACAGAGGGTTGCTCTCATCGGACACAATCGCAAGACAAAGACTGAGGCAGTTTCCCGTCCTGGCGTCACCTGGAGCGGTAGAGCTACTGTCATTGTTCCTAAAGGGTCAACAGAAATTCGATGTCCACTCTCTGCCCACAGAGCCTGCCGGGCAGCATGGCCCGCCTCCTCCTCAACACTGAGTCAGCACCGGAAAGCACGTTGGAGCGTCCCTGCAGTCAGCTGCACTGTGGCCTGAGACGTGTTGGTCTTCTGCGCCCTCTCACCCCTGTCCTTGTCCCAGTGCCTCATTTGCTGGAGGCTGGTCTAGCAGCTCCTCCATTCCCCCCAGAACACGGGGTATGGAGCCAGTATGCCGGGCGGAAGCTGGCCCATTGGCACCCAGGTCTGAGGACAGGAGGCCCGTCTTCCCCCGCCCCCGAGCACGGAGGGCACACACTTCTCTGGGCCGTTCTACCTGGCACCGAGGGCCTTGGCCGTGGTCTGTGATGTCCCCGTGAGCATGGGAACGTACTCCTCTCATGGTGCTCAGAGGCCACTTCATGGTGGCTGCCTGGATCCCAGAACGCTCCTGCAGACTCCACACGCAGGAAATGTGTGGTCCTTAACTCGGGCTGCATGCCACAGTCACCTAGGTCCTCAGACGGGTGCTGGTGCCCTGGCCTGCCTCCCAGAGCTGAGCAGCACTGCGATTGGCGGGCGTGCAGTCAGCATCTCTGCTCGCAGGGCCCCAGAGAGGGCCATTCCTGGGCCCTGCGAGCAGGGACACGCAGCATGCCACCAAATGCGTTGTCTCTGGAGGCTAACAGGCATTAGCATAAGAAAGGGCCCTGACGACCCAAACTTGTTTGCAGAACACACAGAACAGCCAGGAACAATGCCCAAATTGCGTCATAATGCCACTCCAAGGGAGGTGCACCTCTGGGAGCAAACTTGGCCCATGTCACCTCTGCTACAGGACATTGGAGGTGACCTCTCCAGCCTCTGCCCTGCCACCACCCTTGCAGGAATGGCTTTTTCGTGACACCCGCTTCTTCTGATGGAAGTCTCGCTGCTCTGGGGCTGAATGATCTGCACTCTAGTTCTGACTCGGGATGGGAGGTGGAGAGCCCCACAAACACAGGGGGGCTGTTCCAAGAAGCCGGGCAGCCGACAAGAATGGCCAGATGCAGTGGGAATGGGGGGAGAAAGGACAGGCTCCGTGTGCTCCCCGCAGGCCGTCTCGGAGACTAGCCATGCATGCGCCATGTCCCAAGCGCACCCGAGTGTGCACTGCTAGTTGCGTGAGGCGTTACGTCCAGTGTGGTGAATGCTTTGTGAAAGGCTTTGTCCAGGTGAGGGAATCACGTGGGAAGATACAGGCCTGGTTTCACGGGCGACACCTGCGACATCTCCTCTAGTTCATGTACTTAGTTGCAAAGAAATTCACTCAAATACAGGGTCCGGCACAAATAACGCCCCCTTTTTACGGATTACTAAGGTGACTAAGACAACACGTCCGCCTGTCCTATACGACTTTAAAAAGGGCGCTACTTCTGTCGGACCCTGTGTGTAACTGTCTAGTTTGTGTCCCTCACAGTTCTAGGTGCTGGGGATTCAGCAGTGACTGAAATGGACAAAAAACAAAACCAACCAACCAAGCAAAACCTTCCGTAACAAACTCCAATTCTAGCTGGAGGAAGCACCAATAAACCGGATGAAGATGGCATGCACTGTGTCAGTCGTAAATGCTGCATGGAGACGTCAGGGTTCGAAGGGGGCTGGCATCTTGGGAAGGGCTCATCGGGGAGGTGGTTTTGAGGAGAGGTATAAGGGAAGTGAGGGAGCCACAGCTCCTGCCGGGAGGAAGTGGGGCCCAGCTGAAGGACCAGGGACCCAGAGCAATGGGGGAGGGGTGAGTAGCCGACAGATGCTCAAACAGGAGGCGGTTCAGCGTGAGAGCACTGGCTGCTACAAATGAGGTGGGGAGAGACTGGAGGGTTCTCTGCAGGAACAGGATGTGGTCACCCAGGGGGGAGGGGGAGCACCCCAGGGACCAGTTAGGGAGTGGTTACCACGCCCCAGCTGAGCTGCTGGTGACTCACACCAGGTCAGAGGCAGCAGGGTGATGACAAGGAGTCAGGTTCCAGATCTGTCTGGGTGTCAATGCCAACAGGGTTCCCTGGTGGAGCAGAAGAGGGTGGTGAGACAAAGACAGGAGTTAAGGATGATGGATTTGAGGATTCCTAGCCAGAGCAACGGATCAAGATGTCACTAATTTTGATGGGAAACAGGATTTTCTTTGGGGGAGGGAGGGTGAATCATCTTGCAATATTGAACACATTAAGTTGGAGATGTCTGCAGACACATGGAGTTGGCAGTTGGATATTTGAGTTATGGGCAGAGATTTGGCCCAGATATGAATGTGAGAGTCATTGGTATGTGGACAGGGTGAGATCACCGTGGGAGTGAGTGTAGAGAGAAGAGGTTTGAGGGCTGAGCCTGGGGGCACCTCCCTCTTTAGAACACCTGCAGGTGAGGAGGAACCTGAAAGGTAGTGGGACAACCTGGTGACTGTCGCCCTGAAGGCCAAGACCAGTGAGGTTTCGAAGAGGATGGAATGAGCAACAGTTTTGAATCTGCTGACGTGTCTTTGTTTGGCCTGGATCCCAGTTTACACCTATGGATTTGGGTTAATCATTTCTAGCACCCCATTCACTCTCAACTATGTCCTAGTTTGGACAATACGTTGTCAGGTCATCCTCCTATACATTCCACCTGCTCTCACTACCAAACTGTGATAGCAGTTGGTGCAGGAGAGGAGTGGGACTGGAGTGGACCTGCCGAAGACTACAGCTGGACCAGGACAACAGAAAACCACCCACCCCCTTTCCGCACCACCAGGCCAGCGAGTACCACATGACAAGCAAGGACGGTTTACTTCCGGGGAGCAGTCGGGAGCATGGAGAGAGACTGCCCTCTCTTCACACAAAGCAAAGAGAGAGTTGTGGGTGGAGCAGGGCCACTGAGGAAAACCCAGCCCCCACCCTGCACACAAGGTAATGCCAGAAGAATTGAAGCCAGGGGTGCACATAACCATCACAACAACCAAACTCAAGTCCACCTCAGGTCCCAAGCAGAGTTACTGAACCTCCAACACTAATGGCCCACCGAAGAGGCATGCGCATCTACAGGTATAAACACTATTAAGATTTACCTCAGTGTTGATAGTTCTATACAGGATTTCCAACATTCAATAAAAGATTACCACACACAAACACACACACACACACACACACACACGAAACAAGACAAAAACAACCCAAGTCATGAGACAAAGCAATCAAAAGAACCAGACTCAGATACCACGCATATGCTGGCGCTATCAGACAAGGAATTTAAGATGTGATCACCTATGATTCGTGTATAAAAACCAAATACAGATCCACGATGGCGGAGCTGCCTCCTCCTGTGAACGTATCAAAATTAAAACTAAATTATAGAACAAGCAACCTGGAGAGCCACCTGAAGACAGAACGGAGGTTTTATAACAGGATAAAAGAGAGAAAGAGAGGAAGAAACCAGGTCAAGAACGGCAGGAAGGGTGGAGGCGCAGCACCCGTGGCCCCAGACCTCCGTGTGGCGGTGAGAATCGGGAAGAATATTTTGGCCCCCAAGTCAGAGTGAATGAACACCCGTCTGTGAAAACAATAAAGAAAAAAGAAAAACTCAGCGCCGGTACATTTGGGTCTACAGGAGCATCCGTTTAACCCTTTTAATTTCCAAAGAATGATGCCTGGTTTAATACATCTATTTTAATGAGCATATTGAAAGTCCCTTTGTTTGTGTCAAAATTTTATGATATCTAAGGCAATAAAATTAATTTGAAAGTTGTTTATAAACAGAGACCCTTACGGAAAACTTTGAGAAACGTGTTGTAAAAACAACACATTTTCATCTGTCTCTCCTTTTAAATTTTTACTAAATTAAATCTCCATAGACATAAAAATGTCACTTTGAAGAATGTGAGTCCAAATTGAATTTCTTCTGAGGATGTCTTTCTATTTTTTTCCTTTTTTTTTTAAGTCTATGAGGGCTGTCTGGGAAAAAAACCCAGCCATAAATACCTCTATTTTTCATACTGCACGGCTGGATACTTTCCGGACAGCCCTTGCATGCATGTAAAGAAGATCCAAGTTTAAGACACTTTAATAACTGGCTGCATTAAGGCACCAAGATCAGGCCTCAGTCTCCATGATTGCACATAATGGGAGAAACAGGAAGTCAGGGACCTTTTGACCAACGTGAAAAATTAGGTCTCGAATATCTCGTGTTCAGTCGGTTGTGCCTTCTTGCTCAGCGTTTTACTGAGCACGGAAGAGGCCACGACCTCACACGTGTGGTCAGACACAACAGGAAATAAACCAAACGCATTCGACGGTGGGCAGGCCCCAGGGAGGTAAGTGACGTTTCTGCCCCGTTTTTCATCAACATGGTGGTGCGCTTCCTGTTGTCCCGGCCAAGTGCCAGCACATGCAGTGGGCCCCCCGTTTCCTATCACAGGGGGACAAGCAGGATGTTCTTAGGTGTGTCGTGTTGCCACATGCGGTCAGGCGGCTTGTGCCCGCAGTGGTGACTGCTTACATCTGTGTCACCGAGGCCTCGCGAGTCTGGAATTTCTGAGTTACGGGACTGTCTGTGCCAAAGACCTCCTGCAGGGCAAAGTGTTTTGTCTGCAGAACAGACACAAGAATGAGGACTTGAAATGGATTTTAAGAAATGCCCTACACCCTGGAAACATCTTTCGAAAGAATTGAAGGGACACATCCACTCTTCCTAGAAAAGAAATGTTCCCAGATGGGAACTTCCGTCACTGGTCTAAGACGCTAAGAGCCGTGTTTTCAAATGCAGAAAGGGGTCGGAGATGGATTTTACACGAGAGCTCTAAAGTCAAGTCCAACGGCCCCGTCTTTGAGGTTCTTGAATGGTCCTTTCTAGTTACACCACTCCGGTCCTGTCCAGTGGGGGCCAGTAAGCGAGCCTGGGGTTCACTGGTAGGAGATGCACACTCCAAGGGTGCTGTTATGTATGAGCTAAACTGTGTCCCCCAAAACTCCTATGCTGAAGCCCCAACCCCCAGTACCTCTGAATGTGATTGTACAAGGGGGAGACCCCAAAAAGTGGAATTATCTTCCGGGGGGCGGGCCCCGTGTAGCACAGGCTCCCCCGCTGGGGGAGTGTCCTGGGGACCCGTCTGCATCCGGGGCACCAGTGGGTGTGGCTGTGAGAGGCCGCGTGCGGCTTCAGGGAACGTTTTTGGAGACTCAGTGCATTTGCAGAACACGACCCAGGTCCCCCACTCACTTGGTGAGATGGAGCCCCCGATGTCCTTGCATCCCAGGGTCGGTGACTCCGGATGGCAGGGCTCTGCCTGTCTCCGCCCAGCTCACTGGGGGCGGCCGCCCTGCTCTGCCCTCGCCGTGAGCTTCCTCGTCTTGTTTCCCTGCTGCCCTTCTTAACAAGATCGAGGAGCAAGAGACCAAAGTTACCAAGGAAGCTGCAGCCGCAGTCCCAGCTGTCTGTGACGGGACACCCACGGCCCCACACTGCTCACAGGCCATCTGTGACAGCACGGGGTGCCTGGGGTCCCCAGGAGGGGCTCTTCTGACAGAGGCTGGTACAGGGGGGCGGCATTTTCCGGGAGTTGGACAGTTTTCGGCTTTGGTTCACGGTTCAGTTCGTGTCCAGTCCTTTCCAATCCCCGCCCCCCCTCAGTGTCACTGCGGTGACGTCCAACCCTTTTCGCTTTGCAGGGCTGGGTGGCCTTATCCCATCGTTGTGTATTCGCTCCATTTAGTTCTTGACATTTCTCCACACGTGGGGTCCCTGGTGGAAAGAGGTCCTTCCACCACCTTTCAGACCTCGGAAGCTGGCTGGTCAGTGTCTCTAGGACATGAAATAATCGTGGGTCCCCTGGGTGGTCGTCATCTGGTGATCTGAGTGGCTCCTCATCTTGCGGTCTGGGGGTGAATTAGCACGGCGGATAGGCAGCCCCCACGGCGCTGCTCAGCAGCGTGTTTCTCAAACTCGCAGTGGGACCCACATGTCCACGCCCCAGAGAGGCCCGCGACGGCCCCCATCCACCGGTCCCGTCACCGCGCCCAGGCTGAGCCCCCCGGTGCCTCCCGAGCTCCTGACTCTCCGCAGTGACCACACCGCTTATGTGACGTTTGTGACATTGCTGTATTTGAAAATAAAAAAGGAGGCCAGCTGACTAACATGTGCCTGGGGGATCCACAAAGCTCACAGCCAAACCTGTTTGTTTTCACAGCTGTGCTCACACTCTCAGATGATGCCACGTCAAGGGACACGGCGTGAGGTCACGATGCCGGTGACGGCACAACTGCCATCCTGCGAAAAGGAGGGGCATTGCGGTCTCAGGGGAAAAGGCAAGTGGGGCTCGTCTGCAGGCCCAGGTCCCGCGTGTGGCCGTCACCCCCACGCTGGAGCAGGGCTAGGAGGGAAATGACCGCAAGCTGCTGCGTCCAGAGGACGTCCTCTCGCCCCCCCCCCGGGGCTGACAGCCCAGAAGGTGGCGGCCGCGGGAGGAACAGCACCCGAGTGAGTTAAAAGTTTTGTGTGTTTGGGAGAAAAGCACTTTCCGTAAAAATTATTCTCTTCTCCACCTGCTGGCCCTTCGATGGAACGATGACCGTGACGACGAGCCATCGCCAACGCGTCCCCCTGCGTGGCGTCGTGCGCGTGGCGGAGCCCCTCTTCAGGAGAGCTTGGTCAACCCGGGGCTCTGGGGGCCGAGCCTGAAAGGACGCACGTGCTGTTGCGCCCTCGGTCCCCGTGCAGTGGCTGCTGCCATGGTGCCCAGCGCCGGGACTTCTCGCTCAGGCCACAGGAGCTCAAACGTGCCCCTTAGATGCTGACGTCGTCGCAGGTCGGAGAGAGAGGGTTCCCTCCCTGCTACGTCTGCAGCTGCTCCCCTGTGTTTGAGGGGTGCTGGCCGTTTCTCTGGGCTCGAATTCTCTTCCGTTGGAGGACACGTGCCTTCATGACGTGACCCGGAGCTGCCACGACCTGCGGTCACTGAGTCACTGTCATTTTGGATATGCCGTGACCTTCCCATTGCGGAAAGCCGCCTGCTCGGCGAGCGGGGAGATTTCCGGAGATGCCGAACGACGGTCGTCCAGCGCCGCGCTCTGGAGCCCGGAAGTCCTCGGCGCCCGGAAGCCCTCGGAGCCCGGAAGTCCTCGGAGCCCGGAAGTCCTCGGAGTCCGGAAATCCTCGGAGCTGCGGGCTGGTTGGCGCCCGGCCCCCCGTCGGCCGGCGCCCGGGGCTCGCTAACCTCCCTGGCCCGGTACCCACGGCCGCTCGCAGTGGCCACACTGTCCGGCACGAGCTCACCACCAAGGGCCTCCAGGAGGACGGAGGAGGGGGTGGTGGCCGGGAATGGTCTCATACTTTGGGGTCAATGACATGGCACCGGGCATTTGAACTGGACATTTGCCATCACCGAGAGGAGCCCCCGCCATCGCGGCTTGTTTTCGGGCTGTCAATCACCGCGGTCCGACACGAGTGAATTCTTTCAGAACCCTCAGCTCCCCCTGAAGTGTGGGGCCCAGGGGGGCGGGAAGGGACAGGCACGTCCCTTCCTTTGTCATGTTAGAGGGAGACCTAGCGGTTGTCTAATCCGGCGTGTTCTAGAAAATGTCCTTCCGGCTCTGCTGTTGGATCCAGTCTTATTAACGTGCAAGAGGCAGGTGACATTGTGTAAAAAGTACCTTCCCCCCTCCCCCCCCACGAATGAAGCACCTTCTCCCCAGGTGTCATCAGGTACTTGTCAGTGGATGTCGTCGGAGAAGGGGAACCAGCTGAGTCGGGTGAGCTCTCTGGCCCCCCCATTCTTCCTCTCATCTCTGCAATGGTTCTCGGGGCTCGTCCACGTGAAGCAGGGTTTCAGGGGTGGCGGCAGGTGCTGAGGCCTGCATGGGGGAGGGGAGCCGCCCTGGGACACCCGCAGGGTCACCAGTGCCGGTCGGTGACGAGGAGGGAGCGGCGCTGAGGGACAGGGAGGATTCTGAAGTTTCTAGAGAGAACGTGTGGCCCGACTCTGGGCCGTGAGAAAGAGAGAAGGAAACAGGCTGGGAGGCCCGGGCTGCGGGGCTGAGAGAGGGCGCAAGGGCGGCCTGGCTGGGGACCGTCCCCAGTCCCCCACGGGCTGAGGACGCGGCCCTGTGCCCGCCGCCCTCCTCACTGGGTCCCCCGTCGCCCCAGTCCCTGTGTGACTCAGGGCTTGTGGGGGTGCGGCGTTCCCCGACCTGGCGCCCGTCCCACCCACACGCCTCCGTGCCCCCCGCGGCCCCTGCCCGCTCTCCGACGGCACTCACCGACACGTCTGGCTCGTTCCCTCGTGTCGCACTCCGGGCCCCTCTCGCAGCGCTCCTGCACTCACGACGGAGGTGGCACTGCTTCCGCTCCCGAGGAGAAAGGCGCACAGCCCCTTCCCACTTCCTTCCGCCCGCGAGGACCAGCGCGGGGGGCGGCCAGGACACCCACCCGGCTCCGGGCCCGGGCTCGTCCGGTGGGACAATGAACCGCTGTCACGTGGACGTGCGACAAGCGAGAGGGACCCTCGGGGGAGAGTCAGGTTCCAGTGGGCTGGTCACCCCAGCTGCCACCCCTGAGTTCTAATCTCTCAGTTGCCCAGGTGCTTCTTGGAAGCCCCAGTCCTCACGCGGCCAAGCTCGGGCGTCTTTGCGGAGTGACCCTGAAGGGACAGTCCAGGTGGGGAGGAGCTGTCGTGAGAGGCGTTCTGCGACACCGCTGGGACCGTCCAGAGGCTGCGACCTCTCGGAGGCCAGCCAGTGGGGCTTGGGGCGGGGATAAGGAGCAGAAAGCAAGGCGAGACACACATTTACACTGCATGCACACGTACACACACGTACACACACGTACACACAGCACATTATACACACACACGTACACACAGCACATTATACACACACACACGTACACATGCATACACACAGCACATTATACACACATGTACACACACAACATGAGCACGCAAACACACGTATACACAGCATACCACACACGTGTACACGCATGTACACATGTGTACACACAGAACATGAACACGTAAAGGCATGTACACACAGCGCATTATACACACGAACACATACACACACGTACACACACACACGTACACACAGCACATTATACACACACACATAGCTCATTATACACACACACGTACACACACAACACACACACAACATACACACGTACACACAGCACATTATACACACATGCACACACACAACATGAGCACGTAAACACATGTACACACAGCACATCACACACGTGTACACGCATGTGTACACACATGCACACACAGAACATGCACACGTAAAGGCATGTACACACAGCGCATTATACACACGTACACATACACACACACGTACACACAACACATTATACACACACATACACAGCTCATTATACACACACATGTACACACACAATACACACAACACACATACATGTACACACAGCACATTATACACACACGTACACAGCTCATTATACACACATGCATGTACACACATTATACATACACACACACTCATACCACAGACACACACACACATACCCACACAGCACACACACACACATACACACACACAGAGCCAAAATAATAAGAGGGCCCCGTTACGAATTTGGAAATCCTACATTAAGCATCTCCATGTATCGAGAAAACTGCTAAAAGAAGTCTGAGAGAATGGAGGCCTCTGCAGGTCACTAAGCCACCATGAGTGCCCATCATAGCTGAGTGCCAGTCACCTTGCAAACCACCACGAGTGCCCGTTGTAGCTGAGTGCCAGTCACCTTGCAAACCACCACGAGTGCCCGTCGTAGCTGAGTGCCAGTCACCTTGCAAACCACCACGAGTGCCCGTTGTAGCTGAGTGCCAGTCGCCTTGCGAAGAGCACAGTGAAGACTTTCTCACAGTCACTGTCATGTCTCACGGAATCAGTTATTTGTAAGGACCTGGTATGTAGTAAGTGTTTGGCACATGAGTAATCAACATTCTTGTTGAATATAGAAGAATCAAATTTTTAAAAAATACTGTTCCCGACTTTAAGAAGAGCTTGCTATGTACATACGTGTCTTATGTCTATTTCTACACACACGCGTGTATGTATGTATGTATGTGCTATGAACAACGGCAGTGTAAGACCAGGAGCCCAGTAACAGATATCCGAGTACTAAATACAACCGCGTTCCATTGTGAGAGGTGTCACATCTCGTGTTATGGGACACAGCTCTTTTTTTGAAAGTTAGTGAGAAAATAAGTTTATGCTTATTTTATCATTGTTAACTTTATTTATAAAATTGAAGGCATATTCTAACATCTGATACAATCCAAGCATAAAAATTATGGTGAAGGAGTAGGCAAATTTGAAAAAAAAAGCCATAGTTTTAATGGAAAAGCAACATCAATATTTAAAATTCAATGCATAATATTGAGACATACTGGAAATTATATTCCCTTGGGTGTAGTTAAGTCTACAAAACCATGAAAATGACTTACTTTACATTAAATTGGCGATTTTATTTCTACCTCAAGGCGAAAAATTCATTTTGTAAGCCACCAACTTGTCAAATGACATTTACTGAAGGCAGCAGTGATGGTGCAAGTTGTTTAGCCTTATCGATGCTTTCACCTGAGAACCTGGTCTGGACGGACTCTCAGGGCTCCTGGGAAACGTGTAGTAGAGGGTGACCTCGGGGAACCCCCTGCCCATGCCACGTAAGGAATGCAGTGTGGACAGGAAGAGCACCCTCAGCGAGCACCGCAGCAGACCAGAGCAAACCCGTGAGTCCTTCCCCACCTTCTAAACTAACAACGGAAACAGGGTTGAGTATTTCAACGTAGTGGTAAGCCCGCGGGTGTGCCGGTGACAGTCAACTCCTTTTTATAGCTTGATTTTGCAAAGGAGGAACTGCTGTTACCTGTTATTTCCCAGTGAATTCCTTTTTACACAACCCACATGAGTCTAATTGTTTATGGGGTGGAGGGTAGACTCAAATAATTAAAGGTTTGTTAAACTTATACAAGGGCTGTCTGGGGGGAAAATAACGAGAACAGTTACCTGGCTGGATACTTCCCAGACAGCCATCGTATGTGAGGAAAGTTTTTTTAAGTTTCCAATTACATTATACCATTTCCGCTAAGGGACAAGGTGAAGTCACAAATACAATACCAGAGAGAAAGTTTCAGAATAGAACTCAAACCAGTGAGGGAACCGGAAAGCCAGGGAGCTGGGGAGAGGTCTGAGGTCACATTTGCCGCATTATCATTATTATTATTATTATTATTATTATTATTATTATTTATCTATTTAGATGGAATTTTCACGCTTCTCCGATATTTAGCCAAGACTCTGGCATTTTCTTTGGGCCTAAAAGATGAATAGAATCTCCTTTTGTGTTAAGGGTGTATTAGACTTGACTTCTTAACGTCCCCACTGTCTGACATGCACATACCTGTGATCTTTGCATTGATCACTTATTTCAGGGCACTGGCAAAGACACAGAGAGGATCTGAGCGATGTCATTGGTGCCAACGTTGGGGACTTTTCCAGGGCTGATGGGGGATGCTGTACATCCCAAGATATGCAGAGCCTAGAAGGTCATCAGAGCCTCAGTGTCACCTCCAAGTTCCACTACGCCCACGTGGCTGAGCTGTGCTTACCCCTCCATCCAATCTTTCTGGATAAATCCTCAGCCGCATGTCTTAGAACTTGGAAATTACGATGACAGGAGGGGTGACAAAAAGAAGGTGCAGTGTAAGTTTTAACCTATAAACACCCTGTTTAGGCATTTAAACTACACAAACTTACCTGAATTCATTTCTTTGAGCTGAAGGGCAATGGCATCGCCTCTCCCAGTGTTACAAGCAGGTAACGAGCCCAGTAACGGGTCCCAGGGTTTTGCAACTCAAAATCTGCAGCTGCTGATTTTGGCCCAAGGAGGTAACGTAGTTCCCTCGTGTGTTTTAAATGAATGAGTCTTTAAATGATGAGAAAATATCAGATCATCCTTAATTGTTCTGGAAATACAGCTATTGATGGCAAAAAGAATATTCTCTTGGCAATAGCTATTAAAAGCCTTAAAATTGCCCAAGCAACTTGTTTTTCAGAACAATTTCTAAGAATTTATCCGAAGGAAATAATCTCAGAGGTTACAAACTATTTTCTTGCTATTTTAAACAACACATGCTCATCACTAGCATTTATTATACTAGCAAAGAAAAGTTCCAAAAAGTTTTAAAAATTTGATGAACTACATCTATGGTTAAAACATCACTGTAGACTTCATGAACACGACACTCGGGTTACACTAAGTTTATAAAACGGCATGAGATTAAAGCAAGCACAGGAGAAATGCCGCACCCTGGGCGCTCAGGGCACACGACGTGGCGAAGCGGCTACTGGTGTGATGGGACAACTGTCTTCCAGCGAGGTTCCCTTCTCCTGAGCGGAGAGACGACACCTCACAATAATGGTGGGTGCAGTCAGGACGCAGGCCCAGCTGTCCGTTAGCGTTAGCAGGTAGCACGCACTCTCCGTAACTGCACGGGCTGCGTGTTCGTGGGCCTGGCCGCGTGGTGGGTGTGCTCACGCCAGCGCCACCACACACACGAGGAATCGGGACGGCGCTGTCACCAGACGCAGGAATCTTCCGTTATCATCTTGCGGGACCACCGTTCTCCATGCGGTCCACCAGCGGCTGAAATGTCATTACGTGCCGTGTGGCTGTATGTGATTGTGTGTGTATATAGTACGTTGATCAGAAATAGTGTCTTTAAAATAGTTACTGTTTATTTTGAAACATCACGAGAAATAGGTTTGATATTTTTTATAAGAAGAAAAACATAAAAGGCTTACTTGTAGAACTGTATCAAAATGTTTGAATTTCATGTGGCTTCATATCATTGTTTTCCTTCCCCCAAAGTTTGTATATTCCAAATAATAAAAACTGGGTAGGAATTACGTTGCAAGGTTTTTGATGGTAGGAATCATTTCTTAATGGCTCTGTGTTCTTAGAACCTCATCGCAAACACACGCTCGCTCTTGGGTAAAGGAACAGGCCAACCAAGTTCCATGCAATCTGTATCACTCTCCGTTATGCATAATAGCTATCAGTATACCTGCACCCACATTAACAAACGTTTAGAAATAAACTTGGAACTTGGACAAACCAAGAGGAAAGCAGGACTTCTGCAGGCCGTTCTCCATGATCTCCTTCTGTGGACCCTAGAACGTAATTGTGCAGCAGACTTTCAAATGGTACGGGTTTAGGTGAATGGCCAAGGGTAAGGCCACGACCGTGCGTTTGACTTTCTTCCCCTGAACTGAGCCAAGTGACGTGAGAGGAACCAGAGTGCATCCTTGGACCCTGTTAGCATCACGCTGTAACCAGCCAAGCCAGTTAGTTGGGGCTTCTCAGCCTGCCGTGTGCCAGGTCAGCGAGACACCCTGCAACTCGCCTACAAGGGAAGAGCAGAGCCACCCTTGGCTCTGTTCTATCCTTTTTAAATAATGAAGATATGGGGGGGGGGCACCTGTTCCTTGAATAAAAGTTCTCTTCTCACCTGCCTATGCCATTCACTGCCATGTGGTTCTGGTTTTGGGGACCCTTCCCCGTGGATAGGCTACTCCCTGCTTCCAGGATGTACTTGAACGGAATCCACCCAAGTACAACCCAGGTAAGTTTCAAAAGCTCCTCCCAGAGCAGGGGACTATGAACTGCTGGACGCCCCAGGCTAAGGCTACGGACTAACCATAAACAAAAGGAAGTCTCGACATTAGCAGGTGTCCAGGTGGGTTTCTGATTGAAAACTCAAGTAAATAATCCCAACTACAGAGAAGAAGAGTGACACTTTAAAATAACTTCAGATGATTCAAAAGTTTAATGATTGCATCTAGGAGTTGATCGCTCAATGACGTATTTGTTTTCCTAAGTAAACATTGACCTTTGGACCTCGGGTGGCGGACCTCTTGGCTTTGTGGAGACGGCCCAGTTCCTGGACCGAGTGGAGCTTGTTGCCACAGCGCGAGTCATCAGGGCACCCCTGGGTGTGCTCACCACGAGGACACTAATGAAGGACTCGCACTAAGGTCACAGATGTCATCTCCGCAGGGAGTTCCACAAGAGGAAAAATGGTCCTGAAACACGAGAGTGGCAGGGAGAGTTGGAGAGTTTTCTTACATGAAATACAGATTCAGCTTCGTTACTCCGTGGGAGTAAATTTAGCACTAACTATATGAAGTAATGATATCTGACTAAAGATTTCAAAAGGGGTGACATGGTGGCAGTGGTGGAGTAAAAACCCCTGAAAACCAGTTCCCTCCATAAAGGCAATAAAAACACCCCAAATGTGTTTTTTCCACTCTGGAAATTAGAGTTTGGAATACGTGCAACCATCTGGGGAGCATTTATAAAAAAGAAAGAAACTCAAATTCAGGTTACAATTGCAAAGTTTGAGGAACTTGAACTTGCCACACACCCGTCCCTCTCCACCAGCCTCTGCAGGAGCCTAGCAAACCAACAACCCCACGTCGGGGGGACAGTCGGCAGCCGGCAGCCGCGGGAAGGGGCCGATGGGGTCGTAGCCCCTCCACAGCCTCGTTCCTGGAGAACGGTCGCTACGGGGTCTACCTGGAGGCCACTCGGAGCACCTGCCTTCATTCACTCTGACTCAGAGCTCGCCAGGTGCAAACGGCGTTTTCCCCTGAGAGCATTTGTTGAACAACAACACAACACAGCACGACACAACCCCAGTGCCTGTTGTTTAACATCACAGCTGCCTCGGGTGGTGGCAACAGTTGGAGCAAAAACCAGGTTGACGTAAACACTAAAGAAGGCAAAGTTGCCCGTTGAAAATCCCCAATAAGTTCCTGGGATTCTAGAAGACCGTGCACGTGCTCAGAAAAAGAACTGGGCTCGCGCCTCTGGGTAACTCCCAAGCCCCGTGCAAGCAGGCAGCGAGGGCTACGGCGGACGCGGCATGCCCGACGCGCCCACGGAGACGCTCAGCAAGGAATGAGACTTGTTGGTTCGAAATATTGGCTCCAAACTCCCCAAATTTGATGACAAAACATTGATATCTACCACCAGGAAGCTGAACAAATAGCGAGTAGGGTAAACACCTAGATACATCATAATCAAACTGCTGAGACCAAAGCCAAAGAGAGGCTTCGGAGAATGCCAAGAAAGAAATGACTCATTACGTACAAGTGATCCTTACTAAGATTAGGAGCTGAGTTTTCATCAGAAATCCTGGTCGCCAGAAGGCAGTGGGAGGCCATTTTTTGAAAAATATTTTTTAAAAATGCTGAAATAAATTTAAAAAGACCCAAATGCAACACAAGGCACTGATGTTCATGAATTAGAAAACTTAGTATTGGTAAAATGTCAGTACTCCTCCAATTGCCTCCAGATTGAATGCCATGCCTATTAAATAGCTGCTGAGTTTTTGTGCAGACAAGCTGTGGGTTCTTTCCCAGACAGTGTGCTCACTCATGTAAACACCGGTGGTCGTAAGGTATCAAAGAAGCCATCGTGGTCTTTAGAAGAAGGTTAAAGTTGCCTATAAGCAATGGGACCCAACTTTGGGGCTCTAGAGAGTCCAGATCTCTCAGCCACCCGCCAATCCTTCCAAGGAGAAGTGACAATCCTAGGAAGGTCTGAGTCTCGGTGTCCTAGTCTGTGTTCAGAATGTCATACGAATGTCCTCTGTAGAATGCTCATGTAAGTGAGAAAGCAATTCACTCAGGGAAGAAAACATCTGCTCTCAGATGCAAGAGCAAGGGGAAATTAGGGGCACTAAGGTGAAAGGCAAACAGAAGGGGTGCCTGGATTGTTAAAGCTCCACGTCCGGATGCCAGACGCCTCTTCTCCAGCAATGGAAACCAGCTGGCACAGCGCTTCCAGCACAGCGTGGGGCACCTGCAGGCCTGCGGGTCAGTCGCGGTGGCCTGATCCTCGGGCAAAGGAAAACCAGCCCCTAGATCGTGAGTCAAAATATCAAAGGAACCAAGAACGAGGCTGATGAGACGTGTATTTTCAACGGGACAGAAAACAACGGTCCCGTCCTGTTTCAAACGGGACCTCAGGTCAGCCTCCTGACCCCTTGAATTGAGCCCCGTGAGACCAGGCTGACCACACACGTACCACTTGAAATGGGACAGGACTGCTGTTGGCTGTCCCGCTGAAAAGGGTATGTCTGGTCAGCCTACTGAGAACACAGAAGTGACACGTCAAGCAATGTCCCGCTCCGGGCTGCTCTGGAGCCTGGCCTGGGGGACACCATTAGTCCTTCCCTCCCTTGAGATGCTGCCTCCGTGAGGCTGAAGGGCGGGAGCTGTGCTTGAAGGACTCCAGTTTATCCCTACGGTCCGGCACCCTAAACAGATGAATAAAGCCAATTATTTTGAACAGTGAAACACTAAAACACATGCCTTCAGGTAAAGGACCTGGGGATGGTATTACATTAGTCATCGTGCAAGTATTTATTAAGGACCATCTGTGTGTTTATTCATCTAGAGATAATGAACTAATCATTGCTCTCCATGAGCGGAAGAAGCAAAGAAAAATAAAAGAATGAACAAGTTCAATTTGCGATGCTGAGTGCTATGATGGGCGTAAGCACAGAGGAGGAGAAGAGGGGGCCACGAAATCCAGCCACAGGGGTCACTGTAAGTTCTGAGGAAAACCGTGAATTAACTAGGAGAAGAGGAGAGAACTTGGAGGCCAAAAAATAAAAACATAAAAAAAAGAAGGGAGAGAGTGCGACAGAATACAGCAAACACCCGAGAACCCGGAGGAGCAAGCGCCAGCCTCCTTGGTGGGTGTGTCTGGCAGAGAAAGTAACAGTAAGCAGTGCAGGTTGTCTGAACTCCAACGTGCATGGCTATGGGGCAAGAGAAAACCCGGGAGGAATAGAGAGAGCAGACAGGCCGGGTCACGAGAGGCCACATATTCTATGTAGAGACGTTTGGACATCCTCACTGATCATTTCTGTATTTATAAACACAAAGTGATGACTATGTGGCCATAGTCGAGTAGCTACGATCAGACTCGCTTTCCCACTGCAAACAATTGTAAGACTGACAGTTACATGGAGCCAGTGTTTTCTGGCCTTGGACACAGGCAGTGAGAGACAGCAATCCCCCAAAGAAGGGAACTACACGGGGTGTGTCCTTTGATGGCTCTGGCTGTTTTCCAAGGACAATTTCCTGACCACGGTGTGGAGGGCTGGAGCCTAAACACTGCATGGCAGTTTCTCTGAGTGGAGGAGGCAGAGATCCGAGCTTAGGGCTGTCAGAGTCGCTGGAATCTACTGGGGGGAGGGCACAAGAGGAGGGGGAGCTCCTCAGGGGCTGGGGGCAGTATGTGGACGAAAAGCTGCAGGTCTTTTGCTAAAGGCCAGGCTGTCCATGTCCTGGGTCACACTGCGTAGGAGTTCCCAGAGAACATTAATAGCTGTGATGTTGGCGAACAACCCACACTTGCTAAAACTGACTCAAGGGGAAATAGAAACTCTAAATGTCCTATATCTGTAAAGAAATGGAGTCGTCATCTCCATTCCCATCATCTTCCCATAAAGACAACACCAGGCCTAGATGTTCTGGTAAGTTCTGACAAACATTGAAGGGAGAAATGATAACAAACTTAAACAGACACATTCAGAAAACTATGAGGAGGAAAGTTTCCTAACTCAAACAAGGAGAATACGAAAGGGTTATAGGACAAAACATCACTCATAAATGTAGATGCAAAAACTCTTAACAAAACTGTAACGAATCAAATGCAGAATTATATAAAAAGGGTAATGCATTATGACTAAGTGAGGGTTTTCCCAGGGAGGCAAGATTTTACGTTCAAAAATCAGTCAATGCAATTCAACATATTATGGAATAAAAAACAAAAATCATCAAGATACACAGAAAGGTGTTTACAAAAATTAACATCCATGAATGATGAAAACAACACACACAAACTCTAAGCAAATGAGAAGCTGAAGAAACTTCCTCATTTTTATAAAAGGCATCAGTGAAAATCTAGAGCAAGCATCATCGTTAGTAATGGTTTATTGAATACATTTCTCCAAAGGCCAGTAACCAAGCAAGGATGCCCACTTTCACTACCTTTTTCAACGTTGTACAGGAGGTCTTGGCCAATTGAATAAGACAAAAAGGTAGGAAAAAAAAAAGCAGAGTGGAAAGAAAGAAGTAAAACTATCTGTATTTACAGATGATAAAATTTTAAAAACTCAAACATAGCTGAAAAAAATAGAATAAGCAAATTTAGCAAAAATACAAGGTTAATGTGCAAAAAATACCCATCAGAAAGTGAATTTTAAACTGTTTAAGATAGCATCAAAAGCCATTCAATAGGAATAAATTTAACCAAAGATATGTAAGATATCTGCACTAAGATCCACAAAACACTACTAGGAGAAAGCACTGATTTACGTAAATAAATGAGAAGGTTTAAGTAAAAGAGACATGCCACACTCATAGAATATTATTAAGAAGTCAACGCTCCCCAGATTGATCTCTAGCGTCAACACGATCCCAGATAAAATTCCTGGGTGTACAAACACAGAGAGGACAGCGCATGAATGACCCATTACACCCAGAACACATATGCAAATTCCCACGTGTGTACCATCACTGATTTTAGGACAGTAAGTAGTTACTTTTTTTTGAAAGGAGTAGAACCACATGAGCAGACTTGGAAGGTTGGGGTGGCATCTGGTGGCCGTCATCCCAGTGTTTGACCAGAGGGAAGGAAGAGGGAGACCAAGGCAGGAAGCGAGAGGGCACCGAAGGAAGACGCTGAGGCCACCACAGTGCAAGAGACGGGGGCAGAGACAGAGACGAATTAGCAGGAACTCAGGGAGAGGGGGTGGCCGGTGAGGGACTGACGACAGATCCTCTGGGAACTATTCTCCGAAATCAATGGGTTCAGCTAACCCAGAGAGAAGCTACAACGGTGTTTTGAACCAAAAGCACAACTGGGCCCACCCTGCGTGCGCCCTACCAGACACAGAGCTCTTCCCAGGGCTGGGGGGGACACTCCCGCTCAAGGGAGGGCCGGCCGTCTGACAGTGGGAGCTGTCAGGGCTGCAGCAGGGGGCCCCAGGGGCCTCTGGGCCCGCGGAGGCCCGGAGCACGGCTCACACAGCGGCCCTGGGGACAGCTGGCTTGTTGGCCTCCGCGTCTTGCGCTCCTGCTGGTTATTCTCCTGACTGCGGTGCGCTCTCTGGGGGCCACCCCTAATTTAATTACCCAGGAGCGGGCTGTTCTGGTGTCTAATGCAGTCCTCAGTGAGCTAGGGCAGGGTTCGGGTGTCCCCGTCTCTCTCCCTCTGGACTCACCCTGGTGGACCCAGCAGCTAAGCGGCGGCTTGCAGGTACAACACCTAGAAAGGACCCCCTTCTCTGCAGGAAGCAGCAGAGAGAAAGCTCTTTGGGCTTCTGCTTCTTTCCACTCTGCTGCTCAGAAAGAGGTGGGGCAGAAGCGAGGGGCATTCTTACCGGGGTGGGGGCCCGCGGTGTGGGGGCGCAGCGAGCATGAGTCACGCAGAGGGCCGAGAAGCGTTTGCTAACCCGGACGTTGTGTGGGTTAAACGCGCCACCGCCCTGATGAATCCAAGCGGGTGACTGGACTGCCGGACTTCAGGCATTCAGCCCCCGCGCCCCGACATTCTGCACACGTGCCCCCCACGGCCGTGCCTGTTCGTCTTAGTCCCGAGAGGTGCTCTCCCCACCGAATTCCTGAGTGCGGGACACGCCAGGGAGGGCCCTGCGGCTCCCCGAGACCGCGCGTGCCGGGAAGGAGAGGCTCACTACCCCGCAGGAGCAGAAGGAAGGCCGGCAGGGGCGGAGCAGGCCGGGCAGCGGGAGCGAGGGGGCCACGGGGGCCGAGAGAGCAGAAGCAGGGACCTTCACCCCTGCGCTCTCCCTACCAGACACAGAGCTCTTCCCAGGGGCGCGAGGGACCCTTCAGCTCGATAGAAGTAAACCAGCACGGACCCATGGAGGCCCGTCTGGGGACGCCGAGGGAAGCAGTGCAGGGGGACAGAGCGACCTGGCTACGTGGTTTTGTCACACTGAACTTCCGGGAAAGGACGCCAGGTTCTCGCTGAGAGCGGAGGCTTTCCTGGGTGTGGATGCACGAAGAACAAATCCAGCCCAACGAGCTCGGGCCCAGTGGCTCTAATTTCAGAGTTAAGGTCCAATTGTCCTTTGTGGTCCTGTGTCAGGTCTGTTTGTCTCCAAATCCCATGTTCTCAGCTCTCACAGGCCCCCAGCTCCCACGCAGGGCGGTCCCAGAATTCTCCCTGTCCCCTCCGGTTTCTGTGGGGACGGAGGTGAGACGTCTGGCTGCTTCCAGGACCCGGGACAGAGACGAGACACTCGCCCTCCCACTCTCTGTCACCTCCGCCTGTGGCAGTACTCTTTGCAGTGCATGTCACCGTCTGAAGTGCTCTTGTGTACCTGGTGACTTAGCTGTGGCCCTGGCCACCAGGCTGGGGTCTGCCAGAGGGCAGGGGGACACTGCCCTGCCATGGTGCTGGCACGGTGCCTGGCCCAGAGCAGGTGCTCAAGGAAGTACTGGACGGACGAATAAACGACGGGCCAGAGGAGTGAAGGGGTGCACAGAAGGAGTGGGCTAGGAATTGAGAGTCGTGGGGTGTACAGAATAGACCAGCAGGGAAAGGCAAAGACGAGCAAAAAGGAGACCCGCGAGTTTGCCACCTGAGAGTCCCGTTGTCCACCAGCTGTCCTGGCCATGCCACGCCCCCACCTCAGCTCTAAGTCCCCAATGGGGCTTTGCAAGACATCGGTAACCATGTATTTAGGACACAGGGAGCAGGTCCCCTTGCAATACCGATGGCCTGTGGCCCGGGAGGGCTGAGGATGACAAACGTCTCCTAGTTGTGATTCTGCTATGATCCAGCCCAGAAATCCTTGACCAGAGGGGACACACAGGGTCCTCTGGAGGAAGGACAGGGCAAAGAGTGTGTTTTTAACATGGACTAGACTAACTGCCTTGTTTGCTTTGGGATCTTCAACACCGATTACCCAGGGGCCTAGGTTTAAAAAAACGCCGGAAAGTGGTCTAACTAACGTGATGGGACAAGATTTCCAGGAATGCTGAACGACGGGAGAAAGTCCAGGACGGACCTGAAATGTAGACTGTCACATCCAGGAGGACAGTGGTTTCTATTAACCGTTATGAACGACACAGGGGAAGGAAGCGAAGCATAATTCTGAATTTGCTGAATGGCAGAGGGTCCCAAGACACCCTAGAGCAGTGGTTCTCAGCCTTCCTAAGGCCGTGGTGACCCCCATAACATCATTCTCGTTGCTACGTCATAGCTGTCATGTAGCTACTGTTATGAATCGTCATGTAAATACCTGATACGTGTTTTCCGATGGTCTTAGGTGACCCCTGTGAAAGGGGGTCACGACCCCAAAACAGGTTGAGAACCGCCGCCCTAGAGAGAGGGGCTGCCGCACGGCCTGGACGTACATAAGCCTAGTAAGGTAAGTGGGCGACGTGGACGAAAACCTCCCACAAGATCTGGCTGGCCCCGTGTGCGACACAGGGGACAGCGTATATCGGGTCTTCGGCTCCAGTCCCTGGCACAGAGCTCCAAAAGCCCTTGGAATTTCCAGAGTGACAGGTGTGTCTTTGTTATGCTAATGAGATGGCTCTTGGTGGCTCCCCAGAGAGCTTCAGGATGGGGACTGGTCGCCAGAAAGACCACATGATGGGAGGGCTGGAATTTTAGACCTGCCCCAGCTCCGGGGCGCAGGACTGGATTGGGTTGAATCATGGGGCCTGTGATTTCATCACCCACGTGGAGCAGTGAAAACCGTGGCCACTGAGGACCAGGGGGGCTTCCTGGTGGCTGGACACACTGGTGGTGGCACACCCAGATTGCACAAGGGGAGGCATGGAAGCTCCGTGTCCAGAACCTTCCCAGACCGTGTCCCGTGTGTCTCTTCTATTTGGCTGGTCACGGTTCGTACCCATTACAAGAAAATGGTGACCTAAGTACAGCGCTTTCCTGAGTTCTGTGAGTTATTGCAGCGAGGGGTCAAACCTGAGAGCGGCTCGGCGATCCTGAAATTTCTAGTCAGTCAGACACGCGGCGGCCCCGAGGCTGCGGCCTGTCCCTGAAGTGCGAGCAGTCTCGTGACACGGAGCCCTTGAGCCAGAGGACTGTGAGTTAACCCCAGGGACCTGGTGTCAGAATTGTGTCGCAGGCCACCCACTGCGGTGGAGACACAGCACTCACACGGCGCCTGTTACACCAAGTTGCTGGGGTTTACAGGGGTTTTGAGAGGTCTAGCTCCAAATGGAGATATTATTGCACTTTATATTTTATTTCTTACCATTCTGAGTCATTAATGGACAATAATTAAGGAATTCTAAATATCACAGTGGGTAATCGTGTCGCTTACACTTCACCCCAGAGCTAGAGAGGAGGATGATTAATTACCTCCTAAGGGACACTTCTTTAAGGATAGCCACTTAGTCAAAGGGGAAAGCAACTTCATCTTGAAACTCTGACATGTATTGTAAAATTGCAGACTGAGAAAATGTGGGAAACTTTATCTCTGCTTCAGTCTTGGCCCCTTTACTGCTGTAATTCTAAGATGCCCCTGATTTTCACGACGATGCGTTAATAACAGACTTGGGAGGAGGGGAAAAGGCGACACCGAGACATGAACTACAGGCAGGCACTGCGAGACACTGTCCGTTTCAGAAGTGGTGACATCTAAAAAAATAACCAGCGCATCTTCGGCTCGAGAAACGGAGGTGATGCAGTACGAATAGTAATCGAGATCGTCTTGGCCTCTCTTGAACTCTCAGACGATTTCCCCTAAATGTGCTCAATATAATTATTTTCCTTTCATCAATTTTCTGTTCTAAAATATTACCGTCTCAAAACATAACCGTTTACGTTAAAATGTCCAGATTGGGGCTGAAGTGGCTGAGGTAAGACAAGGACCTATTTCGTTCCATAAGAACATTCCGGAAACCGAAAACACTTCCCTTTCACCGTAACTAGGTTTGGGGCCCTCTCCGTTCACGCGTCACACACGACTACACCCTGCGCTGGCCCGGCCGGCGCCGTCTCACCTGCGCACGTGAGCGCCAGGCCTTCCGCGCCGCGGGCAGGTGCTCTGTCCCACGAAGTCCCTCTTGGCTCTGCGGAGAGGATGACTCACAAGACAACCGTCGGACTTCTGGATCGCTGTCTCGCTTCCCACCTGCCCTCCAGATGGCCGGCCCGTGAGGGGGGGAGCCCCACAAAACCCGGAGTCCTAAGCTTCGGGCTCTGTGCATTCAAGTCCCCTCACCACAAGTCAAGTCAAATCTGTGCTTGTCTGACCGGGACATTTCTCTGAGTTCTCTGTATTAATGAGCTGCTCCGCGCAAGAAACTGGCTACTAACGAGATCAGCCATCTGATCTCAGGAGACTAATGACAAAAGTGCTATGACCCAGGGCGTGGCCCTCACCCAAGCCCGGACAACCTAGAACTAAGCCTTTACTTGCCGAAGTCTCCCTGCGCGTACGTCCTGTAATAGGTAGTGATCCTGGCTTTTACTGAGGAAAGACTCGCTGACGAGATCTCCCTTCATGGGGTTTAAATGACCAACATACTAGGGCTGTTGGGAAAAAATCCAGCCATAAATGCCTCCAGTTTTCATAGGACGCGGCCGGATATTTTCCGCACGGCCCTTGTGTAAAAACAAACCTATCCGCATGTTAAGAGAAAGAGGTACTCTAACACCTGGAGGGGTTTCTCTTTTAGGTGACCTCGCACACAAAACCACGACAAATTCCTGCGAACTCGTACGTCTGGAGATGATATTAATTTGTTTATAACAACCGTCAGGACGGGGGCAGGGATTCGGGGAGGGGAAGAAGAGCCTGTATTTACACACGTTGTAGTTAAAGCATTAAAGCACTCCTGTTGGAGCCTTAAGTCACTATGCAAATTTCAACGATGTATCGAAATTCCAGTAACTCAGCAGGCGATGACATTTGCTGTGAGTCTGAGGAGGAGTTAAGTCCTGTGACTATGAAAACCGAGGAAGCAGAACTCGGATTCCTCGCTGGCTCCACACAGCTCCCAGATGAATGAACGTCGACGTGGAACACTCGTGGCTCACGTGGAGTACAGGACAGTGTGGAGCCTATTACTAATACGATCATCCCTTTATCACTACCTTAAACGTGACTCTAACAAGTTCTATGAGAGCGACATTTCCATCACACATTGACAACAGAAACTGCTGAGGCTGAGGCCCACCTCACGCACCTAATGGCTCTCGCGGGAGAAGTCCGCAAAGCGGTGCGTGTCCCTCATGTGTCTAAGTGCACATTTGGTGAGAAGAACGGTTAATGTTGTCACACTAGTTTCAGATGTTCTTTAGGTGGCTCAGCAAGCACATCCAATCTCTGAGATATCTTCAGCTGCCTCCTTTGAGAGGCCACCCTTTGAGAAGGGAGGACATGCCACACAGTGAGAAGACGATTTATAAGACGAGCATACCCCCACCTCGCCCACACGATTGTGACTTTTTAAATAAGAGCCAACAGAAAATGAACAGATTCTCTCTTTAAGATGAGTTGCTTGTATTAATCATTTTATCACACATATGCAGATTCCTCAAAAAATTAAAAATAGAACTATGAATACCATACGACCCAGCAATCCTCCTCCTGGGTATTTATCCAAAGAAATTGGAAATAGTAATTCTATGCCCCGCTTATATTCATTGCAGCATTTGTTACGATAACCAAGACACGAGGGCAAGCTACGTGCCCATCGACAGACAAATGGATAAATGAGAAGTGGTCCGTACATACGCTGGAATGTTCCTCAGCCACGGAAAAATCCAAAGTCTTACAATTTGCTGCAACATGGATGGCCAAGAGGGACTTCACTAAGTGACATAAGTCAGACAGAGAAAGGCGAGGACCGAAGAATTTCACTTATAGCTGGAGTCTAAGAAATGAAACGAACAGATAAAAGTGAAAGAAACTCGTAGACACAGAACAAAGTGCTGGTGGCCGGAGGGGAGGGGAGCCTGCAAAAAGGCGAGGGGATTAAGTGGCCCAAACTGCCAGTGACAGGAACGGCCTCGGGGATGAACAGCACGGGATAGGGAAGAGAGTCAATCATTTCGCAGTAACTACGGTGCCAGCTGGGTGCAAGACCTACTGGCTGTCACTTCGTAAGGGACAGGGACGTCTAATCACTACAGCATACACCTGGAACTAATGGAATACTGTATGTCAACTCTAATTTGCCTTTTTTTACAAAACCACGGCTATGGAAATTCTGGCCTGTGTCATGTACGAGCGCCTACGGCACCCTTCACACCGCCCGGGAATAAACTCGGTCCCGGGGGCTAATTTAAGGACTTTTGCCGGTGTTGACAGCAGGGGACGGAAAGCCAGGAAACATGTGCCAATGGGCCGCCTCATCCCGGTTGCCTCGGGCGTCTGCCAGGGGCAGCCCTGGCCTGCAGAGCGCGTCTGGCTCGCGGTCGCATCCTGCCCGTTATCTCCGTCTGGCAAACGAGCCGTCGGGGCGTGCAGGCCCTCAGATCTTTCAGGGCACGGACGTCCAGCTATTCAGGGCCGCGCTGCCAGCCGTTTCTTGGCCGCCGGACTGAGGAAGACCATTGTTGTCGCGGGCCGTTATCTCTCCGTCCGACCCCGCTTGGCAGATGTGCAAGCCCATCTCTCGGGGTGGAAGTGCGGCAGGACCCTCGATGAGTCAACGCGCCCGTAAACAGGAGCCGCGGAGGAAATAGCCACCGGTCTTGAAAACAAAAAAAAAAAAAAGAAAAGAAAAGAAAAGAAAGAAACATTTCGAGGTTTATTGGATGCCGAGCCGTCTGTGTCCTCCGTGGTGCGCCCCTGCTTTATCTCGCTTCGCAGCCTTCCTCTGGAAGAGGGGGGGTTAATGGTTTGTGCACAGCGGCCATGTCACCGGTGTGTTTTGGTGCTGCGGCCACTGTTTTCCTTAAATGCACGTTAGCATCTCCGTCACTCGCCTCCCCTTTGGCAGGCTCCGGATCCTGGGAAGTCCCCTGTCTACCAAGACATTTGTTATCTCCGGAGCTTATCCGCACGCCCTCAGGGAAGCCATCCTGACGGTGACCTCGGCGACCTCGGAAGTGCCTGCGGTGAGCTAAAAGTGGCGCTTCCTCCCCGAGCAGGCGGCCCCCTTGCTCCTGGGAGGGCTCCGTCTGTGAAACAGGGGCCCAGGGCGAGGAAGAGCACACTGCCCCCCGTGGGGGCCCCGCAAACACAGCGGCGTGCTGGAGACGAAACGCTGGCCACCGGGCCCGAGGACCGCTCGGCATCTGCAGGGGTCACACGTGGGCCCGACCCCGGCCTCGGGCGATTCTGCAGGAACCCATGGGGCCCCCAGAGGACCTCCACCTTGAGCGTGTGCTGTGTCTCACTTGGCCTGCTTGGGGCAATGCCGGGGCAGGAAGCCTTCTCTGGTCCCGGGACTACCTTCCTCTCAGAGCTAGGAAAGAGTTGGGCTGTATACACCAGACACACTAAGGTCACACGGCCCTGGGGTCACAGGAGAGAAGGGACTTCCTAGGGTGACGCAGGGACATCGTATACTAGTCCTGTGGTGACAGTTATGAGAATGACCACGCCTCTCAGTTTCCTCCAGAAAATCCTGCGTTTGCCCAGGCATGTGTGTTACTAAGGCCTTTTTTCAAGCTCACGAGGGTCTTCCTCTGGATGACAAATGGTCCCCTTGTCAGTCCACACCCTAACGGCTGAAGATAAGGTCCCCCGAAGCCACAGCTGCTCTCCGAGGGCCACTCGCCACCTGGCCTTTTATTTAATGTGGTGTCAACAAACATTTGCTCAGCGCTCATGGGTGTGCGAGGCAGAGACAGCGACATGCATAGGACAGACGGACCCCTCCAGAGACGGCAGGGCCCCAGGTTCAATGCACACTGGGGCACACACGCAGCAGGACCTTGGGGCTTCTTTGAAGTGTCAGGTTAGCAGAGTGGCCCACGCCCTTGCAGAGTCACCCAGTGTATGTGCTGAGTTGCAGGTGGGGGTGGCAGGGGTGTCATGAGCAGGGTGAGCGGGCAGAAAACCACAGTCGCAGCGCCGCGGGGCAGAGGTGTGCTTCTTACCATGGGGAGCGTGAGCCTCGAGAGAGCAGAACGTGACAGGAGCAAAGCATCACTCATGCTCTCCTCTAAAGAAATCTGCAAGTTAGAATCCCAGCATGCACGTCTCTGCGAGCTCGGCGACTACCGAATGCACAAGGTGCGTCCGCCGTGAGGAACGTCTGCGATCCGGGCAGGGGCTCGCGACTCACAAGAAAAGCGCCCTCGGCTCTGTTTCGACGCCGCCCGCTGGCCTGGCCGCGGACCGTGCTTCCGGGAGCCCTAATCGTCAGGCTTCAGCACGAAGCCAAACCCGTGGGTGCTTCCCGTCATCTGCCTAGTGGCCGAGTGGGCACGCCTGCCCTTTTCAACTCTGCTCGTGTCCGTGCACGTTCCACCTGGAACCCCCCAGCCACCTTCTGCATTGCTGACAGCAAACTGAGATCTAGTGCACAGGTCCACTCCTTATTGTGTGTCTGCAGATCGGTGATGGCACTTAGCACGTTACTATGTCACCGCAGTGCGTCCAGAAGCCACTGCCCACAGCCAGACTCTGAATTCCTGGAAGCCAGCCGGGTTCTGCCTTCTGATTCCAGCTCTTAGTGTAGAGTTCAGTAAATGGTACAGCCTAGTTTGAATACACGCAACCACAGATTTTTATCTTTTTATAAAAAAAGTAAGTGTGTGACCCAATGAATCATCCAGAAGTAATGCTCCCGTGTAACGATCACCTAGGTCAAGAATTAGGAAACAACCGACAGCCCAGGAGCCCCGCTCGAGCCCTCTCCCCATCACTGCCCCCCACCCCCAAGGACAACCAGCATCTGGACTTCTGTCGCCCCCAGACATTAGTTTTACTGTTTCAAACATGATCTAAACGGAGGCATGTAGCATGACACTTAATTTTATGTCTAGCTTGTTTACCAACATGAGTTTGTGAGGTTCGTCCATATTATCATACGAACCGAGTTACGCGTGGTGGGGCGTGCGTCACATGCCGTTGTGTGACTGTACCACAGTTTATCCATCTGCGGCTGACGATAGCTGGGTTCTTTCCAATTCGGGGCGCTTACAAATCAAACCCTTATAAGTAGTCTTGTGGGTGTCCGCCTGGGCACACGCCTCTGTTGGGAGTGGACTCGCTGGGTCTTTGTTCATTCAGCTTTTGTAGATAATGCCCAACTTTCCCCAAAATGTGCCCATTCGTATTCCCACCCACAGTATACAAACTCCCATGGCTTCAATCGGACCAACGCTTGGCACTGTCTGCCTTGAAAACTGTAGCCACCCTGGTGCGTGCAGGGGAGGGTTGTATTGTGCTTGAATCTGCATTTCCCCGTAACTGGTGTGGCCGACCTGTTCATGTTTGTTGGTCACTGGGATATTCTCTTTCATGAGATGACTGTTCCGATTCGCTGCCCAGCTTTTCTATGGAGCCTTAGGATGTTTTCTTACCAATCTGTTTGGCTACAGACCTTTGGTTACGGATGTCATAAATGCGTCCTCTCGTCCTGTGGCCTGCCTTTGCACTTTCTCAGCATCACTGAGAATTCCAAATTTGTAACAAAGAATTCCAAATTTGAAGGAGGACCAAGATATCAGTCTTATCATTTGTGCTTAAAGCTTTTAGTGTCCTGTGTAAGAAATCTTCTCCTTTCGGAACTCATGAAGCCATGCTCCCCAATTATCTTCTAGAAGGTTTACAATTTTACCCTTCATATTTAAATCTGCAGGCCACCTGGAATTAATTTTTTGCATGAATTGGAGATAAGGGCCGACTTTTATTTTCCCACATGCACATACAACTTACCCGGAGCCAACAATGGAAAAGACTGTGCCTTTCCCACTGCTCTGTGACATCACCCTGTTCATGAATCAGTTGTCCATATAAACATGGGTCTGTCTCTATTCCGTCACAGTGATCTATTTGATTTTTTTCTTAGCATGTACCTTTTTTTTAAATTAAAAAATTTCTTATTAATTACAGTTGACATTCAATCTTACATTAGTTTCAGGTGTACCACATAGTGATCAGACATTTATATAATTTATGAAGTGATTCTCTCAGTGGGTCTAGTACCCACCTGACACCATGATTTTCACATGTTAATCCAACCTGGAATTCCTGCGATAGACTCAATTTAGTTGTGATATATTCTCTTAATAGATCCCTACATTCAATCTGTTAAAGTTTTATTTAGTTTTTACTTCCATGTTCATGACAGCTTTGCCTGTAGTCTTCCTTCCGCGTAACGTCCTTGTGAAACTTAGCCATTCCCGGGCACACCCTGCGATGTGTTCTTCCTTCATTAATCTCTGCGAGTTTGTGCAAGGTCCCCGTGGTAGGCAGCCTCTAACAGGGCCCCCCAGGCCCCGTCTCCCTGGCATTTATGCCCTCGTGTAACTCCCTCCCCTTCAGCGTGGGCCAAATTCTGTGACTCACTTCTGAGGACAGCAGACAGCAGAGGTGACGGGACGTCACTTCCGCGGTTAGGTCACAAGGAGACTGTCGTTTCAGTCCTCGCTGGCTGTCACGCGCTCTCACGAAAGCTGGCTGCACTTCCTGCTGCGGTGCTGCCTTTTTCTGATTCACGTGCCGGACTACTGCCACGACAGACCCCCAACTCAGCTTTTGGTCCCACCGTCCTTTGAGTTCGTACAAAACTCTGCTCGCCTTCTCAGCCTCGCAGGCAGAGGTCCCCAAGGGAAAAGTGGGCCCAGGTGCTCAGTTCTCTGTAATTCTTCATTTCCCCAGACCTTGGCACATTATAATTAGCACTCCATGTGTTCAATCAATTAAAAAAAATTGTCTTCTGAGGAATTGACCAGTCCACCATTAACGGAAGTAAATCTCCACCATTAGTGCGTTATTACCATCATCTATTAAATACTCATATAGCACGGTAGTATGCTGAGAGCACAGCAGTGCACATACTACACTGCATATAAATTAATTGTACAGTGATTTCTAATTTATTATAGAATACATCTGCAGCCTTAATTGATGTTAAGTCAGAGAGCATATCACTGTGGTGGGTTCTAACAGGTGGTAGGAACCTTCCTCCTACATTTGTTAGCGTGGGGGAATCACAAGTGTCACGTAGGCTCCTCCCTCCCCGATTTACAGGTTGAGGAACTCACCTGAGATCACACAACCAGCCAGTGGTACAAGTAAACTTTTCAATCAGCCATCACACTTCCTGGGGCTCTGAGTCCTTTTCTGTCCTAACGCCCCGGTTTTGCTGATTGAGAAAACTTCTCCATGGGATGGGACTTCCAGTATGCTTTGATACTGAGAAGGAAATGAGGTGAGAGTGCTGGAGGTGACAGGGCCGTCAAGCCACTAGGTACAACTCACACTCAAAAGGCTTAAAGGCAGGGATGGGTTCGTCAGGTGAAGGAACTGATGGATTGTTTTGATGAGAACAGGGAAGAAAGCAGACAGGAGACTGAAACTCATCGAGGTCATGCTGTGAAAGCATCTTAGAGCAGGAAAATTGAGGCTCTTGTTTCAGTCTCTGCTGAGGGAATGACCCTGTGCTTTAGGTGACAACGTAACTGCGCACACCTGACCATCGTAATGGTAAAACTGGGCAGGAGTGGTGTGAGGGGGCAGCTGGCCGTGCCGTCTATCCGTGTAAAGGTCAAACCAGGTCAAGGTGAAAAGGCAGGGCCAGAAAGGAATTAATGCCAATGCAAAAAATAAAGTCGAACAGAAGTAAACATTTCATGGAAAACAGAACACAATTTTCTCTGGACTCACAGATTTTACAAATGTCGGGTACCACGTATCCCTTACAGCACCCGAAGTCGTCACAGATGAGTTTGCAGTGTTTTTAAATTAGTTGTTCCATGAATCCAGAACATTGTTACTTGTATTGTTCCAGTAACATACCATGCTAATGTGCCAAGAAAGACAGCTGCCAAGGTGCCAGGTGCTTTAATGAGAGCTTCTCCGATGTGTCACTAGCGTCACTCCCGAGCTATACTAACCTGTCCCTTCTCATACTACCTCGCTCCCCTCAGAAGCACTCATTAAAACGGATGCCAGGAACTAAGGAAGCAGATACAAGGCACGGCTCCTGCTGCCAACAGTTGCTTGGCATCGTGATGGAATTTCCCAGTATCCTATGTTGCTCTTGGCCATGAGAACATTAGATTTTTAGATTTTTACTCAAGATAATTCCCTTTAGAAAAAGAGGGCTCATTCCTGTTGTTCATCGAGGCTGCCCTGCAGACACTAGGTATGAGCACGGGCCTTGGGACAGGCTTTACGGAGTGACGAGATCGCTTTTCCTAAGACTGTGTGAAAACAGAAAAATGATGTCAGTATTGCTTTTAAATTTGATGACCAAAAAAGAGAGCGCATGCGTGGCCAGAAGGAAGAAAATGGCTGTGTCACAGCTGTGTCGCTGCCCGGACGCTAATGCCAGAAGGCGCTGGGGACGAGAGGAGTGCTAACGCTCAGGGGGCCCTGCCGGTTACAAGTGGGTTAAAATCAAACCAGATGCAGCATTCGGTTCCCCAGTCACACTAGCCACATTCCAAGTGCTCAATGGTCACATGTGGCCAGCACAGATACAGGACTTTCCCACGATCACAGAAAGTACTATCGGACAACACCGGAAATGAACGGTCTCACGGACATCTTGGAAGTTGGGACTGCACATGCGCGAAGGGTTTGGCTAGCAAAGGCAGGGATTCCAGTCATGCGTTGCATGATGACGTTTTGGTCATGGAAGGACCACACGTAGAATGGTGGTCTCATAAAATCGGAATGCAGCTGAGAAAGTCCCATTGCCTAGTGATGTCATAGCCTCCATGACTTTGTTGTGCAACACATCACACAAATATTGACCACGGTGTTACAACTGCCTACAGTATTCAGTACGGTGACATGCTGTACAGGGCTGTTGCCTAGGAGATGTAGGAGAACAGAACTTGTCACCCACAAGTGTGTCTGTTTGCCATAAGGATTACTTTAGGCTGGTTAACTTCAAGAAACAGTAGACATGAGGGAAGCTCTAAAAACCAAGTACGAGTGACTCTTCGTAAAATACACACACATTTGTGAGGTGCCTCCCTTCCTGTACCTGGAAGAGGGGGTTGGAACTATAAACTCTTATCAAAGCAGAGGGCAAGGATTTAACCCCCGCCCCCCCTTGCTCACTGTGCTTTCTTGGCCACCTCTCATAACCGACCCTCTCCACCCACAACACCTCTGTCTTCAGCTGAAGATGGTATTTAAGGTGGTGGCTTCTGCCATTTTGGCGAGCTGCTCAGTTTTCCTAGGTCTCTCCCGTGTGGACTGGAGGTACACATGTTATTAAACTTCTGTTTTTCTGCTGCAAGTCTGTCATTTATGTCAGGGATGCCTCAGCCAAGAACCTGTAAGGATAGAGGAAAAATTATTTTCCTCCCCCACAGAGCAGTAGGCTACACCACACAGACAGGTGAGTAGGAGGCTGTACCATCCAGGTTCCCACAAGTGTACTCTGGGATGCTCACGCAACGATGCAATCACCTGACGATGAATTTTCCAGAATGTATCCCCGATGTTACGAGGGGTGGTCAAGAGATTTGTGGAAGGAAGGGGAAGAAGGGTAAAAAAAAAAACAGCTTTTATTATTTTCCCTTTTCAATGTATTCACTCTGAAGCCTAATACGCTTTTCAGATCTTTCAATAAGTTTATTTATAACCCCCCAAATTTTTTTCTTTTTCCCCTCCAAGCATGCTGAAATTGCAACTTTAACCTCTTCACCTGTACATTCCTTCCCTCAAATCATTTTCAGGCGGAGCCTGGCCTGGCCTGGAGGGAGGGTGGTTTAAGGTTTGGAAGCCACAGTCGTGAGGAGTAGCCCACACGACATTGCTCTTGTGCACGGGCACGTTGTCGTGCAAAAGCAGCACCTCTTTGGGCCATTTTCCTCTTCTTTTCTCCTTCACAGACCCTTTCACCTGTTTCAGCAGACTGGAATAGTCCTCTCCGGTTATTGTGACACCGTCATCCTTGTCACCAATCAGCAGGATGCCCTCCGTATCCCAAAGAGCAGTAGACATGAGTTTTCCAGCCAATGGTGACACCGTGAACTTCTTAGGAGGTGGCGTGCCCCTTTAAGGCCACTGCATGGACTCCTGCTTTGACTCAGGCTCATAATGATGAACCCAAGTTTCATCTCTAGTGACAATCTGGTTGAAAACTTCATCTTTCTTGTCTCTGCAGAAGTCCGAAACCTGTCAATACTGGACATGGTGTTGCTTTTGAAGCAGCATGAGCTTTCTCGGTCCCCACCTTGCACTGACTTCTGACTTTTTCAGATGCTGATGGAGAGCATTCAGAATGGTGTAGGTGACACTCCAGTCACTTCTGCAAGCTGCTCTTTATTCAATCTGGCATCTTCCACTATAAGTTTTTCAACTTTTTGGACAATGTCAGAGGAGGTGGCCTCAAGAGGGTGTCCTGGCCTCTCTGCTTTGCTTGAAAAGGCTGTGCCACTTGTAAACCCTGGATTTCCCAGGGCAACAGTCCCTGTAAATCGCTAATGTCTCTTCCAAAATGGTTGGAGTGTTTTCCTTGTTTTCCGAGGAACTTAATGATGGCGCAAAATTCAACTTTAACCACATTTGGGGTTTTCTTCATGTCTGACCTGCCTCTCCGGCGATGTCTGAAAGAACACAGACGCAAGCAGGCGGACATTCGGCACAGACACTAATAACAAGTCACACAACCCAACTGTGTGCACGAGTCCTCCCCCACTCCCCGAGAACACCCCTGTTCTGTGAATGTCTTGACCATCCCTCATATTTGGTGCATGATAGTGTAACTGAATGTCAGGAGAGATTTTCTGTTTTTAAAAGTTCAGTTGGAACCTTCTAGTGTGTAGTGAAGCCAATTAATAATGATGGAAACACGCTTTCTCCTGCCTTTGGGTGTTCGGATGATCGACGGGTTTGAATTCTACCAGTGGGACACACAGAGGCCACGACCCTGTGTTCAGCTCCAGATGGGGCTGGATCACTGACCGTGTCGTCCGCATGTCACGCAGCTGCCGGCGGACAGAAGGCACTCTGCAGGGCAAAGCACTGCGCGAGGGGGAGCACACTCATCCTGCACATCGAACACACCCCCTGTCTGCCACAACCCGCCTCCATCACGCAGGAGACACCCCTTGTGACGCGGGGTCCCCTCACGCCTGTGGTTAGACACGTACAGATTTGCCTTTGACCTGATCACCTGGGAGCGGGGGACAGAATGGAGTCATGCGGATTTTGTTAAGTGCCATCTGTCTTGCTCACCCTGACGTAGTATAGTGTTCTAGACTCCATGTCCTTGCTCTAATCCAAGTCAATCTGATACACTCTGCTCTTCATCTTAAAACATAAGCGGTCCGTGGGCGCAGTGTCTCCTGGGGCACGCGCATACACGAGACTAATAGCAGTGTCCAACCCGTAACTGGGCCTGAAGGAGACCGGTGGGTGCTGGCCGCTGTCTTCTCCTGCCCCCTGGGGGAGGGATCCGTGGCCAGTTGGAGCCAAAGAAGGCGAGAGGATCAGAAAAAAGCATGAATTACTTCCCGAATATCCAATCCGCCCGTCCCTCCCAAATGTAGGGTCTGATGCTTGAACACCACGGCCAGCGCCATGCGAGAACTGAAACCCACCCCTTGCCTTTGAACTTGCTCTTCCCTGGGCATGGTGGGAGGAGGGCCACAGCAGCGGGAGGGCGGCCCTGCTAGCAGCTCCACTGGGAACCGAAGGGCCCATCGCTCTGGGGGGAAAAAAATGGTTCTGAGTGCTGCTGCCCCGGCAGCTCTGGAACTCCTCCCCGGCCTGTGAATAATCCCTCCTGATTCCCAGGAAGTGCTGTCAGCCCTTCCAAGGGCCGCAGCTAACGGTGCAATGTAATTCCGAGGCTTTGGAAAAGCCAGCAGAGAAGGGAGACGGTGAGCAATTCCTTCCTTTGGAATGATCAGCTTACACCCTGCACCATCCGATTTGATTATCCTTATCTTTCCTTGCATAGCAACAAATGTTATGACTGGACGTAAGTGACCAGACTTCCAAAAAAAAAAAATAAATAAAATAAATAAAACATCCAGGCACAACATTTGACTCCGGGGCTGCCTGTGGCGGTGCATTCCTGGCCACATACGGTGTGGAAAGCTATTTCCTTTGATTTATTCACTTCCCAGTTCTTAGCTCCCTCAGGTGCCCCCTGGTTCTCAGAGAACAGGCAAAAGAAAAAAAAAAAAAGGCTGTTCGGTTCGCATCATCCCCTTTTATTTAGGCCATTTAACCCAAGGCCCTCTAACCTCTTTTCCTTCCGCTGCAGTGATTTTCATTTATTTACTTAGTCGGGTGGTTCCGAGCGGAGATCGAACCTGCCTGCGGCGGTGCGAGCGCTGAAATGTAGCCATTACACCCCCGGGGCGCCCGCTGCAGAGTAATTTTTTAAACGAATTCTTTTGTTTCTCGCTTTTTTAAAAATGCGTAAGTGATACAAGGACCTGGTTAAAAGGACGCAGGCACCACGGTAAACTGAACACGAACGCGTGGCGCCTACTGCAGACGCTCGTCTCTGCAGACCAGCCGGTACTGCCCGCTGGTGGGGACGCTCCGGAAATCCCCGGACCCTCGCACGTGGGCATCTCCTCCTTTCAAAATGCATTTTCACACGGCACCATATCTTGGGGACCCTTCCACTTGGTCATACGTAGTGCTACACCATCCTCTCTTGTGGCCTTGTAGTATTCTAGGTGGGATATACCCTCATTCATTGAACCAGTTCTGCACGGGGGATATTTATGCACGTCCAGTAGTTTAATGATATGTGAAAAGCCCCAACAAAGACCTTTGTACACGTGTCTGAATATACAAATACAAGTATGTGCCCTTGAAATGTTGGTAGATGTTTCCAGATTGCCCTCCAAACAGGTTTCATTCATTTATACGCATCAACTGTATGTAAGAGTCCTTGCCCTCCACTTCTAATAACATTCCACAGTCTCCCATCAAATGCCAGTTCTACCTGAACAACCACACAGGGTGAAGGGACCCCCCCCACCCAAATACACACGGGTCCTGGCCCTGGGCCTCCCACACAGTCTCTGGGTAAAGCCAGTCTCACCCGTACAAACCAGTACTTAACAGAGCAGAACAAGCAAGATGGAAAAATCCCCAAACAAGATGGGTTACTTGCACAAACCAACTACCACCATGGGGAAGACCACCAAGGTTCCGAACTACTCGTTTGTACCAATAATAGTTTGTGCGTGTGCTTTTTGGGGGGTGGAGGTGGTGGGAAGAGTCTGTCGTTATCAGAATCTCAAAATGGTCTGTGATTTCTGCCCCAAACAGCTAAGAATCAGTGACTTAGATCATAAAAAAAAGGAGATAAAATGAAAATGGTATAAAAATCCATGTCCCTGATTTTATGGCTTCTTGTAGATAAACTAAACACTGTCAACTTAAACTACGACGACATAAAACGACGTATCACACTAGGGCAGCGCTTCTCCAATTTGGGACTAGAAAAAATTTCAAATCCAAAGTTCGAGGCCTCATGCAGTTTTGTCCAAGTCCTATTACGACTACATGAGCTAGAGACATCAGTAACTAGGTTCTGTCGATCACATTCCATATGAGAAGTTTAACACCGACAAGCAGGAGAGATGGAACCTTGGAGCAAAAGGCCGTCCTTGCCCTCGAATAAAGCGAACCCCACCTGACACACCACACGGACCCTCATCTCCTCGTTTCATGATCTGGCCCGAGGATCTGAAGGGCAGACGGGACACACTGTCGTGTCATCGTCGCCCAGACGGGCATGTGGCAACTACTGCTACCGCTGACCTGCTCTCAACCCCACGGACGTCAGGGCCGCCGGCCGCTGTCCGGTCTCGGACACGCGCACTGGAAGGCTCCGGAGGCAGGAGCACCGGATGCTGGATCTGGACCTGCCGTCAGTTCACTTCAGTTCAGCTACTCAGCACGTCTCCGAGCCCCAGTCCCTGGTGTCAGGTGAGAATAACAGCAATGCCTTCCCTCGCTGTCTCACCGGACTGACAGGTTCGAGTAAAATAGATGCGTCGGCAATTTCTTTGTTTGTAAACTATAATGTATGGTACAACTTTAAGTACTGTTTAACAGTTACTGTGCATTTTTACAGTGCCAGATGCTGCGTGACACAAATACCATCCCACCCAGCGCTTGTGGCCGCCCCACGAGGCAGCCAGGGTCAGAGGGTCAGGTGACGCGCCCCGTTTATTCAGCGAGGCGGGCGGAAGGTTGGGACTCAGCTCCATGACTGATTCCAAGTTCCTATTCTTGGTCATTGTGACAGATTCTTCCCTAACCCAATATAATTACGGCTATTATTGCTACTATCCTTTATGCTTTAATTCCAGCTACTGGCTGAACATAACGATAATTATTAATAATGTGCCAGACTTGAGCTACTTTGATATGCTACCAATACTTATAGATGATAGCTTTTAGATTAATAACCAATGGATTAGCTCAGGAATCATTCAGCTAATACATGCCACTAGCTCTTTTTCATCTTCAGGTATTAACCTTTGCAAATAATTATAAAATCTATGAGGTATAACCACTAGTCCCAACTGCTAAGAAAGAAGGCTGGGTATTATTGTGTCAAAACTGAATATATGGAAGATGGAAAAAATAGGGGAAAAATGGGGTATAAAATCAGAATTGTCAAGTCTTTTGAGAAGTATAGTCAATTTACTAAATCTTTAGTAAATTATAGGTAGGCATTAAAACAGTACATGAGGCTTGATGAAGCCAAAAAATCATGCCTTATGAGACTCATAGTACACGATATTTTTCTCATTCATTTTATTTTGTGATTTACCTGGAATAAAACATTACTGATATTTTCTTTTAATCAGACAGACTCATTTCTAGTTAATTTAAAGTTGGCTGAGGGTTTGGTAGTTTAAAGTCCAGGGTGGAGCACCATGCAGCAGAGCACAGGGGGAGGAGCGCGGGGCACCATGGGGGAGGAGCACGGGGCACCATGGGGGAGGAGCACGGGGCACCATGGGGGAGGAGCACGGGGCACCATGGGGGAGGAGCACGGGGCACCATGGGGGAGGAGCACGGGGCACCATGGGGGAGGAGCACGGGGCACCATGGGGGAGGAGTGTGGGGCACCATGCAGCAGAGCACAGGGCACCATGGGGGAGGAGCACGGGGCACCATGGGGGAGGAGCACTGAGCACCATGGGGGCGGAGCATGGAGCACCATGCAGCAGAGCATGGGGCACCATGGGGGAGGAGCACCGAGCACCACGGGGGAGGAGCACGGAGCACCATGGGGGAGGAGCACTGAGCACCTAATGGGGCAGCAGTGACAGCTATGCGAGGTGGTGCCCCAGTGGCAATGTCCTCCCACGTGCATCCTTTCTGTTGGCTCCCCGTTATGTCCCCCAGGGCAGAACCACATTACGTCACAGCTCGCGTGGCGGCTTCCCCACCCGGCGTCCAGCACCCCCACCTGTATCCCACACCCACTCACAGCAGCACCTCCATCTTTCTGTCCGCGCCCATGAATTCACTGGCTTCCCAGGCCCTTGGGGCGTCTAGTCGCATGTCCCTACTTCGCTTCTCTTCATCCAATCACTTCATTACTTCATTGGCCTAACCCCACTTCAGGCACGAGGAGGACTTCCCCTTTCTCCAGCAGACAAAAGGTGTGTTCTTATTCTCCTGTCTGGAATTTTCCACCCGCTCCCTCTGCAGGGTAATGCAATACAAACAAGTATAGACTTTGGAGTCGGAGAAGATGTAGATTGAATCCCTGTGTATGGGTGACGACGAAATGTGTATTGAGTGGCTACATTACGTCAGAGAGTATGCTAAGCTCTTTCTCATGAAGTCGTTTATTTATCACACTAAAGCTACAAGAGAGTGATGGTTATTTCCCCCAGTTTACAGGCTGAAAAACTGAAGCACGAAGAAATTGGGCACACAGCCAGTCAGTAGAGGAGAGGGATTCAAATCCCGAACCACCTGGAATTCGGGGCCAGTAATCTTACCCACTACTTGTTAGCAAGTGACGAGCTGTATGAACGTGAGCGAGCTTCTTAATCTAACGCTCAGGTTCCTCGTGTCTAAACGGGGACATCTGTGTCTACTGCACAGGACTCACGAGGTTGTGCAGGGGGAGCGACTCCCGGAGTCTGTTTCTGCCTCCTCTCCTCTCTGTCCGCTTAGACTCCACTCATCCCTTACACCTGCCTCTTCCCTAAATCCTTCTTGGGAGACAGAATAAACGTTTCAGTCTACAGTGACTTCTTCCTCCTGCACAAGCCAAGAGTTCTAAAATTTAGTTTTCAATGGTTTTCCAACTATGTCATTTAAGTTAGCCTTTGCTCTTTCACACAGAGTTTGGTACAGGCCGTATCCACACATGACACTTCGTTGGCATCCACTGTACTTTGCATAGGACATTATAAGACCCAGACACATGTTGACTGGATTAGTGATGTAGCCCCGTGGATGCAGTCTTAGATAGAGCTTGCTTGCTCTGGAAAAAAAATGTCATTCTCTACTTTAAAAGGCTTATAAAAAGATATTGTGGTATATACAGATTCATAACCTATAAGGTATCCAGCAGGGGTAAAACAAGGAACTCTAATTTAACTTTCCTACCGTGTGTGCTTACTTTGCTTAGGTACCTAGCACCTGTGACGTACCTCGTTCCAGAAGGCTAACGAACTCTTGCTATTTATAAAGGTAGATCTTACTGAAGTGCTGCACTACCAAGGAAATAACGTTGGGACTAGGAAACATGAACGGTAGCCATCCTTAAACATACAGAGCGGCCATTAGATTGCAGCACTTCGTTGAGTGTTGATTATTCATAGCTGGTGATGTCCCTCCGAGGCAGTCAGAAAGACTGTCCAGGTGGGTGGAATTTACAGAGCTGGCTAACTGTAATTAAGCCAGTGCTGAGAGTGAGCTGAGCTAAGAAGCCAAAAATGACTCCACAGGTACAAATTCGAGCCTAAATAACAAAGACAACCGATTTAATCCAGACGCAACTCCTTTTTCTCTCTGAGTTCTTAAACTGGGCCCAAGACCACGGAAACCTGGCCCCAGCACATGCGCAGAAGGGACAGAGCGCCAGGCCCTGACGTCTGGGCTTCTTTCATCCAGAAAGACTGCCTGAACCCCCAGAACCACCCTGGCCCGCTAGCCGTCCATCGCTGCGCGGTGGCGCAAGCCCTACTTGTACTTTGCACTTGTGCCGTGGGCTCATCTTTGAATGTTCTTTGTTTCACCCATTATCTTTTTAGTGAAACAAATGAACCCACTTCCATTTCTAGTTTCTAACTTGAGTCTGTTGGCTTGAAAAGAGTCAGTGGGAGTCACAAGGGGACAATGTCAAGGGCAAGGAATTCCCTAATGTACATGTGTGGCCACGAGGGGCCAGGCAAAGGCTGCCAACCCGCGGGGCACAGCCCAGGCTAAGTAAAGACATCTTCAAGGAACAAGGCTGCAGTGTAGCTACTGCCACTACTTCCAAGGAATTGGTCAATTTCTGCTGTTATACAATCAGAAATAATCAATTTGAAGTGCAAATTGCAACTACACTCCTAAAAGTTATCTACGAGGGCTGTCCGGAAAGTAGCCAGCCAGGCCACATGCAAAACAGAGGCGTTTATGGCTGGATTTCCCCCCGACCCCGGAGGGCCCCTGTATTTCATTAGAGAAAATGTCAAACAAGTTGATTGTGAGGTACCAGAATGAAAAGACACTAAATCAGCACCTAAGCTCCCTGACAGGGAGAAGATTTATGAATGCCCAAACGAGCAGGACTGAAAATAGTCTCTCTTTCTGTGGAGAACTTCCGGAGGCAGCTTATATGACCTCCTGAGTAATGCCACAGCGTCTCAAGTTTCCCTTCATTCTGCTAAGTGTGACCCTACACAGACTCTATTGTACCTTCTATTTAGTAGAGAGGATAGGCCCGCACAAAGTCAAATATTTGGATGAAACTTGAGACAGGCAATCTTCTGGAAGTTTCCAAACAGCTTTATAATTGGCATTGTGTAGGCTCGACATCCAGATGACTGTCCCATTTTTTGCAGAACATGAAGAAAACCCGTGTGTGTGCATCCCTGATGAAAAAATTTATTGTGGCCATTTTCTTCCAAATGAGAATTCAAGAAGGCAAGGCCTAGACACCAGGCGGCTTCTAAATGTCTGTTTTTTGCCATGGGCATCATGAGGCCACCTTGGCACTGTCCAGATGGTTAAGGATCACAGAGAAGACAGCTCTTAACATGAACCCTACTAACCTGCCCCCAAGAGAAAGGAACAAACTTGAAAACATGTTTTGATGAAACAGATATTCATTCTTTCTAGAAGGTATACATTTCTTATCTGGAAATCTGAAACAGAAGTCCCAAATTCTCTTTAGGAGTAAAAGGAAAACAATGTCATAAATAAATAGAGTTCCAGAAGCTCTAGGTCATCTCTGGGATGGTTCCCAAAAGCCAACAAAAAGGAACTCGAGGCCACCCTGTCACCAGAGGCTACAAGGTGGGGCAGTGTTCCCAAAGCAGAGACAAGCTCTCACCCAGCCAGAACCCCTGCTCGGTAACATCGAGTGGGCAGCAGTGCATGACTGCTGGTTACTGGGCTCCAGAGAAGGAGACTGGAATCTCATACCTTCATTCACAGCACTGTCTCACGGAATTATTTTTTCCGGATTCCTTGGGAAGTTAAAGTATTTGAGAATATCAGGAACTGTTGTTTCAGCCTGTTTTGTGAGTAGATAATTGCCTTCCAACTGGACTATTTCAGGAAATGATATGCACGGCATTGTTCCTACAATGGGGGTAGCGCCGTGTTTCAGCAAGACGCGTCCATGCTTATTCAACAAAACCAAACAAGAGCTTGCGGCCCGAGGCACTGCACGGAACTCGGACTCTGAATCTGGTCTCCAGATAAGCAGCTGGCTCCAGACGACCTACCCACATACCAGGAACATTCTTTGCAAACGGTGTAAGCAAAACTTGTTTTGAGAAATGAGAAATTTCACCTAAGGTACTAAATGCAATAAATAACTGCAGTAAATTATCAGAACGGGTTCAGCAGAGGCCTATTTGTAAGGCTAGAGTTTTCTCCAATTTGGGTCTGAATCAAAACCCAGCCTGGGAACTAGAAGTAAAACACATTTTATCCTGAGAAGGCCCTTTGAGTCCATGGAATATATTAGCTGATCTTCCTGAAATGTGACATCATTTGTGGTACCAGCTGGATGGGTGTGCCATCGGAGGATTTAAAAAACTAGTATTTCTTTGGCTTTTATATGTATTTTAAGATCATAGAAAGCAGTCTAATCCAGCCAAGCTCCAGGGGGAACTGCTGTGGACTTCATTTTCAGAAGTTTAAACGACATGGGATCATGACTGTCCACTTTCTTTGTGGACGGTTTATGGATGATGCTGATGATGCTGATAAAACTGACAGAAATGCAAACATTAAATATAGCACTGACAGGTCAGGCTACACTTCAACATAGTACGTAAGCTGACTCATTTAATCCTCCCAACAAACAAACGCGTGCGGTACGTTTTGGTACTTTCACCGCCCCTGCTTTACAGATGAGGAAACCGAGGCACGGAGATTAGGTCACTTACCCACGGTCACTGGTTGTAAGTGGAAGAGTGAACTCACAGTGGACACACTGCCCCGTCAGCTAGCCCATCTCGCATGGCTCCGGAATTGTCATAGCTCTCTTCTTAACATAGGTGACGATGGGGACAGGTTGCCAGGGAAATGAAGGGTGCTGCACATGGTCTGGTTTGAGTCTCTATTATGACTTGCTGTTCGTTTCCGGTAATTGCTGCAGAGTGGTCTGACGTTGTCCTTGAAGAGCACGCACGTTGCTATAGCTACTTCGGTAAGGAGGAAACCGTGTCCACGACATACCCGCAGTGCGACAGTTGAAGGACGTCTCTTTAGGGGCTTTCCAGAGTCTAGCACCAAAGGTGGGAGTGAATCACTTAGAAATGCCTCCGTTCTTTCATTTTACACTCAAAAATAACAAGTCCGGCGTGAAGAAATCCACGGGGACGTGCCCGAGACGGCCTCTCCGCCCCGTCCGCGCAGGTCCATCCCGCCCCCTCCGTCCATCTACCCAACCAGCAACCCCCACGCGCCGGGCACTAGGAACACAGGGCCGGTAAGACGGAGCACGTCCCACGCTCTGGCGCTGGGTCCCCAGCTGGGGACACACGGATACACACGCGAGGGCGCTCGTGTAGACCGAGTGGTCGGGGAGGCCTCCGAGGGGCCGCTGGACGGGGCGGCTGGACAGTGCCGCAGCAGTCTCGAAAGGGCCGTCAGGCAGAGGCTCCCAGGTGGGGAGGGGCGTGGCTACGTTTGAAGAGCAGCGAGGACACCCAGCCAGGTGCACAGGGGTGGCAGATGACACGGGACGCAGACAGGACCTCGCTGGCCGGGCCCAGGAAGACGGATTTTATTGAGTGGGAGAGGATGTCCCCAGGGGGTGTGGAGCAGGCCAATGACGTGCCCTCGGTCACGCTCCCTAGAAGCCACACGGCTGCCGTGGGACACGCTGAGAGTGGACGCAAGACGCAGTCGTCTGTGGACCAAAGGCTCGTGGCTCGGACTAGCAGTGCCACCGTGGCACGACCTGGTGATTCGGCCCGGGAGCTAGCGTGGAGGCAGAGGGGGACGCGGGCGAGGGGGGATGGAGCATCGCACCTACATTCCGACCCAAGCGACCCGATGAAGGGGCGCCGGCCCGAGGTGGGGAGGCGGGACGGAGGGGCTGCGCCGTCTGGGGCCCCTCTTAGGGACGCACGTGGAGGTGCTCACCAGGCAGGTGCACGTGAGGGGCAAAGCAGCGCTGGGTGTGGACACTGGGGAGTTGCCGGTAAAGGAGTCCTGGGACTGGCTGACGGGAGAGTCGCCGGACGTGGGACCCGGATGCGCACTGACCACTGGAGGCCAGGCCGCAGGGGGCAGAGGGCGGATCGGGAGTACGGCAAACAGGAAGTCACGTGCACAAAGCATTTCGGGAAGGAGGGGTAGCCCACCGCCTCAACGGCTCAGAGAGGACAGGGACTCGGGATCCGTCCTCGGGGTTGGCCGCCCGGAGGGCGCCGATTTCGGTTGGAGGAGCCACAAGGGATGGCGGGCAGGAGAGGGCTCAAGGCCGAACACGCGGGACGCGGGACAGCAGCACAGGCCCCCAGCCCTCCCCAGGCGTCCCCCGTGGGCGTGAGCAGGGACACGCAGCAGCCGCTGACGGGGAGACGTGGCACCGGCGCAGGCGGCAGTTCTCACACCGTCATGTAAGTGAATGGTTTTGCATCATCTCTAAATTTTTCTCTCTCCCCGAAAAAAAGCAAATGGAAACGACAGAAAACGAGTTGGGCTGTAACTGCCTGAAACATGCATTTTTCTTCTGTACTCGGGGTTCTGGTTTAGCAACTGTGAGTGCTGCCTCTGACCTTCCAGTGGCGACAGCCTCGAGCTCTCCTTTCCTTAATACTTACAAAGGGAACTTGGCCTCTTCTTCACTACAATCCAATCTGGATGCTTCTAGCGGGCAGTGAAGATGGACCCCCTCCCCCCCCCCCCCAACCAACAGTGACCAGACCTCACAGGCACAACACCCAACTGCTCCTTGGAGATACCTCGTGGCTGTCACTACCACACATCTGACGATGAGGGGCAGCTCCTTCCTTGATCCCCTCCACACAGCTGAGATCGTGATGGAGCAGGCCAACAGGTATCTCTGAGGGTCTGGGGGTTAGGTAATAGAGACAGCCACAGAATAAAATGCCGCCCTGTCTAGACTAGGAATTGCGATCTGCTACCTTCTCAAAAACCCACCTACAGGACAGTAATCTCCTCTATCAGTCACATATCTGAGTCCACAGAATAACCTTCCTGTGAACATTTACATCACGCCCTTACTCTGAAGTAAGTCTCATTACCTACAGCGTTAAGTACCAATTACTGCAGTTGGAAATGGTGTGGAAATGATCTCAGTGATGTGTCCGAGTCCCTGTATAAATCTAGTGACAGAAGCATGATGAAAATTCAGGACTTTTGACTCTCAAACCAGTGTACTTTCCAGTCTCCACTCTTATCTACTATGTTCTCAACATCAAAAAAGCAATTTCGTTTGAAGGTGCCAGTATTCCCATCTGTGTTTCTGATAAACAAGGGCAGAAACCAAGCTTTATTTATTTCGTCCCTACTATCCATTCAGGAATACAAAGTGGGTGGAGCACAGCTGCTCCATAAATGCTTACTGATCTAAACTGAATCGGGTGTTTTGCCATCTTCTCATTCTCCAAGTCTTAATTAAGTTTATCTTTCCTATGAATAATCCTCTGATTATAATTCACAAAGATAGCTCCTACTTGGAATTCATTTATTTTCATCATACACTGCTTGCTTTGCATATCATGGTTTTTAGTAAATTATGCAACATTATGGTCTTGGTTTTTCTATTATTACACATACACAAGTTGATTATAAACTCCTTTAATATGGAGTGTTATGGACTGTTTTTCTCACAATGTTCCAATGAAAACGCTTACTAAATTCTAGCTTCCACACTGGGGGGGGGGGGGGATATAACCCTGACAACTAGCTCTTTAATTCCTATTATTATTTTCAGCCAATTATCTTATTTTTGTCTCTAAAAATTAATTTAGAAATTACAGCTACCTTAATTTGAAGGACCAAAAAAATTTCAAACTCCTTTTAAAAATTTTATTGGGAATGCTGTTCTTTGATTTAATATTGGTTACATAAGTTATAATTCAATGAATTGTACACTATTATCTACTTCAATATAAAGCCCAAAACATCACCAGTATTTACTGTCAATAAAATCTTCACATCAATTATATAATGAAAGAATCTGCACACACACACACAAATCTAGACATTTGAGACGTGAATAAAGTTAGGAAAAAACACAATTCTCAAAATTATTAAGCCTCCAGGGATACTGTACATGCTTTCTTACATTTTGGTATTTCTGTTCAGTGACAGAACTTAAATTTATTATCCCTTACACATCTTTGTTTATAGACGATGTGCACCATCTACACAGAACTGCTCAGAGGAAAAGAAATGTTATCACAGTGACACCTACTGGTGTTTAGCTATAAATTTTAGATTCCATGAAGAACAGATTCTTTAGTGTCAAAATTTTTTTTAGTAAAAGTAAATACAAATGCTCTCCATTTTAAGTATAATTTTTACATATTTATTTAATACACAATTGACCATGCAATGTTTTTTTGCTGACAATGATCTCGTAATTTTAAGAACTATTTTTTAATACTATATTATTTTTTCCAATTACATTGGACATACAATATTGTATATTGGTTTCAGGTGGACAGCATAGTGATGAGACACATATATCTTACAAAATCCTCATTCTAATACATCTGGTTCCCATCTGACATCACATATAGTTATTACAGGGTTACTGACTGTATGTTCTATGCTGCACTTTACATCTCTGTGACTGTTTTGTGACTATGAATTTGTACTTCTTGATTGCTTCCCCTTTTTCGCTCTCTCCTCCAGCCCTCCTCCCACCATCCTCCAACAAATCCAATACTCATCTGACACCACACAGTCACATTACTGACCATATTCCAGTGCTATCCTCTACACCCCCATAACTATTACTTTGTAACCACCAGACTGAACTTGCCAATCCCCTCCTATTTTTACCCCTCCCCCAACGTTCCTCCCATCAGGCAACAAACCATGTTCTCTGTATCTATGAATCTGTTGTTTCGCTTGTTTATTTTCTTCTTTGGATTTCACCTATAAGCGATGTGAGTTTGCATCTGTCTTCCTCTGTCACTCCACTCAGTGCAGTATGTCTTTAAATCTTTAATCCGTAAAACTTGAAAGCAACTGTTGATAGACATGTAGCCATTGCCATTCCATCATTTGTAATTTCTAATTTTTTCTTTTACCTAAAGAAGTCCCTCTAACATTCCTTATAGTATTGGTTTGATGAACTCCTTCAGCTTTTTCTGGCTGGGGAAGTTCTTTATCTGTCTTTCAATTTTGAATGCTAGCCTTGCTGGATACATTAACCTTGGTTGTAGATCCTTGGTTTCATCACACTGAATATTTTCTGCCAGTCTCTTCTGGCCTGCAAAGTTTCTGATGAGAAATCAGCTGAGGGTTGTATGGGTGGTCCCTTGTAAGTTACAACTTGCCTTTCTCTTGCTGCTTTTAGAATTTTCTGTCTTCAACTTTTGCTGTTTTAATTATGATGTATCTTGGTGTGGGCCTGCTTGAATTCATCTTGCTTGGGATTCTCTGTGCTTCCTGGGCTTGTACAAGATCAGACAATTAATTTTGTAAACTCATCCTAGAAAGTGCCACATACCTCATGGCCTCATGGCTGAGTAGAAGAAAACGGCGGTGTACAAATGGATTAAACATTTTTCTGAGGGAGAGAAAACGTCACCAATGGAGAGGTCAGGGTGGCCACTAACAAGCAGAATGGATGAAAACATTGCAAAAATTCACTAAATTGTGCATCAAAACCACTGGCTGCAAGAAGCACAGCAGACCAAATAAACATCGATAGAGAAACAGGAAAATCTTAACTGAAAACGTTGGCACGAGAAAGGTGTGTGCAAAAATGGTCCCGAAGGAGCTCATCGATGAACTAAAGCAAAGGAGAGTCCAAGTTTGCCAAGACTTTTTGGAGAGACAAGACGATGTTTTGGGCCGTGTTATCACTGGAGATGACACATGGGTGTACCAATACGACCCTGAAACACATCGTCAAAGTGCACAATGGAAGTCAGCCAATTCTCTATGACCAAAAATGTTCCATCAGCTCAAATCAAGCATCAAAATAACGTTGCTAACCCTTTTTGCTATCAGAGGGATTGTTCATTATGAATTTGTACCCACTAGACAGTCAACCAAGTTTACTATCTGGAAGTGCTGAAAAGGATGTGTGAAAAAGTTAGATGAAAATGACCTGCACTTTTCACCTTCAACTCATGGCTCTTGCATCACGACAGTGCACCAGCTCACACGGCACTGTCTGTACCCAAATAACTGTATTGGAACACCCTCCCTGCTCATCTGATCTGGCCCTCAATGACTTTTTTCTTTACCTGAAGACAAAGGAAATATTGAAAGACATTTTTATGACATTCGTGACATCAAGGATAGTATGATGACAGCTCTGATGGCCATTCCAGAAAGAGTTCCCAAATTGCTTTGAAGGGTGGACCAAACGCTGGTGTCAATATATAGCTTCCCAAGGGGAGGGCTTTGAAGATGACTGGAGTGATATTCAGCAGTGTGTTATGTAGCACTTTTTCTAAGAGTTCATGAACTTAGTTGTCAGACTCCATAATACCTATTTTCTTAAAAAAGACATATTTCCCAAAAAGCTGCTTAAGCATTTCAGAGTACATTAAGTTTTCAAAAATATAATTTAACTTGTGGCTTCCTTTTCAAATTTGCTATAAATTCATTTTAAGAGAATGCATTACATTAAATCTTAAACACGTGCTGAATTATTTCTTTGAAGAATTGTAGTTTACCAATATGGGCAATTTCACAGAAGTAAAGAATTAGATCCATGTAATACCAGAGAAACTTTTAAACATAATGTAGCCTCACATATTGACTTTTTCCTCCCAGTTTTATTAAGTCATAATGGACATGAACATTGCATTAAAGTGCACAACACAATTTGATATATACATATACATGTATGTATATATAGTGAAATGATCACAATAAGTTAACACTAATCACTTCACACAGTTACACGTTTTTCTTGTGATAATTTAAGATCTACTGTCCTAGCAACTTTCAAATATACATACAGAATTGTTAAGTATAGTGACCACGCTGCACATTACATGCCCAGATGTCTGTAATCTGTCTGGGAGTTTGTACCTTTTGAACCCCTCCACTCATTTTTGCCCATCCCCCTTCACTTCTGGCAACGACCAATCTATTTGCTACTTCTGAGTTGTTTTTTAAGATAGTGAGATTATGCAGCATTTCTCTGACTTATTTCACTTAGCATGTCCTGTGTGTCCATTCATGTTGTCACAAATGGCAGGATTTCCTTCTTTTTTATGACTGAATAATATTCTATTGTATATGCATTTTAAAAAAAAATTAAATTTATTGAGATGACATTGGTTAAAATTATTACCTAAGTTCCAAGTATACAATTGTATGATACATCATCTGCATATTGCTTTGTGTGCTTACCACTTGGTCTAGTCTCTTTCTGTCACCATGTATTTGACCCCTTTATCCTCCATGTCCGCCCTCAAACCCCTTCCCCTCTGAAAACCACCTTTCTGTTGTCTGTGACCTTGCTTTGTTTTGTTGTTCATTGTTGCGTTCTGGTCCATATCCCACATGAGTGAAATCACATGGTTCTTGTTCTTGCCCACCTGACTTACTTCGCTTAGCACGGACACTCTCTAGACCCATCCATGATGTCGCAATGGCATATGTTAGCCTTTCTTCTGGCTGAGCAGTGTTCCATTGCATATACGCACCACACCTTCTTTATCCACTCATCCATCGAAGGACACTTAGGTTGTTTCCTTGTCTCGGCCACCGTGAATAATGCAATGAACACAGTGGTATGTATGTACTTCTATACAAATAAATGTTTTCATATTTTTCAGGTAGATACCCAGAAAAGGAATTGCTGGGTCATGTACTAGCTCTATACTGAAAAACCTCCATACTGTTTTCCATAGTTGCTGCACCAATTTACACTCCCACCAGCCCTGTATGAGAGTTCCTTTCACTCACGCCCTCTCCAACACTTGCCATCACTTGCATTGTTAATAACAGCCATTCTAACAGGTGTGAGGTGGTATCTCATTGTGGTTTTTTAAAATTTACATCTCCCTACTAGCCAGTGAACTTGTATATCTTCTCATGTCTCTGTTGGCCATCTGTATGACTTCTTGGGAAAAGTATCTGTTCAAATCTTCTGCCTATTTTTAATTGGATTTTGTTATTGAGTCCAATCTCAAGATGCTAGAAAATTCCACATCTAATGAGGCTTCTCTTCCTGGTTTGCAGATGGCCACCTTTTTGTGACCTTCCCTTCAAGTGTTTGTGGAGAGTAAGCTGTTGTCTCCTCCTCTTCTTGTAAGGACACGAGTGCTAACAGATTAGAGTCCCACCCTATGACCTCTTTTAACCTTCTTTACCTCCTTATAGGAACACAAATCGAGTTTATAACGGAGGGAGCTGCAGGAGCAGTAGGACTGGTGCATCCCCAGAGGGCACCACCTTCAGCGAGTGAACAAGGAAAACATCTGAAATTTCTCTTCTTCTTTACTTGAAACAGAACTATTGAAGGGGAACAGAGTCCAGTCTAGGAGTGTCTTATCACAGCCGAACACTCCCGCTTACGATGAAATTCACAGTATGTACGTGGGTGTGCACAAGCACGCACGTGTGCACAAGCACGCACGTGCACGCTGAAGGGAAGGGGAGGCAGAAGCAGGAAACCCAAGGTGGAAACCGACTTAGAAATGTCACAAGAAACAAACTGGTGGTGCCTTCTCCGTAGGGACATAATTTAAACAAAAAATTCCCCAAAATAAAGTTCAGAGGAATATGAATTCACAATCAAAATCACTGATCACCTAAGAAAAAAAGTCACCATAGACTGTTTCAGACAAAACAACAAACTGTAGAGTCAGATCTGCAAAAAAAGTACATTTAACATGTTTAAAGAAAAGAAAAAAGAGGGAATGATAAAACTACCCTAAATGACCAGGAAAAAGTTTAAGAAAGAACCAAATAGCACTTCTGGAAATGAAAAAAATATAACTGTAATTAGAAATTCGATAAGATAGGTTACATAGGTTAGATAGTGAGTAGACAGAACTAGACCAACAGATTTGAAGAAATTACCCAGAATTCAACACATAGAGAAAAAGAGACAGAAAAATATGAACCAGAGATGAAGAGAGATGGAGAACGAAGTGAGACAGTGAAATGTAATGTGATTTCCTAGAGAATAGAGTGAATGGAAGCACTACATTCAAAGAGATAAACAGTGTGAGTATTTTAGAATTTATGAAAGGCACCGATTCTCAGATTCAAGCTCAATGAATCTGAACAGGATAATGAACAATCCATAACCGGACACACTGTAGTATAATGACATTTGATTATAGGACATCAAAGACAAAGACTTTACCTATACCCTGAGAGACAGGACAGATTAGCTATGAAGTACTTACCACACTGACGAATGGCATTTCAGAAGCAACAATGGCAGCAAGACGACCCTGGAATATTATCATTAAATAATGAGAAAATAACTGCAAATCTAGAATTGTATACCTAGCCAACTTTTGAGGATAATAAAAATGGTAACTTTTAGGTAAATCTAAACAAATATTGACTATATAACTATTTTTGAAGTTAAACTGAGATAAAACTAAAATTATAGACACTAATTTGTAAGTGGAGAGAAAAATCAAACTTTGTTCGAAAGTTTATGTTTACAGAGAAAGCAAAGATTAATTTTAGATTTTAACTATGCAAATTAAGTTTCTTAGTGAGCACTAACTGACAAAAATTGAGTTTTTATCTTCTACGCTCATAGAGGAAAAATAAATGGAAAAACACAACAAACTTAATCATTCTGAAAGATAGCAAAAACAAAACCAAACCAAAAAAGAAAAAGTGGGACAAAAAGCCCAGTAAGACGGAATAAATAATCCCTAATATATTACTGAGTTCAACAAACGTAGATAAATTAAACTCTCCAGGTAAAAGACAATCAGATAGGGAAAAAAAAAATCTAGTTACAGTTTTTAAGAGGCACATTTAAAATGTAACAGAAAGATCCAACAGAAGAATAAATAAGAGGGCTGTCTGGAAAGTATCCAGCCATGTGATATGAAAAATAGAGGCATTTATGGCTGGATTTTTTCCAGACAGCCCTTGTCGTATACCATACAAATACTAACTAGCAGGTGCAGCCTATATAAGTACTTTTTTAAAGCACAGATTTTAAAGCAATATAACATGAAATAAAAACATTTTTAGAAATAGTATGGCCATGTATATATATACATATTTATATATATATATATATGACAATTGTAAACCTGGAAGATAGTTGTAAACTTGTATGTACCTAATAATAAATATTCAAAATACACAAAACCAAATTTGACAGAATTATAGGGAGAAATTTAAAAATCCACTAAATAGGAAAATTTAACACATCTCAGAATCTGAAAGATCAAGTAGGAGGAAAAACAATAGTAAAACAGAGACAATTTGAACAATGTAATGAACAAATCTGGTCCAATGGACATCCAACAACTTTCAAGCACTACTGAGAGACATTTACAAAAACTGACCACAGGTCATACGGCGCATCTCAACAAATTTCAATATATCTATTTTATATGGACCCATTCTGTGACCACCATCCAATGAAAGCAAAAATCAATAATAAGAACAGAATTTAAAACTGTGCATGTTAGGAAACAAAAACCACACAAATGTTAAGTCAAAAAGAAATCATCATGAAAAACGTAAAAACAAATATTTCTATAGCACTTTACAATGACAAAACATTATTTTCATCACAAAAGAACTCTGTGAGCTAGAAAGAGCTCATGTTATCTCTGCTCAATGGCATAAACAGCAGACATGGTATAAATTACATAATTACTATGTAAAAAGAGGGCTGTCTGAAAAAAATCTAGCCACGAATGCCCCTATTCGTATTACATGGCTGGTACTTTCTGGATAGCCCTTGTATATCTAATACATATCAAGAGTGATCTGGAAACTGGGAAATAGAAGTGAAAGTGTTCACTACTAAAAATATTAAAAGGAAGGTAAACCCAATCTCTTCCTTGGAAGTTACAGTGAATAGCTAACAAAGTTACAAAGAAAGAAGTTAGTGTGTGTTCCAATGTCAAAAAGCCCATTAATTCTCTGTGGTTTAAAACGTCCCTTGGATCCTTATACAATACATACAAGCGCGTGTGGTGAAGTATTTATTATTCATACGAGATGGACAAACACTGGCCGAAGCCCGCTGCACAAGTTGAGTAACCGCAGCAGAGCGCACATGCTCGCACACAGTCCTGGTTTCTTGGTCACAGCCTCTGCTCAGCGGTGCCGTGGCCATTAATAGCATTCCAAATATTGCCTGCAGTACAAAGGGCATTTTCATTGGAGGCTCCCCTCCCTTTCCACGTGTGGGATATTTCTGGAAGTCTGTTTTTCTCCCCGCTCGCTGCTGGAGAACTAAGAAAATTCCAACATGCCTCGGTGTCAGCACGCGCTCCTCCCAGGCCAGGTATGGGAGGGTGATTGATGAGCCTGTCAAGCCTCCAGTAGCAGACGGAGAAAGCTGGCAGAAGTTCAGTGTTATTGAAAGAAATCTCAAATACTTATTTCATCTCCTCTATTAACTTTAATCACATTTTCAACATGCGGCCAAGAGTGAAGCTTTGACAGTAAGCCATAAATCTACACAAGCAAGCACTGTCAGTTTTCTGCACCAGCAACACGGAGATAACGTGAGCGACTGGGTCTTTTCTTTCTTGTGCCTTTCTTTAGTGAAGAGCAATAAAAAAAAAAATCTGAAAGATTTATCTATACATCAAATTCATTTGCCATAAATCTCTTGAAGTTATTGCATTTAATTTTGCTTCATTTGTGGCAAATAAAAAATCTACTTGGTTCGTCAATTAAACTGTTAAGTGAAGATTTTAAAAGATCACAGTGATGACAGAATTGGTACCTGTTTCATCATAATACACCTGCTTATGAGCATAGACGTTAAACACCGAAAAGGACTTACATTTAACAGGGTACCACTGGCCGTGTGGGCCAGTACTTCTGGTATACTGAGAACCAGAACCTTTCCTATGGTTCCAGAGGGATCCCTTGGTAGACTTGGCTGGTTTCTCATTAAACAGTGAAACATGTATAGACATTATTTACCTTACAAAGCTTACCCATAGCAAAAAAACAGAAAATGAGGTAAATACTATGAGCAAGATTATGGTTCTTGGAAATGCTGAAAGTCAACTATATTTTTGGTAAGCTTTTTCTTCTAATTACATTTTAAAAGCTGAATATGATAAGTGCTAAAGGCCACAAAACTTCACAAGTCTGTCTCGTCATCCAGTGAAACACATGGCATTACGTGTCCCAGGAGGCAGTTCAGAGACCAACATGGCTGTCTTTGCCATGGTAGGGACAAGGTTTTGACTCTCACCTCTCTTAAATGTGACCTCCACTCCAAGGACAGTAGTTTTGTCTACATTACTCAGGGAATACTGCTCGTACATTCTTCCAAAACAGCCAAGGAGGCTATGATAAGCACCTATTTTATGTGCCTTCTGAGCCACAATGATAAACTGGGATCAGCCCTGTATCAGAATGAAGTGAATTCCTGTTTTTCTCCAAGAAGTCTATACTTACAGTTCTCTGAGATAATCACCAATGGAAAAGACCAATTCTGATTTACAAAGAGTAAATTTATCCCATTTCCCTCCCACTCTTCCCATCCAAACAGTCATATATAGGCACTTAAAACAAAGTAGCACTCTTCTGCTATTACTTCTATCAAACATTTACTTAAGACTCCAGCAGATTTCTTTCTTTTGATATGAGTGCCACGGAGTATATTGCTAAGCTTGAAGCAGAGACTAAAGGGTTTGGTGGGAATAGTTTTGTGGGGGAAGTCAATGTTTATCCATGAGCTGGTCACTGTTGTGACTGAAGTCCTTAAAAGGTAGAAAATCTTGCTAGGTCCTTCTCCATCTCGGCGTACTGTTCCTTAAGCCTCTCCATGGCCCCCCGGTGCTCTTCATCCACTTGAGCCTGTCTGTCCTGTTGTTCCTTCATGAAATCCTCCCACTGGATTACATGCTGTTTCTCATTAGCTACTAAGTGGTCATTATAAATCTGAGAAGAAAAATTTGAAAGTCACGTGATGTTTTCCAGACAATTACTTTTCTAGGGAGACAAACATAACTTCACTTCCCGATACTTAGTTACTATAAAGTCACAATGATAAAGCTGCATTCTAGTTTTAATATCTAACAAGAACACATGTTTGAAACACCTAAGGCTTTTAGGCTTTTCTTACTACAACTGAACATGAGTAGTCAGATTTGCAAAATTTCAGAAATGTCTAACAAAAACATAATTCAAGTAAATTTTCATACCTCTATTCCTCCTCAAATTCCATTTAGCGGCGTATCATTTTTAAAAACAAATTTTAAGAATATATGGCAAAAGAATCATTATTAAAAGAAATTAAAATGCATGTTTTCTATAGAATACTTTTTAGATGCATCAAAAAGAATCCTACATTATTAACCACTGGAGGAGAACACAAGAAATCTCTTCTGGTTCAGGTCCATTCCTTAAAGCAAATAAACACCAAAAACATCTGTTACCACATATCTAAGTTCCTCCTGAGATGCTCCTTGATATTTCTTATGGGGATGAAAATGTTTTTTGAGTACTACAACAGTAAAGGTGAAACAATGCATAAGTAAAACAGGGCATAAGCTTAGTATAATCTCAATTATCTTTGAATATGTGTAACAATGAGCTCAATAGAGGGCATGAAAAATGACTCTATCCCTGCCTCAAACAGTGTACATATAGGCCGTTAGAAGTGAAGTTTTGATACGAGCCAAGCCCTGTTAAACAACTAAGCAAAAGCTGTGACAGGTACAACCATAAAAACCTACAAAGTGCCCTCGGTCACTGCTAGTTCCAGTGCCCTACTGGAAACAGGACACCTGACCCGTAGCTCCGATGCAGCTACCAGAGACAGCAGACAGGAAAAGGGTGAGAACAGGTGCTCCCACTGCCCATCAGGTCCCTGCTGCGCTGTCACCTCTGTCACCTGGGCCATGAGTAGAGCGGGGAAGCAGACCTGGACAAGCCATCATGCCCTAGGAGTCCATGAAAAGCCTGTTTCTGCTGTACGTCCTATCTACTTCTAAAGAGTCCTCTTTTAAGATGACATCAGATGAAGAAATGAAGGCTTGACTTCTCCATGGTCACTCAGTGGCTAACTTGTAGATTAAACTTAGGTCTTTCTAATGTCTATGACGAGGCTCAAATCAGATCTTTCCCGAGGAAGTTTTCCATAGGTAACTAAAGTCTCTTTGACTGGACCAAAATTTAAAAAAAAAAAAATTTTTTTTAAAGGAAAAAGGAAAAAGCTACTGCAAGAGCTTTTTCTGCCACTCTGATCGGAGGTTCCTCGGTGGAGGCTTTTCGAGTGAGCTGCAGTTTGAGTTACAGTCAAGCACCCCCCTCAGATATGTCCTACAGGCCCTTGGGGTCTAGATACACCACAGCGGCGAGGGGTTCAGGAGGGGTGTGCCGATCTGATCAGAAGACGAATGAAAACACGAAGAATGCATTAAACTCTTCCCATGGAGCTTTTGCAAAAACTATTATATTTTAAGAGAAAAGCCATCAGATGAAAAAGAGTGAAAATAAACTTCCTCTAACTCATATCTTGCCCGAGCACGAACTCATCTGTCACGAACACGGAGAACGTCCACGCTCAGCGGCTGGGCGCTGGGCCGCCCTCTCCTCTGGAACCGAGGCACCGTGGCTGGCTGGGCGGGCCGGGGTCCAGGCCCTTCCCACTGGCACCACCCGGGCAGTGCCGACTGGGGAGGCATGGAAACCTCACTCCAAATCCAGTTCGCTCGCTACCAGCTGCATGGCCCTAAGCAAGTGAACTTTAACTTTAAAGTGAGGAAAATAATACCTTATAGTCACGAATAGTATTTATGAGGACCAGGGGTGATACATGGCAAGTTCCCAGCTCAGTGCCTGTGGTGCTTCATAAAAGGCCAAGTGTTATTATTATTATACAAATCATAAGCAAAGCATCTGGAAGGCAGATCAAACCACCTTTTACCCTCCCTAATTTAAGTTTTTTGTTCTTTAATTTTAGTAATTTAATCTTAGAAATAGATTCTTGTAATAATTCAAATGGGGTAACTCAAAAGTAGTAGCTCCCGTCTCCCATTCCCATATTCAATTCAATCCTCTGATTCCACTATTTGCATTTGCTGTTAAGACTTTCATTAACATACTGCCAAATGTGAATACAGCCAACTCTCCTAATGGGCAAACGAAGCCACCGGCAACGTGTCAAGGAACTGGCGAAGACCTTCTGCGGGCTGCTTCAGTGCCGGTTAAGTGAGAGTCAGCCGTTTGTCTATTTTAGGTTTCAGAATACTCTAACTGAAGCTACACAACCAAAGTGGCTCTTTCACATAAGACATCACTCCTTGGCCTCAGTGCCCAGGTGGAAAGAAGCGAATGCTGATGACTCCCTAACCCAAATGAAAATCTAGTCTTGCTTTCTTATCAAAAACTTTTTGTCTCAGCTACCTGGAAATAACATCTACCTGAAAGATGGTGGAGAACTACATGGTAAGATTTATAAGTGACTAAAAAAACAAAAAACAGAAAGAAAGATACCACCAAGTCCACTTATAAATACTGTAGTACAGGAAAAAAATCTCCTGATTCTGAATCTAATTACGCTGCTTTACATACAATTCTAACAGGTCAGTTAACTGGTTCCCAAAAGTACACTATATTAAAAGTCACAAATTAGAAAGGGAAAATGCTGGTAAGTGAGACAGGTAAAATGACAGGCATCCGCATTACAGCAAAGAGGAAGACAGACACAAAAACTTGTTACACAAGTATCTGAGGGCACTTGGACTAGAGAAACACTCTCCTCCTAACTCCCTGAGGACATCGCCGTAGTCACTGTAACAGAAAACTGTTTATTTCCAGTAATTCCTAATTCATACAGAAAATTAACCTATAATATTTAAATTTTTTTTGTAAAAACACAAGAAAAGTATGGGATGTGTTTTTAAAGATTTCCATCCAAAATAGTGCTTAAGAAGACAAAAATCTCAGCTTTGTGGTAAACCTGGCCATCTGGGACAATTCATTTTCTAGGACTTCTCAACCCATGAGGATTTACTGAACGTAAAAGAATAATCCCTAATTAGCTGTGTCTCCCACATCACCTACAGGAAAGTTAGGAAGTATTCCAAGCCAACAGGAGTGAAGGTTAGCTTAGGGTGCGTCTACTCCAAACAAAAGGGAATGAGACTAGACAGCCGCACCCAGAGGACAGGACCTACCCCCATGGCGTGCTGCAGCTGTTCTTCAATTCCACGCCAACCATTCTGATATCAGCACACACCCCATTCTGACGCAAGGAAGCTGTAAAATCTGAAGATTTAGCCTAACATGTCAGTGAATCTCTTTATAACTAAAAGGAACTCTCAGAAATAAGGAAAACCTTTCATGAATACTGAGCTAACTGCATCACCTGTGCATGTCACTGCTTCAAATAGCAATTCTGCTTTTGTTTAATAAATGGGGTCCTCTGTAAGATTTAGTCTGAAATTAGGGTTCCTCTAATTAAAACGCATTTGAAAAACAATGACCATATCTCACCAATTATATTCAGACAGATTCATACATATCTAATAGAGAGTGACAGTTGGCCCCACCCACCAAATCCTTCCCCTAGCATCCTTTTCCCCTGTATTATTAATCGTTTGATGGGTTCACACAAATTTTTTTCCTATGCATATACAGATATATTTCTTAAATAACAAAATGAAGTCACATTACAAGTGATGGTCTTCAGCTTTCTTTTTTCTATAATGATATAATAGGTACTAGGGGTGCACCAACAGCAGGGGGGTGGGAGAGCTCTGCCCTGAGTGCAAGCAATGAGAGGGTGCATTGTCTGTACAGAGTTTAAATCAGCAACACAAACAACTGAAAGACTGCTTTTTATTACCACCAGGCACTGGCAATACTGAATAATGTCAGTGATAAAATGTTCCTAAACCAAAAATCTTTCTTTGGCCTAAGTTCTATACAATTGCTGAGGTTATTGTTGAATTTTAATAGTGTATGTTACAAATTAACACACTTTTATTGTTTAATCTTTGAGAAACTCTGTATTCTACACTGAAGTTAATTTAGAGAACCCCTAGTTAAACGGCCAGTCCCAGGCAAAGGTGAAGGCGACCACACGTTCGTCTCAGCGTAAATCCCTCAGGGCTTTCTTGGCATGCTCCGTCCCTCCAACCTCTGGGTAATTAAATATTCTTACATTTAAGAATGATAGAGCAATTGCAGAAATAAAACCTGAATTAGTTCAAATCTATTCTATATTACTATTTTTTGTACTTAAATTTGTATATGCTTTTATTTGTATTTAGCATTTTTATACTATGGAGACACTGGAAGCCACTAGAATAATTTCCAAAGAAACAAAGATAGTATTGCAATTTCTGGAATTTATTGTAAATTGTGATTTTATGAATATCTTACAGACTTATTCTTATGTTTAAAACTTTTCCAAACTTGCTTCCTGGAAAAGAAAATTTTCAAATTTATAATAGAAAGCATTTTCAATCAACTATGAGTTGACTGCATTTTTTCCATTATTATTCTTATCATCAGGATTATTATTAAAAATAATTTTGTCTGGGGGGGTGTTAAAAATGATCTATTTTAGGTGTCAAATATAACAGGTACACCACCCCTATGGATATCCTTCCAAGGTCACACAGCGAGAAATGGGCAGAACGAAGAGTAAAAATCCAGTTTTCTGCTTATTTTTTGCTATATAATGTTGCTTAAAGGAAACATTAAATTATTTAACACACTTACATGATAAAAACACTCCACAATCTAGTAATAGAAGGAAAGTATCTCAATAAAATAAAGGCCATATGTGAAAAATACACAGCTAACATCATCTACTGTAATCAAAACAGCATGTGGTACTGGCATAAAGACATACAGACCAATGCAATGGAACAAAGACTTCAAATAAATCCTCACACATATGGGCAAATGATTTTTCATGAGGGTGCCAGGACCATTCAATAGGCAAAGGACAATTTTTTCAATAAATGGTGCTCAGAAAACTAGGTAGCCACATGCAAAAAAAAAATTAAATAGATAAATAAATAAATAAATAAATAAGATTCTTGCCTTCCATCATATACAAATATTGGATCAAAGAACTAAACATAAAATCTGAAATTAAAAAATTCTTAGAAGAAAACAGAGGGAAAGCTTCGTAACATTGGATTTGACAATGATTTCTTGGATATGATACCAAAAGCACAGGCGACAAAGTAAAAATAGATAAATTAGACTTCAAAATTAAAAACTTTTTACCGTAAAGAACATTATCAACAGAGTAAACAGGTAACACACTTAATGATTAAAATATTTGCAACTCAAATATCTGATAAGGGGTTAATATCCAAAATATATAAAAAAAACCACCACCACCACCACCATGATTAAAAAATGGGCAAAGGACTTGAAGGAACATTTCTCCAAAGAAGATATGCAAATGGCCAATAAGCACAAGAAAACATGGTCAATATCACTAATCACTGAAGAAATGCAAATCAAAACCACAATGAGATAACCATTAGGCTGGCTACTACCAAAGACACAGAACACAACAAGTGTTAGCAAGAATGCAGGGAAATGGAAGCGTTGTGCACTGTTGGCAGGAAGATAAAAAGGTGCAAGTGCTGTGGAAAACACATGGTACTTCCTCAAAAAAAGTATAAATAGAATTACCATATGATCCAGTACGTTTACTTCTGGGTATACACACGAAAGTATGCAAAGCAGGAATCTGAACAAATACTTGTACACCCAAGTTCACAGCAGTGTTATTTACAGTAGCCAAAAGAGAGAAGCAAAGCAAGTACCCAAGGACAGATGAATGGATACACAGAATGCACCCGTCCTTAAAAAGGAATGAAATTCTGATACATGCTACAACACAGATGAACCTTGAAGACACTGTATTAAAGTAACAGCCAGTCACACAAAGATCGAGATACCGCATGATTCCACTTAGAAGAGGTACCTGGAAGCAGTGACATTGTAGACAGAAAGTGGAACGCCAGTGGTCAGAGGGAGGGGCGGGGGAAGGGCAGTTAGCGTTTAATGCGTGCAGGTTGTCAGTGGGGAAAGATGGAAAAGTTACAGAGATGAATGCAGGTGACGGCTGCACAGCAATGCGAATGTACTTGATGCCACTGCATCCTTAAAAATGGTTAACGTGGCAAACGTTATGTCAGGTATAGTTTACCACAATAAAAAAAGATTCAAATCAGGTTTCAGAGGGTTCTTTCTAAATGAAATCAATTGATTCTCAAGTAAGTGGACATACTTGTTTTGCTTAAGATAAAATTAGAAAATGTCAACTTTAAAAAAAATGGAGAGAAAGTTTACTAATGAGCTGTAAGTGTGTACCAAAAGTCATTAGCTATAATGATTGTGTCTCTTTCTACAACAGAGAAAATATAGTAACAAACTAGCTTACACAAATCCCATTAGAGAGAAATTTAAAGAAAAGACAATCCTGAAGCCAAACATGTCTAATACCAGCTCTACAAGTTACCTGTGGGTTACACAATAAAAAAATGTTTCCGCATGCCTCAGTGACTAAATCAGTGACTCTCACCTGGGGAGGAATCTGACACTCCTGTCCCCCAGACTTCCGCTGATCACAGCACAGGTTAGGGGGAGATGCTCCTGGCATACACTTGGCAGAGGCCAAGGGTGCTTCTAAACGTCCTACAAAACACCGGCTAGCCTACACAACAAAGGACTGTCTTGTCCAAAAGGTCAACAGTGCAAAGGCTGAAAACCCAGGTCTGAAGGAAAACTATGAATGAGCCCATCACAGTCTAAAAGGTCCCTTGGAACATGTCAGTAATGCACATGCCATTAATTTCACATATGCCTTACAAAGACAAATGAAAAAGTGTTTACTTTGGTAAGAAGTGTCAGAATAACAACCGTCAAAAATGATTTTAAATAAAATATTACATTCTGATCCATTTATTACTCTGCATTTTCAGACTCTATCAAGAACATAATTCATGCTACTCCACGGATCTCATTTAAAAAAATCTTACAGGGAAATAACTGCATTCAATAAATATTTGTGAACAGACGAATCAAAGGATTCATGTTTACCTTATTATCTCTAGTCTGATTGAACATGGCTTCAAAAGTTGATGCTTGTGTACAGAACCTAAGTTTAAGCTAGTCACCAATATTAACAAGCTCATTTCCCTTGATGGAATATTTTTAAGTCAGTGAATTTACAAGCTAACTGTGTTTTCATTTCACTACTCTTGTTGCTAGTGCCCCAAATGCACCTTTGTATTAGTGTGTAGTTTTTCAAGCCATATGTCAAATAACTGGGGAATGTGCATTTATTGTTCTTCTGAATGTACTTTTAGATATCAATTGTGGGAAATGTGATTTGAATGAATGACGTTTATCATAATTTACTTCCCACAGAATTCCACAAATTGTCTTGACATAAAAGAATTAATGATTAATGGCAATAGTCTATTTTATTCCATTACTACTCCCATCTCTCTTTGTTCTGAGAGCCATTCAAACACACAAAATGTAGCCAACAGTACAACCAAGGGCAACAATTAACATCAGATTGCAAAATGCTCCCAGAGGTCAATTTTACTTTGTATTTTCTAGAGAGATTAACTTTACCTCTGTCTTCTACATGTACTGTAGCCTAAAACATCTGCCACATCAGTTTTGCCAAAAGCCAGAGATGGTCGTAAAAATAAGTCCTTAAAGGTCCATACTTCAAATGTTTTGCTTACTAGATGAGCACTGAAAAAGAAATAAAGGTTTGTTGCCTTGGAAGAATGTATACTTTTCTCTGAGCTCTGTCTAAAAAACGCATCTCTGTGTGACTTCACCTGGTTAATTTCATTAAATTATCTCTAGAAAAGAAAGTAATCAGGGTGGCTGCTTGTACAAGCAGGTTTCACAGACTCTACACCAATTCTTAGTGAAACTCAACATTTCGGTATATTCTCAAACAGTGATTTTCATATGTACTCCATAAAAGGTATTCAGTAATATTCTGACATAATACCCATATAAATATATTTAAGACTAAAATATTCTAAGGGTTTTATTATTCCTTGAGGACACTTATTTATTTATTTATTTATTTAACAGTGGGACAGTATCATGAACAGGCAGGATTCTCAAGGGCTTCACCAATTCCAATAGGCCACCACAGCGCTCTTGTCCAGAGTGACTGCCTGAGTGGGCAGGGGACAGAGACGCCACCTTACATAATGTGCGAAGCCCACTTCACAGAAATCGCATGTTACAACATATCAGGTAAGAACAACAGGTATTTATTTTGCAGATGAGGAGCCTGAAGCTGCAGGCTTTTCCACGGACATATAGCTGGCTAATCAAGAGAACAACCAGAAACAGAAGATGGCAGGTATTTTTTAGCTAACCTGGTCACTTTCCTATTTATATATGGTTAACACACCAAATGTGAAAAAAGTTCAAGGTGAAAAGAGGAACCATTCCAATTATAACTTAATTTTAGGTTAGTTCTATTCAAGAATGAAAAGAATGACCATTTTATCAGAATCATAACTGCTCGGACAATACCTTAGAAAGACCAATCCAGCCATGTGTGAGTACATATTCACGGAATTTGCTTCAATTCCACAGCAACATACTAGAGGCAGTGTGCTGCACAGAACACCCCTTTTTATTTTTATGTTGAAAGCCAAGAGAATTGCTTACGTAACAGCCAATAAGAGCCAGTGTTCTTACAGAAAAAATGCCTCTCCTGAAGCCTTCCACAACAGGTTGTTTAATACGGCAGTCAAGGTTCTCCAGTCATCTTCAGAAATACCCACTTAGATGCTTCTCACACCCACTCCATGAGACCACTGACTACTTGTGTCTTTTACCTTTGCTTACACAATATCCCCCACCCTTTCTATTTCTTTCCATCTTCAATCAGTTTGAATTCCTACATACTGATCAAGGCTGGACTTGAATCTTCCTAATAAATTACTCCTTTTGCCAAGATCCTACAAAGTTCTTTGTAACCCGACCACAGCTCTTACTTTATCCTACATTATGTTAGTGTTAGTGGTCTGGGACCCCTAGACTTTTATCTCCTGAGTGTATGAATTGCCTTAACCTTAACAAACTTACATCTTTCACCTCCAGTGTCAATGAGCAAAGCAGAGAACAAAAAACCCCAAAACAAATAAAAAATCTACTGTGCAGCCAAGCACGGCACATCGAAGCCCCCGTGCCCGCCTCTGGCACATGCTCTGGACACCAGGCAAACACTCCACCCCGACACATATCTTTCTGTCGTGGTCTTGCCTTGCCCTTTCACCACCGTGCTCGGTGGTGGGCCTGCTTCCTGGCGTGTCCTGCTGGGGTCAATCTACTCTCCTGGGCAGCCTCTCCACTTGTCAAAAGTCCTAGACTTCATTCATCAAACTGCTGAATGTTTAAACTTTATATCAATATTGAAAGTTGAGCGGAGGGTACAGAAATTTAAACTCTGGCAAGGTTCATTACTTTATCTTTTTATACAAATGCCAGATCTGAATGATTATTGGGGGTTAACCACAACACATTCCAGAGAAAAGGAGATAGCAACACTCACAAATACACACATACCTGTAAAAAGGTGAGTATTTCAGAGTGACTTAGTATTTTCAAGATTTCTTAGTAAGCGTATCTTAGTTCAAAGCAATGAATCAGTTATAAAAAAATTTAAAAGTGAAAACACCAAATTATCATAGGAACTTAAATTCTTGTACTATTTTTCCACATCTGAATTTAGTTAAGATGCAATTCAAAGAAGCAAAGCACCACCCAGCAGGGGATCCACACACTCTTGTGATGATTCCTTACACACTCATGCACCAGCAGGCACGTGTCCTTCCCTAGAAGACACAAACACACCACACTCTGTGCCTCCTCTGTGTGAAGGGAAGGATTCCAGTTCCAAGCTGGGGGGACTCTTTGTTCCCCATCACGCTCCTCTTATCTCTCTCCTCCATGAGACAAATGCCACTTTCAAGGAAAAGATGGAAATGTTGAAAAGGTAAAAGAAGAGGTCTGCAATTTAAGTTACAAAATTATTGATGGTGTAATTATGTGCCCATACCTCAACACCTCTTCGATGAATCAGCCATTTTTAAATCTTAAATCACTGCATGCAAGAAAACAAATTGAGAATTTTTTAAATAAAAAGCAACTAATCTGATGATATTAAAGCCCTGAGGTTCTAGGCTCTGTTGCCCAAACGATCTGCTTTTACCTTTTTCCGCTCCTGCTCCCTCTGCTGAAGTCTGCAGACCGAATCTGTAGCAGCTTGCACTGAAACAAAACAGAACAGGTTTCCAGTCAGCAGCCCTGTTCAAGGAGAGAATTACCTGGGGGGAAATACCTGGACTGTTTTAGATCTCAATAAACCATGCAAAAACCTGATACTATTTTGCTTGCGGTAGGGTGGCGAGAAGGGAAAAAGTCTTGCCAATATAGTCAGGAAGTCATGATTAGAACCACCATCATTCCTGAGCTTTGAGCTGCAAGCCAAAGGCATGTCAATACTAACTCCAACGACAAGTTATCAGCAGTGTCCTCGGAATTCTCTAGAAAGATAAAGTACCTGACAAATTTACCTCCAAAGTGCCTCTCCAACCCCGCAGCCCCCCACTTCTGTCTCACTCACACGGCTGCTCTCCTGCAGGCAGCACCTGCCGTCAGGAACAACAGCTACAACTTTCCGATCTGCCTCCCACCACTGCCCTCGCCTTCTAAGTCATCCTGGCTTCCACTGCCTGATCTGGATTTCCCCTGACTGTTCTCACTGGGCCATCTTCCTTCTGAAAAATCCAGAGCTGCCAGTAAACATGTATGACTGTTACTTACTGAGCATCACTACGTGTCAAGTGCTGTGCTAGTACTTCCCATGTATTACTCCTTGTAAGCCCGCCTTCCTATTCAGGAGAGGATCACCATCCCATTTCACAGAGCCTTGGCATCCACAACCACTGAGGTGTAAAGAGGTAAATGTCACTCGGAGAGGTAATGGGACCAATCAGTACAGAAAGTAGGATTTAAAACCGGACCTCTGACTCTAAAGATCTGACTCATCCTCAACACTCTATTCCTCATGATTTCATCAATGAAACTGGTTTTAACCCACCAGTTATGCAAACCTCCTAATTTCTGGAGCCATGTTATTTCTGTAGACAAATGTTTTCACTTACTTCACTGTTCAGCAGGCAGGTTAAAGGTCAGACTCAGTCAGATCTAGAGCTGAGCACTTATTAGTGGTATAACTGCTCCTGGACATGCTTGCTTGCTCATTCATCCATTTGTCAAATACTTGGCCAGCATTTGCTATGTGCCAGGTGCTGTCAATGCTACTATTACTCATCTCTTAGAACTTGAGCTCCTCATCTCTAAAATGAACTAACAACTAATAAGAGGACTTCAGAATTGACATGAGAATTAAATTAGATAACACCATAGATACACTTAAAAACAATTTAGGTATTAATATAACAGTCACTTAGAGCTGCCATTCACATAGTAAATAGATCAATAACAGATCAGTACAAAATATTCTCTTTAAAAGCAGGATTGACGGTTATTATTCTGACACTCCCTACCAAAATAAGTATTTTTTCATCCATGTAAGAAATGTGTAAAATTAATGGCATCTGTATTACCGACAGATGAAAGCAGTTAAGAAATACTATTGTTACTATTTTTCTGTTTACGGTACCATCCCTAATGAAGTGCTTTCCTTACTCCTTTCCTCTAATTAAAATGTTGTTTCAAAAGCCCAGTTCAAGGTTTGCGGACTTCATAAAACACTTTCAGATTAATGCTTTCCCTATAAAGATTTTCTCTTACTATGTGATATCCTACCACTGTATCTTATATTTGCTTAAGCAGACGCTTACCCAGTTGCTATTCTGTAATGCCTTCCTATTGTACCCCAATCTGGCCCCAAAGAGGTCACAAGTTCCATAACAAGGCAGGGAAAAAGGTCCCATGAGAATAGGTAAAGAGGAAGATTCTGCTTTTTAAGGTCATTTTTAATCCATGACCATTCATTTTAGTTACATCAAAGATAGTATTTCAGTACTGAAAATGAGGTTCCCAATCATTGTTCTAACAGAGAAGATGAAAACAAAACAAACTAGGGGTCAATTAGATCTGCCTTCTTTCTGTGGCACGTTAATATTACATCATCTTTCCTGAGCACTGGTTTTATCATTTCCTGGTTGAGTTTTTTCCAGACTCTGAAAATAACTGAAAAAAAAAAAAAAGGTCCTTTTTGTAGTCTTTGGGTGCTTCATTATTTTCAGGTCTTTCTGAGTTTAATCTAACAAGAGTTACAGGACTATGGCATTTATTTTGTCATTTGTTATATCCTTTAAAAATTTAATTAGAACACATCTGACAAAGTCATACTTTTGTTCCTTCTCAGAACGGTCTTTGTGCTTAGACAAAATATTTAGTTTTAGAAAATTCAGTTCCTTTTGCAGTAACTTAGTTTTTGATGCTTTAGCCACACAATAAAGAAGGGTTTACTGTCCGAATTCAATGAAACCTGCTTTTCCGAAGTCTAAGAAAATCACCCGACTGCCCAGCAGACATTGCCTTTCTTTACAGTCGGACTCGCAGAGGAAAAGGCCCTTCCACGCAAACCTTCCCAGCGCCCCCGTAGGGCTTAACAGTTAACACCTACTTCTGTAGGAAGCAGCTTCCTCTTATCTCAGATTTGAGGGGACTACACTGACTTTACAAAGCCAAGAACTGATCAGGTTATTTTCTCAGTATGACACACAGTAACTGTGTCACACAGCCGTTAACATGTCCTGTCGTCACGTCCAAGAGGCAAAGCCCTCTTGCCAGGGTGCGCGCACGGGAACCTCACAACACGAGGGAGCCGGTTGGTCTGGCATTAGAAGCAGATGTTGGCTGAATTCTCGTTCGGTCATTTCAATACACAAAATACTAACTTAGTGGCTAAAATGTCCCAGCAACTGCTCTAAGAGTCAGGGATGATACAGGTAATGGTCAGAGTCCCTGAGCTCGTGGAACTTTTGTTCTAGTTGGGGAGCGAGCATATGAGAAATATTTAGCATGTGAGGGGTGATGGGTGCGATGAAGAAAAACAAAGCAAGGTAGGGAAGCCAGAGAAGCCCACGCGGCTGACGGGTGAGCAGAGACCTAGAGGGACCGAGAAGGTGGAGCAATCTGAGAAGAGAGTATTCCAGCGGTGGCAGCAAGTACAAAGGCCCTGAGCTGGGAGCACGCTTGCCCCAAGGGAGGCTGGCGTAGCTAGAACGCAGAGCAGGGAAAGGCCAATGGCAAGAGGTGAAAATCACAGTGGGGACCATCACATGGAAACTTCCAGGCCACTAGGAGGATTTTGGCTTTTACTCGAGGCAAGGTGAGGAGATTCTGATACAGTAATGACAAGAGGCAAATTACAGGATCGTTCGGGCTCCAGTGTGGAGACGGACCATGGAGAGGAAAGAGATGTACTGTATGAAGTGAGCTGTGGGGCTCTCAGAGCCATCCAGGCGAGACAACGGCAGCTCGGACCGGGGTGGTGCAGGTGAGGTGTAAGAGCGATCAGATTCTGGTATATTCTCAAAGCCGAGACAGCAGGGTGTATTGATAAAATACATGTGAGGGGACAAAAAGAAGAGAGAGGGAGGGGAAGGAAGGGGAGCACAGGGCAGAGAGGAGGGAAGAGTAACAGAGGGAGGGAGGGGGTGGAGGAGATGGAGAGAAGATGGAGAGAAGCAGGGAGAGCTCTCCAGAAAAGACACGGGGTGAGGGAGGTGGAAGGACACGGGAGTCCAGGTCTTTCAGCCGAGCAACGAGGTGAGCAGCGATGCCATTACTGGAATGGGACAGAATGAGGTCAAAACAGAACTGAGGAAAGAATGTTAAGACGCTTATTGGACATCTACATGGACGAGGCAGCTGGACGCCAAAGTGCAGGATTCCGGGGAGGGGTCCAGGCTGAAAGCATAACTGGACTTCGTGACTGGCATGCACTTAGAACTGTGATTCCCGATGAGATTACCAAGCAAGTAAATACAGACAAAAGGTGCCCCAGAACCAAGTCTGGGGCAGGCAGGCCCCCGGTGTTAAAAGTCAAGGAAGGCAGTGGGCACGGACAATGCCAACGGAGGAGGAGGAGCCTGCTCTGCAGGGGAAGATCCAGGAGAAAGTGACGTCCCAGAAGCAAAGGGAGACTTCTCCTATGACTTCTCAGAGACACAGAGGCAACTCCCCGAAGCTGAGAGAACCTGAGGCTGAGCTGGAGCGGAACTAGGTTTGCACGATAGCGCCTCCAATTATTACTGGAGAACCATAGATGTTAAATCACTATCCATTTCAGTTTTCTCAACTATAAAGTGGGCAGGATGATAAATATTTAATTTACAGAGTTATATAGTCAATGATGAACATACAGGTGAAAATTCTAGCTACTAAAGTGATACAAAAATTAGAACTTTAAATCATAAGTATCTAAAGATTTCTAGGTAAAGAGGCAGAGTGTAGCAAAACCAGAGAAACAGTCCCCTAAATACCTCACAAAATAAATAAAAAGCTGAAGAATTTTAACTGTGGACTCCAGAAAGTGGTGGCCAAGAACAGGAACACAAGCTCTAACGAAGAATGGGGAGCCTCTCACCCTCACCATGACTACTCCACCCGCAAAAGCACAGGAAGACGACGAGCTGAGCAAATTCTTCAAACCCTTAATATGCTTTCGTTTGTGGGGAAACAGACAGTGAGGGAGGGGGAAGAAACCTAATATGTGAGAAGCAGATAAGACAGACAAAGCATCCATTCTGAAAGAGGCCTAGCAACGCTCTCCACTGTGCTTTGTCACACAAACGAACAACATGAAGCCATTAAAAGAGAGCAAACACAAGAAATGAAAAATGAGATTGCAACGCTAAGGAAACGAACTGAGAACTACGACAATTATCATTACAGATCGAATAAATAAATCAGAAACAGAAAGGAACCAAAAAGCACGAGACTAAATGCACAACTGGCAGCACTCTAAGTACAACACAGAAAGCAAACACGGCAACAGAAAAGGTATAAAAGTTCTAACCTCTCCATTTCTCATGGCATTAATGAATGCAGAAACGATAACGTGCCTCCAAGTTTAGGATACTTTTCATTACTGTTCTTTTAATGAACTTTTTTAGTAATGACCATGTTTTATAGTAAGGAAACACTTACTTTAAGGTATTTCAGCTTTAAGTTTTTGTTCTGTTAAATTCAAATACAATATAAAATTAATACTTGAACATAAAAACTGAAGGACCCCATTCTCAGCGGAGGTCCTCTCGCCCCTCCCACCTCCCTGCCTGCTCATTCGCCTGCCGCCCCTCCATCCGTCCTCTCATTCGGACATGCACCAAGGTCTGCAAGGATGCTCTCCAACGTGAAAAAACAATGGGTCTGTCAGGTAGTTACTAGGACGCATTGCTTCCGTCTTTTCCTTTCTTATTACTTAACATTTACCCTTTGCTTAGAGAACAAAAAAACAGTCACCGTTTCTGCAGAGTGGAAGGGAGAGAAATCCTCACTCCGGCCGTAGCAGGAGTGGGAACAGGCATGAGGCATAACCTCGAGGCTCTGTCCTCCTCCTCCTCCTCCTCCGAAACCAAGGACTGGGAACCAGTGCTAAATGTGTGTCATCCTTCCCACTTGAGGACACTGAAATTTACGGGGACTTAACACCCACGCTTCCTAGTATCCGAGTCAGAGACCAAGGCAAGACGTCTGGGTAACACTCTACCGGAGTGCTGAGGGTGAGGAAGGAGTGAAGGCTGCGTCTTGCCAAGTTACTGTGCGGGCTGCTCTCATGTGCCGTCCTGGAGTCCTCGTGCATTTTTGTGGTGGTAAGGAACCACAGGATTTTAGGAAAAACTCTGCTCACCCAAAGACACTTGGCAGGGCAGGTGGCACCACACAGCCAGAAGCTGACAAAGCTCCGAGCTGAGGAATGAGGTCTCCATGTGAATAACTGGAGATGTCCCTGACTGAGCGTTCCTCAGTCCCGTAGTCCTGTGCACGGTGTCGGACCAGGACCCACAGCGGCAGACTTCTCAGACGCAGCCGATGGCACTCGCAGTACAGCTCTCACACCCGCACAGGAGAGAGAGAGGGGACAGTTCTTCTGACAGGCACACAGCGAAACCCAACTCATCACCAGTCCTGCAAAGTCACTTACATCAGAGTATATTCACATATACTCTGCATGGTTTTGCAAAACTCCTCATCAATTAATAATGAAGACAAACAAGCGGCACTGTGACTTAAAAAGTCAACTTTTTAAACTTGAAATTCTCCAGGGATAAAAGCAGGGGCCCTGGCCAATTTTGAAAACAACATGAGCTTCAGAAGCAGGTAACTGTCTCCACCATACCTGTGCTGCTCAGGATTACCTGCGCCGGAGCCTCCAGCAGGAGCGCGCCTCCAAAAGCCATTGCATGGCTTCCAAAGCTAACAGTGGGGCCCAGATCGGCCACCAGAGACAGCGACGTCAGCCCAAGAGTGCAACAAGGCAAGATAACCGTCCCCAGACTTCTACCCAGTTTCACCCCATGTATTCTTATCTACGCGAAGTGTGCAAAAGGAAGGTTACAGGCACACCTTAAGTACACACCTACGCATTCTTATTAACAATCATCTGAGTTTTACCTTCAGTACAACATCTAGAATGTTTGTCAAGGGGAAGGAAGTGACAGGATGAACACACAGAGGCCGTTTGTAGTGGAATGCAAATGGTGAAGGTTCATTTTAGACTTCTTGTTCCCTAGGAACCAAACGTGACCTTGGGGATCTATCCTCTCCAATCTCCTTTTAGCATCAGGGTACACGAGATGAACTTGGACTTGCACACACAGACTTAAGTCTCAATTATTAGGCAAAGTCTCTGCTGATTTCCTTCACAGCTCAGTACATTACTGTCCAGTTTTGCTTTTTTTTTTTTCTCCCCAGAAAGATTTTTTTTTTTTTTATTTTGCACTTCAGAAATCCATCATTATTCACCAGCATTATCCTTGGACAAGCTGAACAGTGTCAATATGGATCCAAGGAGAAGCCCTGCATTTCCAATACACTTCTAATTTTAGAATCAGCTACTAATAAAATACCTTTCATGTTACGATTTGACATGTTTAATAAATGTTCTTTTAATTCACTATCTCTTCAAATTAAAATATTTTGCTTAATGAAAATAAGTGATAAAATACTAATAGTTATGATAGGATTATTTTTGAAAACAGTTCAGAAAAATTTTAGTATACTATTTGAAACCCTTTTATTTCATACTAAATTCCTGCTTATCTGAATTTTTCTTATGGATAAAATTTTTTTTAAGGTAAACAATGTTTCAATTTTCTCACATCCTAAAAAGATCATCTTGTGCACCCCAAATGCACACACCTCACTATGGAGATTACTGTTCTTGCATCATGGTAATACATACCGATCACCAGAGAAGCACTTCCTCTGGGACAGGCCTTCCTTCTTCTGCGTTAACATTTCTTTCTTTACCTCCCACCAAAACACTCAAGGAAATACATGTTGGGATAGCACTCATTTGAAATAAAGCAATGTAGAACAAAGCACCGGCTTACATCTCTGGAGAACTTGGGTTAAGCTGTCCTGCATTGCTTCTTTACATTTGGGAAGAGTGTGCTCATCTGTTTCATGAATCATGGTCCTCAAATTTTCAAGAAGGCGCATTTCTCGAAGACCCCGTTTTTCCTATAAGAAAATGAATGACATGTTGTGTCTTAAATCTTAGTACTTACTTTCTGGAATATCCACCCAGGTTTTGGTTGTTATGTTATTACTTATTACTGAAATTTACATAGGCTTCTTCTAATTATTTGGCAATAAGTGAGGTCAAAGATTTCTGGAGGCTTTATTTATTTATTATGAAATACTTCAAAAGTTGCAATATGAGTAATATTTTTATAGTAATATTTTAAATGGGCATGAGAATACTAAAAGAACAGGACAGACACCTAGACTGACTGATACATAGAACAAAGGAAGGAATTAGATATCCCTAATTTGATTTTAACTTTTTCATTCTTAGCATAGCATTCTACTCTATAATTTTTAACCTGATTCCATTGTTTTCCAAATAAAAACATGAAGTAAAGGTAATGTATAGCTATTACTACTTCCCCATACAGAAGAGTTACTGCTGAGGGCCTAAGACTCCATCCTTGCGAAGTTCTGTTTGCAAGGCCGGCCTTGGCTGTGCGCTGGGAACCTGACCAGCACACCCTTCCTGACTCTCACAGAAAGCTTTCTGCAAATGCTAATACCTCTGTCCTCTGGGAGTCTGGGATTTGGATACATGCCAGGTGGAGACTGCCTGCTTGACCAGCCCCCATTAAGAACCCTGCACTCCTCCGCTGAGGCGTTTCACATGGTCTGTCACAGCTCACTGCTGTGTGACTCCACTGGGAGGACCCTTAGAAGCTTCTGCCTGGTTTCCTCCAGACTCCTCCCCATGCACCTATGTCCTAGGATACTGCACTCTATTCTCCTGCCATAAAAACACTTAGCCACCTGTACAACCATATGTTGAGTCCTTGAGTTCTTCCAGTGAACCACTGAATTGGTGGGTGGCCTTAACCTGTCACCCCCTACTTAAGTGACTTGTGACTAGACTTAGTGACTTGCTTCCAAAGAACCAAGTAGGGAAAGAGAAAAATCTTCACTTGACAGTGGGAACAATGGAAGCTGACATCATCAGAGCTGTCACAGTGACAGCAGCCCCTGAGATAATGTGAGGAGAAGGGCAAGTTACATTTGTGTCCTCTACCCCAAAATGCAAAACCCCAGTCTGATCTTAAAAAAAAAAATCAGACAAACTCAGTCTGGTGAACAGTGTACAGGACAACAGCCAGTACTCAAGACTGTCAAGATTGTGAAGAACAAGGAGAGACTACAAATGCCACCGCTACCCCGGATTAGAGCCTTTCTTAGAGCACCTGTGGCTAGATTTTTATGCTTTCTAATTTTGCCGTAATAAAAAATTTAAAACTTACACACAAGTTGAGAGAGAATAAAAGCGTGACTCCTCAGGTACCCATCACTAAGCTTCAAACACTCACGGCTGACTGCTCCCTCTATAACACTCCGCACACACCCCTAACTGTAATGCGAGGTTATCTGAGGGAAACCCTAAAGCATATCATTTCAACTGTAAATAGTTCAACATCTTCCTTTAAAAGGCAAAAATCCTCTGAAAAGGAGAGACAGTAAGACACCTCTTTCCCGTCTCCTTTTCTCTCTCACACATTCAACAAATGTTCACTATCACTAAAAATCAAGGCAGCATTCCTCATGTCACACAAACGTCCTTTTTTAATCCCTCAATTTGTTTAAAACAAAATCTTTAATTCCTACACTGTCATTGGTTCCTATGCTCCTTCACGCTTTTTCAATCTCTGCATTTGCCTCCCACCCCACCTCTCCCGCTGCAACTTGCTGAGAAGTGAGTCACGTTGTACACCTCCTCCCACAGGGGTTCTGCTGAATGAATCCCCAGGGGAACTTCAACATGCTCCCTCATCTCTTCTCTCCTGTAATCAGGAGTCAGGAATGGAGGCTTGATCAGATTTGGGGTTTTGTTTTATTTATTTGTGATTATAAAGCATATTTCATATTTCAGAGGTGGGCCGTGGACTTTCAACAGGCTGTTGCTAGCACTGTCTTCATTTATTAGCAAGAATAGCTCCATAGAAAGAAATTTCCCCTCTTCAACTATCTAGTTACTCTGAGCAATGCTCCTAGGTGAAAGACAAAATAAAAGCCTTGCCTATTTCCACAGGACAGAGGCCACGGTATCTGCCCTGTGGCTAGGGAGAAAATGGTGCAGAGGCTGCCCTGGCCACAGACACCACCAGGCTGAGGCTCACCGCAAGGGCCCGTGCATCTCTGTTCAGCATGCTCACTGGAATCCGGGGAGTAAAAGCTGTGTATCAAGCTGGGAGAAAGACAGTCAACTGGCCAGAAATAGCAGCAAACACAAAAAGAAAGCTAAAACGTTCATACAGGACTTACCTAACGCTGCCACCATGTGGCACTTCCCCCTTTAGAAACAAAATGTTATAGCAATGTTGTTGCCGTGAGTGTTAACTTTTTAAAACACATTAAATTAGAAACAACCTTCGTTTTGAATACTAGCCAGTTTTTCTTAAAGTGAACTCCATTTAAATGGCATAGAGGAAAGAAACTTGTAGAAAGTACTGGTAGATCTGCTTCACCATTCCTCCCTGTCCAATTATCCGTTCTGGGTAAAGGCCACTGGCACTAATTAAAGGATTTTATAGTTTGGTCCAAGACAGAAAAGAATTATAAGTAATGCAGATATCCTCTGAACTCTAACGTCTTTAAAATGCTTTCAGCTTTTGTAATTTGAAGGGAAATGTTAGTATATAATATACAGAAAACCCATTCGAACACAGCCTCCTCTCCAGAAAGATCTTGGAGGACTTAACAATGCAGAATGCAGACACAGTTGTCCCTTGGCATACGTGGAAAACTGGTTCCAGGATACCCCACAAATACCAACATCCCAGGGTGCCCAAGCCCCTTAAAGAAAACGGCACAGTACTTCCATATATCCTAAGTGCATCCTCACGTACATTTTATATCATCTCTAGATTACCTCTAATACCTAACAGTGTAAACGCTTTATAAACAGCTGTTACATTGTTTCGGGGATAACGTTTGTTCCGTACACACACAACCATTATAGGCCTAACTACGTAACAACACAAGTCAGCAACACATAACTTTTTTCCTGAATATTGTCAGTCCACAGATGCAGAACCCTCACGAGGGCTGACTGTCATCCTCTCCCGTCAGACACGTGCTCTTGACAACTATCTTGCATCCTAATGAAAAGAGGTACTGGCTCCAACAGGAAGTGAACTCTTAAATGTAACATATCAACAGCATAAATATAATACTTCTTTCATCCTCCATTCAAGACTCAGTTTCACTTGTGTAACCCTTTGACAGAAGTCATCTACATTATTTAAAGAACACTGATACAAGTATAATGATACCTGTAATCTTGGGACAACTCTGCCACTAATTAGCTGTATGACATTTCACACATGGCTTTCCATCTCTGGGCTCAGTTTTATGAAGTGAGGGAGTTGGATTAGAGAATCCACCTTAATTCCAAAATTCAATGCTTCTTTTAATATAGATATTTAAAGGTATATTTACAAAAAAATTTAAATAAAAACGATTCAGTATTTCACATTAACCAGACTGGCAAAAAAGATGGCTTATGACATCACCGAATGTCAGACAACCTAAGCTTTAGTCCAAGTTCTGCTATCATTCTGAATCATATGAAGCACCTACCATGCACCAGACATTGCTTTAGACATTCTGAATACAAAAGGAAGTAAAAAAGTCACTGTTCTCATGGTGCCTATACTCTAAAGAAGGAAGACAGGTCATAAACAAGTAAATAACAAGCAAACCATCAAGTCGTTTAAGAGCTGTGGGAGGCCAAGTCCTAAGATGATCCATTGATCCCAACCTAGTGTAGAGACCTTCTCAGTTACTCAATCAAACCCCCAAATCGAGGCTCTGCTGTGAAGATACTCTGCAGACAGAGTTGAAGCCCCCATCAGCTGACTGTAAGAAAGGGAGATGATCCTTTCTTACAGTGGGCCTGACTTAATCCAACAAGTTCTTACCAGGGACTGAGTTCTGCTCAGCAGGCCCAGGAGGGGTTCCACCCGACAGGGTTCCACGCGCGGTGTGGAAGATGGAATGGGCCATGCGGCAAGGAATGCACGTGGCCTCGAGGAGCTGAGAGGGGCCCCGGCTGACAAGCAAGGGAATGGGCACTTCATCCCACCATAGCACAGAGCCAGCTCCTGCCATAATCACGTGAATTAGCAAGAGTTCAGAGCCCCAAATTAGGACAAGGTTTGGCCAACACCTCGATTTTAGTTTTGAGAGACTCTAAGCAGAGGACACAGCTAGATTTTATTTTCACTACTTATGCTACTTTTGTCTCACCAAGGAAGTGGTAGTGAACTTTACGTAGTATGATACGGGAAGTCTCCAGATAATTTTCTGAGTGTCCCACACTATGTTATCCCACCACAGCAATAATAATGACGAAGAGAGCTGACAGCTATTCGTAGGCACCAGCACTAGTATCTAATGCTACAGCTGTGTCCTTCAACCTTTAGTGCTCTGCAGTTCTAAACAGTTCATAAAAAGAATCTCTCCTTATGGTAGGTTTTAGACTTCCTGCTTGGTTGGAGTCTCATCTGAAAAAAGAACCCCAAGGTATGCACAATCAAAAAAATGTTTGTGCAACACCATTTACTATCTCTCCAACAGTAGCTTGGGGAGTTACTGTTTAATGCACAATGAACTATACCTACCTGTGCAGAACAGTAACACGAAACAGAAGGGCTGGCTGCTATCAGCACTGCTGGAACATAGCACTCAAGGTGTGGTGGCAGATGGTTAAGAAAGGTCGGGATCAGTTCAGAGAAGGGGGCCTGGACTTTACCCTGCAGATGGCAAGTATTACCAAAGGGCTTTAAAAAGTGCGCTAATGCCAGAGCTCTCTGGCCGTGGGGTAAAGATTGGATTTGGGTGGGTTGATAAAGCAGGCACACAAGTCAGAAGGGATAGATTTATGGGGTTATACCAACAAGATTCAGACACTGAATATGGGCCTTAAAGGGGACAGAATAGCCAAGGAGTGCATTAACTAGAGTGCTCTAGATAGGTGCTTATGCCCCAACAGAGGGAAGAATATAGGAAATGGGTGTGGAAATCCCAGACCCATCGGTCTTTAAAATCTTTTTATTTTTCCACTATATCCCATATACAGATGAAAAACACTGAGGATGACAGGCACTAAATACTTCAGAGTAGGCAAAAGAACCTGAGCGTAAGTCACCTGCTGCCTAGCTTTGTGCTCCTTCCTTTAATGGTAATGACTCTTAACAAGTTTTACTTTGCAGATTTTGTGAACACATGAACATGTATCAGAAAACTTAAAACTAGAGCATTTCCCTTCTGTGTATTAGCACACTAACAATTTGGGCACTGTTTTTACAAATTTAGTTTTAAATACTCACTTCAAATTCTTTCACAAAGTAACGGGTTTCACCTTGAATAACTGGTCTGTGATCTAAAAGCCTTGAATGAATTTCTCCAAGATCTATAAAGACAAAATGAAACTCCACGTTAATCCACACTGAGTGGCACAATCTCCAGCTTGTTTTCTTCATTTCCCATGCAGGTTAAAAATGTAGTTTAGACTAGGGATTAAGAGGAAATCTCATCCACAGCCAGTAAACTGATACAAGCACTTTTGACAGCAATTTGGTCGTATCTAATAAAGTTGAAGACATGTAGGAGGGCTATTCAGAAAAATTCCCGCCATAAATGCCTCTATTTTCCATACTACATGGCTGGATACTTTCTGAACAGCCCTCATATACCTAGCAACTTCATGCCTGTGAGCTCTAGAAAATCGCTTACGCAAATGAAAGAGATACTTACGCTGTTTACTACAGCATCAGTGTAATGTCAAAAGACAAAAAGGGAACAATCTAAACATACTCATTTTTTATTGTTGTTGAGTTGTAGAAGTTCTTTATATATTCTGGATATTAACTCCTTTTCAGATACGTGATGTACATATACTTTCTCCCACTTCATGGCTTGCCTTTTCACTGTTGACAGTATCCTTCGATGTACATAAGGTTTTTATTTTGATGGGATTTTTTAAAAATATTACAATGTCCAAGGACATTCTAAACAGATTTTCAATTATAACTCAATTTTGTATTAACTTGAGAAACTTCCTTTGAATTACCTGTATGGAAAACTGTATGACGACTCAAAAATTAAAAAAAAAAAAAAAAAAAAAAAAAAGTCTTTGATCTAGCAACCTCATTTGAGTATATACCCCCAAAAATTGAAATCAGTGATTCGAACAGATATTTGCACACCCTTGTTCATAGCAGTATTACTCACAATAACCAAAAGGTGGGAGCAACACGAGTTTCAAGCAGGAATGGATACACAAAATGCGCTGTTATCTACACACACACACACACACACACACACACACGATGTATTATTTAGCTTTAGAAATGAAATTCTAACACGTTACAATACAGAAGAACCTCGAGGACATTATGTTACATGAAAGAAGGCAATCACAAAAGGATAAATACTGTATGAGTATACTTAAGTACCTAAAGTAGCTCCACTGCAAGACAAAACAGAAGGTGGTTGCCAGGGGCTAAGCAGAGCAAGGGAGGAGGAGCTGTCCTTCGTAGGGACCGAATTTGGGAAGATGAAAACGTTCTGGAGAGGGATGGTAGTGACGGCTGCACAACCATGTGAATAAATGGACTAATGCCACTGAGCTGTACACAAAAATGGTTGAGATAAAATACTGTTGCATGTATTTTACAACCTTAAAAGGAATTTTAAGTAGTTCGCTAAGACAGCACATATAAACAATTACAATTTATAATTAGACCTGAAGTGGCCCTGGCCAGCTGTGTTGGGGCTGCCTCCCATCGGGACAGAAATGAGAGGCAGCAGAGGGAGGATGTGGTTCCCCGGGGGGTGTAGACGGGCGCTGGAATCCTACAGGGGCGTCCGCCCTGCAGCGTGGCGGCGCTGACCCGGGAAAGATGGCGATGAGAAAAGGGAGGACCTAACTGGCAGAGACCCTGCTGCAGGAAACGGGGTTGCTGTGAGCTTTGGGACTCAGACTGAAGTCAGTGTCTGCGCGAATCCAAGTAGTAACGAGCTCAGAGCCCGCTCCCGGCTCCCAGCACACAGGACAAAGGGACAGGTATTCGCGTGGACGGCGCGTCTGAGTTTTGAGACGCTGTTAGTGATCTCACGTCCTCCTCGCACGACCCAGGAGCAGACAGACAGGGTCGGAGAGTGGGCAAAGCGGACGACCGAAAGTCACGCTACTCCTAAGCGACCCGCCTTGCCGACTCCCGAACCTGGTGCTCTGTGCGTTACCTGTGGGTCGTGAGGCCGCGCCCCGAGGCCCCGGGCGTGGGGAAGGGAAGGGGAGGCGGGCCCCAAGGCTCCCGCCTGCGGGCTTGGCTTTGTTTTTCTGAGGAAGTAAGAGGGCCGGGGTCAGTTTGCAGTAACTGGGCGGCAGCGGCCACGACGGTTTCCTCTCCTCCCCGCCCCGCCCCCCGCAAGCGTGAGGCCGCCGGGAGCTGGGGGCGGCCCGGGGCACGGCCCAGGGGCAGAGGGCGCCGCCGGGCGCGGGTGGGGCTGCGCTGGGGTCCGCCAGGGCGGTAGCCCTACCACTCCGTACCCTTGATAATGAGGTGCGCTGGCGAGCCCGCAGTCCCCAGCGAGTCCCTCTTCCTGTCACCGCCGCCACCGCCCGCCGCGGCCTCACAACCCACAGTGCGCTCCGTCCCGCCGCCACTCATCCCGAACAGCTCCGCCCACCCACGGGCGCGGTGCGCCTGCGTACACTTGCTCTGCCGGCTTTCCCGGCGCGGCTTTTAGCGTCATCAGAGGGCGTCGGAGAGTCCACCCACCGGGAAGTTGCTTTAAGGCCACCGTAGCATGCCTAGGGATGTGAACAGGAGGAAGCCGATGCCGCCATCACGGGTTGGGGCGGATGCTGCAGGGACCGGAAGCTATTACTCCTCTCTAAACCTGATGAAATTTTATTGTGGTTTAGAGGTTAGGGGAGAAGTGATACAGTCGCCGAATAATGTTGATAATAGTATATTATCTATATTATTATCTACTAATACTTTAGAAGGGTGCCACGTTTGCCCACCAGAGCAACTCGGAGGAACAGTTACATCATTTCTTTGTAACAAATGAAGAAACAGGGATAGAAAGGTTAAGTAACTTGCCCAAATCACTTATCAGACTTATTGGTACCCATGTGAAGAAACAAACAAATCAGTTCTTGTCTTTGTATTTACAAAAATCTCAACCCGTTTTTATATGGGCTGAGATACAATGCATGTAATCATTGAAGGGGCCTGTTTGCTAGGCTGCTTTTAATTAATCGTTCTTGTCATGAAGAGACGGCTATGAGGGAGCCATATATCAAACTGCAATGGTGTGATAAACTCCTTAAAGTTCATCGTTCATCTTGTATTCTCAAGGAGTCTTTGTGGCTTTTCAAAGCACAAACATGCAACTTGGCAGTGGTTCCTTCACCTCCTAAGTTCCTCTAGTGGTTCTTTCTAAGGTACATCTCTTAATCTCTGTCTCCCTCCTCTCTTCCTGCACAGTCCTTACCCTCACGTGTCTCCCAATCTAATACTGAAGAAGGAACCTAGATCGACATTTACCCCATAAGGCCTATCAGTGATGCAGTACACACGTGGCACACCTTGGGGTAGGAGGTGGCCAGGATAGACTTCCCAGAGGAGGGTCACATTTGTTCGAAGAGCTGAAATGAAAAGATGGGTGGGGTGAAGAAGTGACTTGGGGTTTTCTAGCAGAGGAAATAACAAGCCCAAAGGCAAAGAGTCAAAAATAGAAGAATTAATAAATAAAATGTGAACTTTGTCCATTGCAAGTTGTTCAGTCAGGCCTCTGAGCCTTCTCATCTTACTTGCGTTTCCTGAGCTTTAGCACCAACCTCTAGAAAATGTAATTATTTTTAAAGTCCTTTATTCGCTCCACTGCTGACACTTTTCTTATTTGAGTTTCCTTCTGCACCTGCGATTTTAAATTTGCTCTAAGCTTGTCACCTCAGTGTCTTAGAATGGAAAAACCTGAGAAGCTGCACTGTATGCAGCGAGGCTGAATGTTTCCACCACATTAACGTGGCTATTAAAAATGCAGATTCTGGGTTTCATCTCCAAAAATTTTGTTTCAGTGGTTCTGAGGTAGCTGCTACCTTCCCTTCCGCAACTGCTGACTGAGTTTTATATAAGCGATAAAAGAACTCTGGGTGCAGTAGTCAAGACTTTGGAACCAAACAGAATTGGTTCAAATTCTGGCTCTGCCACTTGCCCGCAGTTCCTTTTCTGCAAAATGGCCATAAAAATATCCATCTTACAAAAGTGGTTGTGATGACTTAGAGCAAATAATACCTGGAAAGCACTTAGTATGGTGCCTGGCAAGTAGCAAATGCTCAATGAATGTTCTTATTACAGTAACCTCTACCTCTTTTTATAGCCCTACAGAATTTCTCATTCTTCCAATCTGCCTTTTTCATCCACCACTATAGTATCTTTACAATTTATAAAATGCTATCACATATCATATATATGTCTCTTAATTTCCTCATTCATCTAGCTGAAGTAGATAATAAAATACACATTTTCAGATGAGTAAAGCGAGTTTCAAGAATATGGTAGAGTCACTGAAGATGACTGTGATGATTTCTCCCTTCCCTACACACACACAACATGCTGCTCCTACCATAAAAAGATGCCATTTGTTTCCCCCTGCCTTGGATCCGTGCTGGCCTCGTGACTTGCTTTGACCAATAGAACATGGTGGAAAAAAGTGCTGTGCAGGTTCTGGGCCTTAAGACAACAGGTGGTTTCTGCTTTTGCTCTCGGCAGGAAGTACAGGCTGTCCTATTGTAATGAGGCCACTGTGTAGAGATGCCCTGGAAGACGAGACATCGTGTGTAGAGGGACACTGTGTGCGTGAGAACCGAGGCACCCTTGCTGTTAGCACCAAGGCCTTAGAGCTTTCAGCCCAGCCACCAGCTAGCTGAATGCAGTCACATGAATTGCAGTGGAACCAGAAAATTGCCTAATCAACCCTCAGTATCATGGGAAATGATACATTTTTGTTGTTTTAATCCACTAAGCTGTGCGTGTATGTATTGAAATTATGACCACTTCTGGGAAAGGATTTTGGATGGCTCACTATGACCCCTGTACTCCCATAAGATGGCACCATAGTTATCGACAGGCAGAACTGTGGTCCAAGCCCTGGCCTTTCCACTTGTTGGGGCTGGTACGGTCCAGCCCAGTCAGCAAGGGGTCTCTCTACTATGCCACGACGGCACCAGATTCATTCCTGCCTCTGTTTTTAGACGCCCCTTCCAGGAATGCTTTTTTGCCTCTCTCAGCCTACTCGGTTCAGTAAACTTCATTTATTTGTAGAATAAAGAATTTGGCTGATCTTCATCCCTGGGTCCTGGAAGGTAGCCTGTAAATCCTTGAAATTTCCCCAGTGGGAGGAAGAGGAAGGCTGGAGACGGAGTTTAATCATGTGCCCAGAGAGTCAGTCGTCCACATCCACATATTGGAACCCCAGTAAATACCTCCTGGACACTGATGCTGCAGTGAGCCTCCTGGTTGGGAATCACGGGGTACAGGGTGCTGAGGACGAAGAGCCTTCCTGTTTGGGACCCTCACGACCTCACTCTCTGCATCTATACATTTGTCTGGTCCTGATTTGTATCCTTCACAATAAAGCTTTAATCCTAAGTACAGCACTTAGGTGACTTCTATGAAACAGGAGGGGGTAAAGTGGGAACCCCTGAAATATGTAGCTAGTTGGGACAGTGGCACAGGTGGCCAGGGAGCCTTGAAGCTAATGGCTGGCATCTGAAGTGAGGGCCGCCTGAGTCATCAGGGTCAGGGCTGTGCTGCAATGCAACGAACACCTGCGACACATGACACCCTCCACCTGCCAGATGATGATGCAAGTCCTCTACGCACAGGAACTCACTGGGTCCTCAGGGCAGGCCTCTGGAGCAGGTGTTTCCCAGGTGAGGAAGGCTGAGGCACTGCGAGGTTCAATGACAGCCCAGCTCAGATGGAGCAGAAACAGCCTTGGTCCCTGGGGCTGTGCCTGAAGTGTGGGTGGTGGGTGAGGAGGATGTGAGGAAGGCAGATTTGGAGGGAAGGAAGAGAGAAGCCATACATCCTAAAGACCACACGTGGGCTTTTTGTGTTTTGCATGCAAACACATTGAACAGGTAGGTACTGAGCTCTTTGCATGTGCCGGACACGGCGGACAAGACTGCCCGGCCCTTGCTTCCCTGGGGAGCAGACGGTGCACCAGAGCGGAGACTCTTACGTCACGGTACACGACTTTCCTGCAGCCCTGTTGCTTGTAGCCTGGAGATACGTGCTTCAGCCCTTTGTATTGCTCTGTGCGCCACTGAGTTGTGTTGCTCTCTGGGATGGTCCGGCCCAGTGTGTGCCTCTGCTTTTCTCTCCTTTTCTGGAAATCTTGAAGCTGCAGCTCCGACAGTGAGGACAGAGTGAGCGAAGGGCTGCATCGGCGGAGCTGTTCTACCTGGACCTTCAGCTGGGGTTGGGGCTGCTCTGAGGTTTTCCCTCCTTTTGGACACGTGGAATCTCAGAGCTTCGAAGCCACATGGTCTTGTGTTATCTCATTTCTGGATTGAAGAGGCTTTTCTGTTGTTTTTTTTAAAATGAAACTTGGAGATAATTGTAGCTTCTCACACAGTTGTAACAGAGAATACAGATTCCTTGTATACTTTGCCTAGTTTCCTTCCAATGGTGACATTTTGCAAATGTCAATATGACCATCAGGATGTTACAATCCACCAATCTTACTCAGATTGCCCCAGTTTTGCTTGTATTCATTGTGTGTGTGTGTGTGTGTTTAGTTCTGTACAGTTTCACCCCATGTGTAGACTTGTGTTTGTCATCAGTTAACATACAGAACAGTTTCAGAAACTACTACAAAGAGACCCCCCACAAAGCTTTCTGGAACCATATGACCTTCCTCTCTGCCCTTGCCCCAACCCCTGGCAGCCTATATTGTGTCTTTCAACAATACGTAAATGGATCACGCCCTAATGACTTACTTCCCCTACAGTTCTGAGATGAGCTGTCCTCACCTCCCAGCACTCCATATGAGATCACCTTTCAGAAACTCGTCATCAGACACCCTGAAACCATGGAATTGGGAAGGGGTTTTTCCCAGTTACCATGTGTTGTGAGAGCAAGAAACCAAAATCATGGAAATAATGTTGTCAACTTAGTAGAAGTGAAGTTCTGACTTCAGGGTAAATTATTTGCTAATTCCGTAATGAATCTTACAAAAATTAGAAAGTAAAAAGGAGTATTTAATTACATGCATATTGAGAAAAAAATATGAAATTCATTTCTTAGTATAAGCCTTTCAATAACAAGCATAATTGAGGGAGGGGACTCCTTAATTTATTTATTTATTCATATTGTTAGACTTATTGGGGTGACATTGGTTAGCAAAATCACAGAGATTCCAGGTGCACAGTTCTACAGCGCATCATCTGTGTGTTGCACTGAGTGCTCACCGCCCAGGGTCAGCTCTCTTTCCACCACCGCGTACTTGGCTCCCACTCCCTCCTGTCCCACCTCTCCTCCCTTACCCTCAGGTCATGTCCATGAGTTTTTGTTTCTTGGTTGTTTTCAGTTTTATGTTCCGCCTATGAGTGAAGTCATGTGGTTCTTGTTTTTTTTTCTGTCTGGCTTATTTCCCTTACTGTGATGTTCCTGAGGTCCATCCATGCTGTTGCAAATGGCAGTATTTCATCTTGTTATGTTTTTTAACCAAACGCACTTCATGAGATTTCCTCTACATAGAACATTATCTGTGGCATTACTATTTACCTCTTTTTGTCTAACCTATTTTTGAAGTGGGTTAAAACATTTCAAATGGAAAATGCTCATGAAAGCAAATGAGGGTCTTTCTAGTAAGACAGTCAATGTTAACTTCATGGAGTTTTGGAAACGTGTCTGGCTCCCTAGGCCTAAGAGGTCACTTGGTGTGAAATGGCATCAGCAATCTCCCAATCTCCCAGGCAGCAACCTGACAGTCCTGTACTAAGCCTTCCTGTACTGAATTCTGCTTGTTCCCCGTGGAGATGCTTCCAGTGTAGTGACATCACTTGGGGAACACGTACTGCGAGAGGTACAGATAGAAACTGCTCCTGTGATAGGGTCAACCAATCAGAATGCAGCATTCTCTGCCACGCCCATCATAACTTCAGAGAACTTGACTCAGTGTGCCAAAAAGCAAAAGCACAAGTTTTTGGATAAATGCAGTTGCTCTATCCTAGTCCCCTAACCTTCGGACAGGTGGGATATAGTGGTTCTCATGGTGTGCTCTTTGCACCAGACCTCGCGGCCATCTGTGTGGTGAGAAGATCTAGGTGAAGACCATGCTGAAGTCTGAGAAGCACTGCTTTAGTGCATTGTCTGCTAGCCATTCCCCAAACTTCTGACAATGACAGTTAACGCCAGAGATCTTTCATCCAAGTCATAGGGCTGGAGTCAAATGCTGAAGTCATGCGGAGACAAGGGTGTGTGCACATGTGAACATGGGTTGTAGAAAAGTCAGGGAAAATGGGGCAGTGGAGGAAGGATCACCTACATTATGTGAGGAGACCAGTTCATGGACTGAACCAAAGAAGCTATAGAATTTGTAATCAAATGGCTAGAAGTCTGTGGTCTTGGTCCAAACAAGCCCGTGGCCTGACTGCTTGGAGATATGCCTTGTCAAATCAGTTGTTGGGCTACGGTATCTCAAGCTTAACTGGGACAGACAGGCCTGCCAGGCACAAATTTCTCCAGCAGATGATGCTGGGGAGGACAGAAATTATCCACTGTGAGGCTGTGAGGACAGATGACACCCAGCAGGAATGGCAGGCCAAAGCTGCAGGGTCCCTAATGCAGTTGGCTCTCCCCCAGGGCCCAGTGTCTTTGAAGTGGAAGAGGCAGCCCACGAGCTGTCAAATCAACTCACCAGGCTGGAAGGGATGCAAAGCGTTCATTCTCCCCACCAAGAAAGTTTAACAGATTAACATTGTCCTAAAAGAACTGCAATTAAAGAAGCAGAAATCCTTGAGACATTATAGTAATAGTAACAATAGCCAACATCTCAAATTCTCCTGACTTCGCGTCTACCTTCTTTTGGCCTCTCGTGACAGATGAGGTTTGCTAGATGAGGTAGCAGCTGGAATTAGTTTCATTCACCAGCAGTATGGGGAAATAAGGGCAGAGCCTGCAGGAATGTGGGCTCCTGCAACAAGTAATCATTATTGCAAAATCAAATTCCCCATCTCATCTCCGATATGCCTGCATGTAACCCCCAGAGCCGGGCTGCTCAGCGTTATAAATCCAGCATACGAGACAGGGAGCTGTGGGATGCGGAGCCCCTCGTGTATCTAAAAGCTCTCTGCCCAGCAAGAGAGATATATGACGGTAACTTTCTCCCCACTGCTTTTGCAATAAAATTCACCCACAGCTCCAGGAAGAGTGAGGAATGCAATTCAGCTTCAATAAATCAAGACTAAAATTAAGATGGCCAGATATGTAGCAGCCTGCTCAGGTGTATGGAGAATTTGAAATTTAGTGCCCTGGTAATGGGCAAGGGCAGATGACCTAATTATGGAGAGAAAGAAGAAATATTGCTCTCTGGGGTAAAAAGCTAAATGCTAATCATTAAACCACATCTCTGCCAAAAAGCTAGATTAATATTAAAGTTCATGTAACATCTAACTTTTCAAAAAAGAATGAAGTCAAATATTAGAAAAAAATACATAAATGAAAAAGCTGTATGGCACAGTAATTCTAATTGGCTACTTATCAATTATACGCTCCCAATTTTAACTCCAAATTGACTACCTGTCAGTAAGAGAATGAATCAGTTGTGTCTTTAACCTTTTGGTGTGATGTACATTATAAAACAGTTTTATTCTTTCCTAACAATATCTGCTTAAATTTCTATCAACGCATCTTGAAGCTATGCTGCTGTCAGCCGGGCTCTCACAGGATGCACTGGCTGTGGGTGACGTTCCCACTCAGCCTGTTCTTACCTTCCTGTTGCATGTTAACCTGCCGTGCCTGTCACTGGCTGTGGTTACCTACGGCTTCAGGTCTGACTGGGTGGAGCCAATGAAGGACCCGTGTTTCACAGGGAGTAAAAATGAGAATGCTCACTTATCCGCTGTAAACCTTGGAGCCATAATCTTACTGCTGAATCTGCAAGGAGATGGGTTAGGGCTTAACTGCGAAGTCAGGCCATAGATGGACGACAATGTCATTCCTGATGTTACATCACTTTTTCTGCTGTGTTGTGATAGCAGCTACTTGAGATTTACAACCACGGAATTCCACAAAATACGTCATGCCCTCTTGGATGCTTTGGGTATAGCTGTGCCTAATGACCAATGGCCTTTTGAGAATGCCTGCTGTTCTATTATTTTTGTTAGTTTTAAAATCAGTAATTAAGTAATGAAAAAATTCATGCATCTTTATTTGGAATTTTTTATCTGTTCTTGAAAGCTGCATGTGGAACAGGGAGATAGGGCCAAGTGTCTAGTCAGGGCAGTCAAATGAACCCCAGTGCACAATATGGTGAAGATGATGTCCTCTGACTCTCAAAGTGTACAATTCTCATTCACGCCAGTCATGGTCTGAGATATTGGTTAGCATGTGGGTTAGTCTCTGCTTCCTCCCTAGCTCCTTGGTTAACAAGAGATAATGTGACTGTTGTCCAGTGTCTGCTGTAGAGCCCAGAACATAGTTAAGACAGTAAATGGCACCTGATGACTTTTGTTTACTTTCAAACAATGCTGAGTGGCTGGCTGTCTCTCAACGGGTGCTGTACCTGCCATTTCAGAAATGTGTTCAGACCACTGGATTGTGAACTCTACAAAGGCAAGGATGTAATTGTTACCCTCAGGGCCTAGCAGTGTCTGATGCATAGTAGCTGCTGAATAAATATGTGAGGGATGACTGAATGATCACTGCTTCTAGAAATTACAGAAAATGGTTGGAAAAGGAAACTCACTTTTGAGAAGGAATAACATGGACCAAGGTGGCCCTAATTTCTTTTAGAGGAGTCTTGTTGACCTTTTAGGGGAAAAAAAAGTGTGGTGATTTTTTCAACGGCTTGGAAGATATGAAGACTACAGATTTTTAAACTGGTAATTTGATGAATTCATGTTTTACCACAAATTCCAAGATGCTCTGCCCAAGTCTCTGGTCTCAGACGAGCTCACACTGGGCAGATACCTCTGGGATGGGAGATGGGGACCGACTTAAGAATTAGTAGGAGAGACATATAATCAAAAATAGTACAATGCCATCGGCGCCAGAAACGGGGGTAGGGAGTGATGGATGGGCCAGGATGGACTTGACTTTCAGGAGAACATGACCAAATTGAATACTGAAGACGTTATCAAGGCCAGGGCATGCCAGGCCAGGGCATGCCAGGGAGAGAACCTGACGGAAACAACCCGTGATGCAGAGCAGTGTTTCTACAAGGAAATGGACTGTTCCAGTTTCGGCATTGAGAACACTACCTATCGTTGGCCTGAAGGAGCAGGTCTCTGTACTCCTGCCACCCCCCCATTCTGCCGGCTGGAGGTTGGAGGTGGGGAGTTGTGGCATACAGTCATATCAGCTGATATCTGCTACAGCGACGTCAGGGACTTCGATCAAGAAGAGATGAGATGTGAGGATTCGGAGGGTGGAGACTCGGAAGGTACAAGTGGGAAGAAGGGACATTTGACAAAGGAGTGAAGGTGTCCTCTGCCCTTGGCTCACAGTGACCTGAACGGAAAGAGAAGAAGGACGTGGTCGGGGTTGGAGGCTGGGGAGCCCATCCCTCGTCTGCCCCGTGTGCCCTGCTTGCCCCCTCCTGCAGTATGGGGGAGCAGCGGGGTGTGAGTGTGCAGCGGTGACAGACCATGGGGGTGCTCACAGCAGACCTGGCAGGGCCAGGGAAGGTCACGGACTGGATCGACTGCAGGGCACACGTACTAACTGTCAAGATTAACTTGAACTCTGTAGTCTCTGGACGAGCAAATACAAGTTCACTGTTTCCAACTTAAAGGCCAGTTTATAAAATTAAAAATGCTCCCAAGGGCAACGAAGTGTGAAAGCCAATCCGTAAGAACTGACTCGATCCATTACTGTATGCTTCCACACACTTGGTCTAGTTGTTCTTGACTCAGTAACATGAAGACAAAAATGAAGACTGCTTATAGAGAAAACTATGGGTAGTTGCAGGCCATATGTTAGGCTTTTTCACATTCTCCCCTTTAATCCTCAAAACTCAGTTTTCTTTACGCTTACATGTTAGTTTTATAGATTAAGAAAATGTGGTTACCTGATTTGCTTCAGGTCACACAGCTAGTAAGTGACAAAAGCAGGACGACGTAAAGGGCTACTTCCGCTGCCTCCACTCGCCCTCTGAATCATATGCAGTGCTTAGAAGCAGCATCAGCACCAGAAAACTGAACAGCAGTGAACAGTAAGGTGCTCGAAAACTCCATCTTTAAAAAATTTGGAAATATAAGTTCTTTAGCTCTCAAGGACCAAGTGCTTATTTGCTCAGCCAGTAAGTTATACTTCGGATGGAATTGTTAATCCGGTCTCTCTGTTCTCCACGCAGTGCTTCAACTGCAGCCTGTCTACGAGAGCTGGCTTCTAATTGAGAAGAGTCTTTACCAAGTCCAAAATGAGTGGGATGGCAGAACTTTTCCACCCTTTTTCAGCCACTGCATATTCCAACACGCCAACAACAAGAGAAGAACCACAAGCTCCGGGGAATGTATCGCACTCGTGTTGCCTGCAGGGCCGTTCCGCGGTCAGTTTCACCTCAATGAATACTGACGGCAGGAAAGGAAGAAACAACAGAAAAGACTTTTTCAACCACATTTACTGGTTCACATAAATATCTGGAAACAAATCCATCCACCTTCCCTTTCTGTATCCTTGGCACAATTTATTATAGACCTTAATAAACTACTGTAAATGTCCATGAGATGAAAATGCATTTTAAAATATAAAAGAGAGGTCAATAAATAGCTAAACAGGTCAACCATTAAAAGGGCTACTTCTTTTTCTTTTTAAAATTAAGCCACTGATTTGCAACTTTTATTAAAATAACTTTTGTCTATAAAAGGAAGGTAATCTGCAACTTGATCTTAACTCCGGTTTTGACAGCAGTTGAATTTTTACATGAAAAACCGCAAAATTTCAACTAAATAACAAATAAAACATTCAGATATAAACATATATTTTAAAAATCCCATCAACTTCAGCAAATAAAGAGCGAGGGCTTATCCGTCCCGATGAGTCCGCTGGTCCAGAAAATGCCTTCCAATTGCAATGCGTGAAGTCCTTCTTGTGTGTGGACGGCAGGGGCAGCTCCTAGAGGGAACTGGCGTATAGTCTGTTCCTGATGAAGACAACGCTAGGCAGATGTTGCCTGACGCCTGGATAATGCTGAATGTGACAAAACCAGCGAGACACATTAAGATACTTCTCCTTTTCTTGAACTGTCAGGTCAACCTAAGCAGAGATGAAAAACACACACATAACACAGACATTACATAAGCACAGCTATTACTATCATCTGAGTAGGAGACAAAAATGCAGAAATAAATAGTTCTCAAAGCCAACATACTCAGATAGGAGTAAAAAACTTCAGCCATTTGGAAGGCTTGTCCATTTGTTTAATGCTTTTATGTTCAGTTCAAAATCAGATGTGCTACCTAGGGAAACCTCACATTTTTAGCAGATGCCAATTTTACACTAACCCAAGATGTGGAACCAAAGAGTTTGTTTTTTACTTTACTGGAGAGGAAAATAGGAGAAAGGAAGAACATAGCTTCCAAAAGACTAAGATACAGTTCTTTCTCCAGTATTTTTTAGCTAACTTAAAAAAAGAAAGGTTTATTGACATCTAACATGCTTAACAAGGGAATACTGTGTAAACTCACATGCATCTGTACACATACATATATCTATATATATAAATAAATATGTATGTGTGTGTATATATTTATTTATGGATGGCTAGTATACATATATTCTGTTAAACTCTGGAGAAAACTTTACTCAAGAACACAATGACCCATTTAATCCTAAGTGATTATTGTTTAACATAAGAAGGAAGGGTTATTTCCAGTGGCAAATGGTTCAGATGAACAACAAGCCTTCTAAATTCTGTTTGCAATGAAGCTGACTCTATCCTCAGTGGACGTAGCCATTCACAGAGTGTACTAACAGGCTACAAGAACACCTAGAGATGAGAAAGACACAATAAAAACAGTTGGTGCCAAACTTCACTGGGCTCAAAACCCAAAGTGGGGACTCACTCATAGGCTTGTCTCTGGGACAACTCTTGGATTGGAACTGGGAAGGGTTTGCAAATAAAGAGAAAGCTGGTCAGGCAGCAACTGGCAGCCACGGCCCATGTAAGAGGAGGGGTAGTGCCTTCTGTTGTTAATTCAACATTTATTTTAAACAGATCCCGCTAGTCTCCGTAAAGCTGACAGGAATGTTTACAGAGACAGACACCTCAAACACTCCAGTCACCTGCCTGTGGTTGAAAGCCACCAGCAGTGTGCTGGGTGGAGGCACTTTTCATGAGATGGCTGTCTAGTGACTGTTTAGAATTTCACACACACATACTTGTGCCTACAGACACATATTCAGCTAAGTTACTGGGTCAGCAAAACTGAAGGACAAATCACTCTAGTATGCAGTGATTATTACAGAATACAAAATAGTATTACCAATAAAACAAATGGGCAGACACATAGTATACCCTTAATTAATGTTTAAGTGAACTCATATTTCCATTTTCTGTTTACTAGCGATTTAAAAAGAAAAGCTGATGTATGTTATCCTGCTGTCTCTTTTGCCTTTATGACATCAGGACGCTATTGCATTTAATATCCAATCTTTTAACATTATCTTAGTGGTCTCACATGTCTACTTCCGTTGGTTTACTTAAATTATTAGTGGTGAGAAGCTCACTGCTTCTGTTACCTAAAAATCTAAGTTTTGGCTGAGTCCCACATACAAGCTACTATCTTGCTTATTATAAAAATACACCTATCTTGTTGAAGGGGTGTAAGGTTGTGTCTGGGTATCAGACATATGCTACTATAACTGTTTCACCTATAATATAGGGAGTCTGTGACATGGAGACAAAAAACTAACACATTTGTTAAAAAAAAAAATTCCTCAAGAATGTCTCTTTCATGGTTTCCCACGTAAAGCATTACATTGCTCTTGAGAGGAGTCACTTAACCACTGAGGAGCAAACTGAGTATCAGTCTGTATTTCAAAAGGTAAAACTCATTTTGTGAAAGAGCTCTTTTTGGTTCTTCTAAATCTTTACCATATGTGAACTTCATCACTGATTTCAAAAGAAATGATCAGATTTTTAAAAAGCTCAACCACTAGTAAACTCTGCTGCAAATCTAGTAAGACATGGGGGTGAACTCTCTTAAACAAATAAATAAAATCCAAAATCAACGTCACCAAACATCTTTACTGACAGTTACAGCAAACAGAATAACAAGTTTTACCTCCACCTGACTTCATGTCAGCGGCCGGAATACATGATCATTCAAATCTGACCACTTTCTTTCAAATCAGTCTCTCTACAGAACTCCTTCTTTCAAAAAGTCTCTACTTGGCCATTTGGTGAGATGTGATTTTCCAGAATGAATTAAATGCACCGAGAAGGGACTTCCCAACAATAACGTACTAATGCTGGTTTGGTCTGTGTTCAAGCTGCTCACTCAGATTGTGAAATAGGATAAAAAGGGCAATGTAAGATTACGATTCATATTTCAGAACAGCGCTTGCTATCACAGAGGGCTAGCATATGCACTGCTATACCAGGCCTATTATTTAAAATATCAACAAAATACAACACACACAACAATCAATATCCTCCAACTTGAAACTGTCGCATTTAGAGTCTCTAGTGTAAGGATTTAAAGAGATCCACAGTACAAAATAATTTTTGTTCTAAGACCTTCTAAAGCCTCGACTAATATTTCCTAATTTATTCTAATAATTTTTAACTAGATGATATAATTTAGAGAATATAAAGTTCATTTTCTCTCAGAAAACTTTGCTAGAAATACACAGAGCTTTTTCAAAACATCAAGTTACCACTTCAGCTCCTTCAGTTTAAACTCTGGGGCTTGCCCCCTGGGTCTAAGAAAATTACGACTGCCCTCGATTTATTACCTCCGCTACGTTTTGGGTAGAGATTCTAGTTCTGAACTTACTGTAAGCAAACAAACAACAGATTTTTCTCCCCACCAAACTGAGATTTTTAGAACTTTTTGGATGGGATCCCCATCGATGATTTCCCTGATAACACTGGTTTTCCACCATCCCTTCCGAATCCATGAATTTGGTCCCCCACCCCCACTTCTACAAGAGGAAACACAACGCCACTGTTCTGGTCCCTGCGTGCTGCTGCTCCTCGGTCCACATGCCAGCACGTCTGCAGCGATGCTGGGCTCCATCATTTAATCGCTCCGTGTTATTTCCATTGGCTCTCTATCACTAGCTTCAACTCTGAAGCCAAACAGATAATATTCTTAGTCACTCATTTTCCATGAAGACATGTGAGAAACCCTTGAAAGGCCCCGTTCCAGCACAGGGTGAAATGCTGCTTTGCTACCTTTCCAAGTGGCACCACACTGCCCTTGGGACATGCTCTGTGGTCAGCGGTCCTGCACAGCGATTTCTTCTACTTTTCCTTTCTAAAAGAATGACATATGTCCAATGGTGCTCTGAACTTCAAAACAAAGGGATCTCAGTTGATAACGATCTCATACTCAAGCAGCACAGAACATTACAAAGGATTCTCATAATCTCAAGTAACAGTCTGTTCACAGGGACTGCTATCTGCTAGTGAAATTACTTTAAGAAAGCAATGAGTCACTGGTGTGATAATAAACAGCCATGCTAACTGGCAGTTTAACAAAGGAAGAATGACATAATATTCCTCAAAGGGAATTAAGATAGACCAGATCTTATACTCAGAGCAACTCAGCCACAACTAAAATTGGGCTCACACTGAAACCAAACACAGCGGGATTACTTGATGACTTGAAGGCTCTCTGACTGCTTGCTGTTTGTACATGGCACTGATTACACATTAAGTATTTAATAACATGAACAAGTAAGTGAAGGAACGAGGGCAGAGATAAATATACCGCCAAGGCAAACAAAGCACACAGAACCTCCTGTCTCCGCGGCCTGAATTTAATGTCCAATAATCGCTGTTTTCTCATCTGGGTATATTTACACCTAACTCAGCAGGGATGCCATGTGACAGCACAGTGCAATCCTGACACAGGACAGGTTTTAGTCCAGGTGGCTATTCCTTGAGAAGGTGTTTATTTCTCTGATGTACTTGGCCTGCACTTGGGCCAGGGTGGGAGAGACGCTTTGTTTATGAACTCCTTTCATGAACCCAAAAGGATAGGTTAGCAGAGTGACTTCCATATGATTCCACTCAGTTATATTTTGAAGAAGACAATCATATCCTTAATCATAATATCTTAGCCATGACATACGAGGATATACGTTCCAAATAGGCTCATTAAATATTGTCAACGCAACCCTAGTTTTAACATGCAGCACTGAATGACACATTTTTAACCTGCTTGAAACCCAAACACCTGGAAGGCCCCTGGAATGCTAAGTAAATGCCTGTGTAGCTGGTGCTACGACCACGTTGCATTCTGGGATTATGACCTTGTTCACTCAGCCAGCACAGAAATTCCACACGTGCTCCCTTCTCCGAGTGTTTCCTGTCCTTACTGCAGGACACATGGAAGCCGGGAGAGCAATGTGAGCACACACTTGGTTTGCAGGAGTTACATTTCAGCAGCATCTTTACAAAGGAGGTAGGTGGGAGAAATGCTCTCCTTCACGACAGCCTGACGCGAAACAAAGCCAGACCTTGTGATGGTCCGGACAGGCTCCATCAGCCTGCTGACAGGCACCATGTGGGGTCAGAAATGACATTTCTCTAACATTAAGCTTTAAAATGAAGTAATGCCACATTTAAATATGTTTTTTTAAAAATGACAACAAGTGTGTTGTTGCTATGTTTGGATACGTATCGTTTCTGTGCCTCTGTAAGGTAGTCATGCTCTGAGTGGCACTGTCTCATTCGAATCAAGTCACGAATGCCCCCGGGTTGAAGGGCTCCTGGGTCTGCCTCTGGGAGGAAGACAGACAGACACCCTTGTAGCAAAAACTCTGGAAGCTTTCTGCACTGAAACGAGGTAAGCTGTGCTGTGTCACCATTCTAAACCCAAAGAGCTACCCAAGTATTTTGAATGCAGAACAGAATACCTAAAAAGAGACTGGTGGGATCAGAGCATTTCAGCTTGCCTTAGACCATCTTCATGCTTAAATAAGATTATTTGGACTTAATTATATTAAAGTATGTAACTGAGGATTCTACTTTCACTATCAAAATATGTAACCTAAAATAGGACTAGAAAGAGGGAGAGACTGAATGATCCTTTCCTAAATCGCTTTACTTTGCTTAAAATTGAGTCTTGATCCCCGTAAGTAGGGGGAATGTTTGCCCCACCTCGTTCCTGTTGGGCTGGTGCGATGATGAACAGCCCTTCTGTCACTGACATAGGTGCTGTTCTGGATGCTGAATCGTATGGTCATCCTACTTATAATCAACCTTCAGAGTCACACTTATCATAAGCTTCTAAAACAACAAAGATTCCCTTGGATAACCAAAGCCATTTGAATCTAACTGACGATTTCATGATTCCACATCTACTTTTCTCCATGTGCGTCTTTAACTGATCACATAATATTCCAATCAGAAAGCACTAGATGCCATTTTTTCTTATTCACTAATTATTTTCATGTAATACAGTCTTATCTCTTCAATGAAATCAAAAGTTGTTTGAAAATAGTTTTATGCTTCCTTTATGTCCCTCAAGTACAGGATAATGGACACACACAGTAAGCTCTTATTAAGTAGACGCGTAATAACAGAGAGTACCGTGCTGAATTAAGGATCACGGCAGGCCATTACAATGATAATGTTAGAGAATTAACCCAGTCTCGTAGGGATCTTAGAGAAGTCATGTCAATCAGGGATATAAATGCAAATAGGGGAATGAAGAGTAACCACCACACATTACTACAGATTTCTGGATTTTCGTTTCCGAAGAGCCACCCCCCATCAGGACACCTGAATTGGAACCCTGAGTCTGTTGTGGCCCTTCCAAGCCCCGAGCTCTGCGTCTCTGCGTAAAGGGCGTGACATTCCTAAGCATCAGCTTCCTTCTCTGTGACAAGAGGACAATACCGCTTCATCACCTCCAGAGTTATGAGGCACAGTGAGAAGGTACATAGAAAACTGTAACACATAAGAAACAGGCAAACTGTCCTGTTCGACGTTTACGGCCGGGAGTGCAGACCACACTCGTGTGCCGGCAACTATGTCAGACGGCGGTGCGACAAATATGAACTGCTACAATCTCTGACTCAAGCAGTTCATAATTTAAAGCACAGAAAATTTCCAGGAAGAAGTCCAGTACAAAAGGAAACCAGCCAGAACGAGGTGGTGTGTGAGGTACAGCAGAGCATGGTACAGGGTCACAGCTGCAGGGGCCTGAGAGGACATCAGCGGGAGCTGGGGGACCCGGGGTGAAACCCACACGGATGGGGGAACAGAGCAGGGCCAGGGCCCTGAGCAGAGAGCAGAGGCTGGGGAGCTCCAGGGAGCACATCCTGGCTGGGGGAGGTATGTGTGGGGAGCACGGCTGTGAGGCCGGCAGAGGAGGTAGGTCGTGGGGAGAAGGGCTTTTGTTCTAGAAGGCGAGGAGTGACCTAATTGCTTTGAGAAGTGAAGAGACATATTCGTAAGAAAAGCCACTCTGGTGGCAGTAAAGATGGACTATAAGGGACGGGACTGAGGGCAGCAGGCGTAGACAGGAGGGGTGACTGCTGGAGGCAGGCAGCGGCATCCAGGGTCACAGCAGGGGACACACATGTGAGGCATCCACGAGGTGGAGGCAGTAGGACATGATGACTGGATGCACGAGGTGAAGGATTCAGAAAACGTTTGAGTTCTTTGTTCTACCGCAGGGAGATGGGAGCTGGCAGGAGGTTTTAGGCGGAGAGAGAGGTAAGAAAGTGCGAACTCTAGCCCAAACGGCCTGGTTTCCAGCCTGCTTTTGCCATTACTTGGGTGACCTCAAAGAAGACGTCTGACCGCTATGCTTCGGTTACTTCGTCTGTACCACAGGGCTGACAATCAGTACCCATCTCACAGAGTTGTCAGAAGGATGACACGAGTTAGCATGTAGAAGCACACAGAACAGTGAGTGCCATACAACTGTTTGTAAATAAATTTAAGATGGGAAACAGTTTAAAGTAAACAGAATGACCAGACAGAGGGAAAGTTTAAGATATGAGAAAGGATGTCAAATTCGGGACAAGACCCAGAAAGGGGGCATGACGTGAAGTGGGGGTGAGGTCAGAGGCCAGGCGAACGGGGTAGCCTGGGAAAGAAGCAGGGCGCTGCTTTCCGAAGCACAAAGGGATGGGAGTAAGCACACCGACAGTCAGCAGAGGAGGACAGGAAACAGTCCCCTCCCTTTTCTAGCTCCATAGGGAGGAAGGCTCTGTGGAAAGGCTGAAGACAAAGGGGGCGCTGGAAGGGTGCGGAAGACCTGGAAGTAGGCCTGGGGGGAACCAAGGAGCTGATCAGGGTGAAAGCACAGCTGAAACTGGGAAGGCTACGTTCCCGGCAGCACCAATCTGTAGTTCTGTAACTTCTCCAACAGAGCGCAGCCAGGATACAGATGAAAGGCGTGTGGACTGACCACGAGCTGGGGAGTCCAGGGAAACGCTGATACACGGACAGCTGAAGACGACGCTGCCATATGAGGATGCAGTGCAAGTTACACAGAAGGGGATCGGGGTCGGATGGGGAGGAAAGTCTGCAGGTTCTGAGGATGGGAAGGAACCCAGTTGGCTCTAATAATGATGATGGCACTGGGGAATAAGAGTAGAGCTAAGGAAAAGAGGTCACCCAGAAGATGGGGTGCTAGGAGTAAGACGTAGAGGTGGAGTGACGTGGTGACTGCAGGGTCCAGGTAACGATGACCATTAAGTCCAAGGGCAGGAAGAGAAGTAGCTGCAAAGAAGAGCAGAAGCAAGAACCCGAATCAAGCAAGTCAAGGAATAGAAGCTCCCATGTTTCATGGATACATGGAAGGAATATTTACACGAGGTACCTTGTATAAACATTACTCCTTTCATTTGATTTAATACAAAAACAAAAATCACCTGAACATCACAGAAAAAATGTCAGTCACTATTCAAGTACTCACGACAAAGCGATGAAGTCCATAGTATAACAGGATATCTGCTAAGGTAAAGTTATGTCCTGTAAGGTAGACTTTATCTTCAAGATATGAATTCAGATCCTACAAAAAACAAACAAAATATTAATTTAAAAAACAGTAGTGATAAAGTTACTAACATATAGTTTGGCTTAAAACATTTAGAAGTCTCTTAGAAAACAGAGTACTGACATTTAATAAATTTAATCTTTGACATTAATAGATTCAGATTCATTCAAAATCAAATCACACCAATCATCTCATTTAAAAAAAATAAGGTAAACACTGTTAGTCTTATTTTATGGTAAAGAAATAAGAAGACATGAAAAATGACATTCAAAGTGATCATTTCAGACTGCCAATTTTTATTCTGAGGGGAACATTTTGTTAAGTCATGCTCATGGTAGATTTGTTTTTTCCATTAAAATATAAAAAACTCAACAATTTCTATCTTTTAAGAGAATTATAATTTATTCGTTTGTTGCATTTTTTATGTGTATATTTAAAATTTTTAATTGCAGTAGAATATATGTAACATAAACTTTATTTACTATCTTAACCATTTTCAGGTGTCTAATTCAGTTAAGTGTTAAGGGTATTCACACTGTTGTGCGACCAGTCTGGAATGTTTTCATCCTGCAAAACTAACGCTCTACACCTATTAAACAGCGCCCCATTTCCCTCTCACCCCAGACCCTGCTAAATCCATTCTGCTATTTCCATGAAGACTACTTTAGATACTGCATATGAGTGCTTTACTGCTCAGGGACTCAGGACTGACAAGTGGGAAAATGATTATTAGCCACCACATAACGGAAGGCCGTACAAAGCTATAATTACTGACTATGATGAGTATTACGAAGGATAGTACAGTGTCATGAAAAAAGGCATACAGAACGAGGAAGCACAGGGCAAGGAAGTCAAGGACTTCTCTGTGGAAGGAGTATCTGAGCTGAGATCTGTAGGGGGAGGGCTGGCAGAGTCTGCCCCAGGCAAAGGTAAGGACAGGGACAAACTACCCTGGGGTAGAAGGAAATGAGGCCAAGAGCTTCAGCCACCAAATCTGGGTCCCTGATATTAACAGTTCCAGCATTTCAGCCATAAAGAGAAGTCGCCATACCTTCAACAGAATGCGGATGTCATCTTTACTGGAGTGTCCTCCCACCCGCGTTACCCTGTATTCCAACCACTGCTGAACGACCGCCTTTTCTTCTGCAGTGCTTCCGAGCAGATAATCTTTGTGGGCTTGCTTGACTAGGTGAGCTGCTATAGTGGTCAATCCTGTTAGACTTGGACCATTGTTTGTCTGAAGAACTGGAATCTTAAAAAGAAAAGCCAAGTCCTTCAGGTAAATTTGAAAAACAAATACCACTGCGACTCTAAGTTCTAAGTAATCTAAGTTCTAAGTAATCGCTAAATGCCTGAGCTGTTTTTTCAAATCTCTAAGATTTTACTCTAAGATACTACATTACATACTGAATTACGTAAATGAAAGTCAGGAAAATAGCAGTTGTATAATTTACATTTGATAACAGATGCTTGATGATGAAAATGATAACAACATAAAAATCAGTATAATGTTTCTGTATAATTTATAACTGTGTATGTACCAACACAGAAAATGAAAATTGTAATAATACTGCATTAATTTCAGTCAAGTTTACCCATTACTTATTTTAGCAAGGTGGACATGCTTAAATAAATCCAACTTCCGTAATAACAAAAATAAGGGTTACAGTAACACTGAATTCATAATGATATAGTCAAAATAGCTAAATGGGACCTACGCTGGTTTTAGTGACATGTGATCTATTATAATCAGCCATCTCATTAACTAGGTGTGAAATGTGATGGGGACTGGGTTGCCATGGACTGCATAGTCATCAATTTTGCAGTCATTTCAGCCAATATTTTGTATTTTACAAAACATTCCAAAATAGAATTGGGGCTACTGATAATACAGTCCGGGCTTCAAATAATCATCTGAAAAATAATCCTACTTTTTATATTTCCTTTATTATAACAGCATACAAAAGCCCAGGTCCTAAGAAATTGCTAATTAATTTAAATAGTCTTGATGCACAACTAAGTGAAACATAAAGGAAAATTTAAAAGAAAAGGGAAAGTATCATCCAGTGGGGAGATTGAGCATTATAAATAACAGGTACAATCTAAATGACCTATGCATACCAAAAAAGAACATATGAGGGCCGTCCGGAAAAACTCCAGCCATAAATGCCTCCATTTTCCACATTACATGGCTGGATACTTTCCGGACAGCCCTCGTATTCTTGGGAAGGCCGCTGGTCTTTCCAGCCCTGAAACAGCCTTGGGATTTACATGTTTCAGGGCACTTCCATACTCACATCTGGGTCAAGAGGACTTGGAAGTAGATGAGATTAACATTTTATGGCTAGAGTCAAAGGTTACCTCCTGCAAGTTAAAGGAAGTAACTAATCCCTATCATTTAGTGAAATCTTAGCCATCATTAGTAGAAGAATGTTCACAGTGTACTATCTGCTCACAAGCAAACATTTCACGAAAGAAAGAAAGAAACAAGCCAAGCAAACCACCATGGAGATTTTTCTGAAAAGAGTGGCACCTCCTCAAGAAGAGCCTCAGGCGGGTCCTTCAGCAGGTCTTCTAGAAGAAGGTGCTGCTGTCATAGGAGATGACAGCCCCAAGCATGTTACTGTCCCTGAAGATCTTCAGTGGGATAAGATGTAGAGGTGGAGGAGTGTGACACTGATGATCCTGACCCTGTGTAGGGCTGGGCTAATGTATGTATGTATGTATGTATGTATGTATGTATGTGTGTGTCTTAGTTTTTAACAAAAGTTTAAAAAGTATAAAAAAATTTTTTTTGATTGAAAAAATCTTACAGAAGAATAAAGCAGAAGTATTTTTGTATAGCTGTACAATGTGTGTTTTAAGCTAAGGGTTATACAAGAAGTCAAAGGGGTTTTTAAAAGGTTCAAGTTTCTAAAGTAAAAACGTTAAAGTAAGCTAAGGTTTATTTATTACTGCAGAAAAACGTTTTAAATAAATTTAATGCAGCCTAGGTGTACAGTGTTTATAAAGTTTACAGTGGTGTATAGTCAGGTTCTGGGCCACCACATTCACTCACACCCACTCACTGGTTCACCCAGAACAACTTCCGGTTGTGCCAGCTCCATTCATGATCAGTGCCCTATGTGGGTGTATCAATTTTACCTTTTGTAAAGGTATTTTCCCTGTACCTTTTCTATGGTTAGAGACAAATAGCACTGTGTTACAACTGCCTACAGTATTCAGTACTGTACATGCTTGTAGCCGAGGAGTAATAGGCCATACCACGTAGCCCAGCCATGCAGCAGGCTTTGCCATCTGGGTTTGTGTAAGTGCCACTCTGTTTTCACAAGGACAAATGCATTGTCTAACCACGCATTTTTCAGAAGGGATCTACTACGTCATTAGGCGGTACACGACTGTGCAGCCAAAGGTACCTTCCCACAGTCATGTTCCTCCTCTAAGACATTCCCTCCACCGCAAACCACGATCTTTTAAAACACACGTCTTTGAGAAATCTGGGTCCTTACACGTCACCAGTCAATCCCATGCAGTGTAACTTTCATTCTCTGCATCTTGCACACGGAACTGCTGTCACAAGGCCTCAGAAGAGCCTTCCCTGACTCTTCCAGATTGGGTCAAGATCCATTGCATCCTCTAAACCAGTGGTTCTCAACCTTCCTAATGCTGCGACCCTTTAATACAGTTCCTCATGTGGTGGTGACCCCCCAACCATAAAATTATTTTCATTGCTACTTCATAACTGTAATTTTGCTTGTTATGAATCGTAATGTAAATATCTGATATGCAGGATGTATTTTCATTGTTACAAATCAAACATAATTAAAGCATAGTGATTAATTACAAAAATAATATGTAATTATATATTGTGAAATAGTTATTTCTAATTACAAATAAATGAAATTCTGTCTTGAAGCATGGTGTAACTGCTTTTAACAGAGTAGCTGCTTTCAACCCAGCAGCTGCTCTCTACACATGTGTGACTGGTCCGCATAAGTACATTATGGTGCCAACCCTGTCACATACACCTGTATTTGTAGGGGTATAAGTGATGGGGTTGGCGCGATGGTGTCATCACACTAGGTGCTCATATGTGGGCTTATCTGCACGTGGGCGGACCCGCCTGGAGACGGATAGAGGAGCGGTGTCTCGGTGTCTCGGTTCCTAAGACCATCGAAAATATGTGTTTTCCGATGGTCTTGGGCGACCCCTGTGAAAGGGTTGTTCGACTCCCAAAGGGGTCGCGACCCACAGGTTGGGAACCGCTGCTCTAAGCCGTCTACGCTTCAACGCAGCGCTTTTCAGCATAGTCATGAAAACAGCTGCAGTGTTAGCCCATCCAGCACTAAAAAAAGCAAGGTTCCTGAGGGGGCGGGGCCCGTCGGTCCTAACCGTCACCGCTGGCGTCCCCAGGCCCAGCACGCTACTAACTTGGCATCCTCTTAGCTCTCAGGGGTAGATGCCTCCTGCCGAATCAAAGGTACGACAGTCCCTGCTGTCACTCACTGAACGCAAACGCGGGGCCTCCAGCTTGGTCTACCTGTGGGCTCTCCGAGGACCCTCCCTCGCTTCCCCAGCATAGGATGATGACAATTTACCAGAAGGAAAAGTTCC
>PVJL010001303.1:0-70531 GCA_004026885.1 Lyroderma lyra
TGGCGGGCATGTGAACAGGTACAAGCAGTCTGGAGAGCAGCATCTATCCAAAACCTTAAAAAATGTCATAGGATTTGATTCAGCAAAGCCGTTTTTAATAAAGAATCCTAAGGAAATAACTGAGGACACTAGTAACAATTTAATGACAAAACATCATTTTTTAAAATAGTGGAAAATTGGAAAAAAACAAAATGACCAGAAACCAGGGACTATTTGGGTGAATTTTGATAGTCCAAAGATGGGTTCTGATATAGCTGTTACTGTTATGCTGTACAGTGCAAGAGACACTGCCAAAATAATTCCTCTGATTATCCTGCCCTCGAGAAAGATTTGAGGTTGAATGATCAATTCAATTTGGGCCCTGTGATTAGGTCTAGGAGGATTAAAGGATGCCGTCTTTAATTCTTTCTACTAGCTCAGAAATATATGAAGTATAAGATGCTCATTGACATGGAAGAGCTATATATATTTTTGAGTGAGATATGTACTTGCTACAACAGAATGTTTATATCATTTTACACATAATATACACAATTTTGGAGTCTGAAACAATGTGCACTAAAATGTTAAAACTGGTTTATATAGTAGAATAAAGGGTAATTGAATATTTAAAAAATTCCACCTCTGATATTCTTTTTGATACACTTTAACATGGTGGCAACTCTTATGGAATGTTGACCTGTCATTCCTACTTCTTTACTACTAACAAAACCCTGTGCCAGGCAACTGGATGTCCAGTGACAGGGGAGAAAGTGGTGCACCCATTCCTCTTGGCTAGTGCCCAGTCTAAGGGTGAGTTATGTGGCCCAGCTCTTTTAAGGAGACACAGGAGCATGTCTCTTTGGGCCTCTGAAGAACATTCCTCCCTGATAAGAGCAGAATGAGAAAATTCCTTTATTGCTATCTACTTTGCTCCCTGCTTGGCTTGGACAATGTCATGTGAAGAAATGATGCTGAGTTGTAGCAGCTACTTTGTAACACTGAGGATGGCAGAACAAATGGATCCAAGAACATCCTGATGAGATTCTGGCTACCAGCCAACTCTGGAACCACTCAACCATCTTCAATCTCCTCACACATGATAATTAAACATCCTTACTGCTTATGTCACTATCAGTCTAATTTCCTGTTACTTGTGCTGACCACATCCTGATAGAAGCACTTTCCGTCCGGCACCAAGTAAATGCTCTAAGTCTATTATAATTTAAAAGCAACTCTAGTAAAAAGCTACTGTTATCTCATTCTTATAGAAAATAAATAAATGTGAGCCTAGGGAAGGTAAGTAATTTTCCATAAAGTGACGGGTGGAGTTGGATACAAGCCCAATCCTGACTCTAAAGCCCCTATCTGCCACTTAATCACACACTAGTTAAAAAATGAACAAGCCTACAGTTCCCTCTATTGGTGTCTTAACAAAATGCATGCACACAGATGCAGGCAGTAAAACATTTACACCCATTTGCACTCATATATGAATGTGGCTTTGGGCTTTTTACTCCCATTATTTGCATTGATTTGTTGGTAGAAATGTGTATGCTTCAGAGGCCCAGCTGAGAAAGCAAATGTGCCTTGTCTTTTCCATACTTTTACTAATGACATCTAATCTGTATATCAGGGAAGAGACAGGTCATAGGGACATTAATGCAGGGCCCTAACATTCAATCCCCAAGATTCCTGAAATGACGACTGTGAAAGTGGTACAAGCTCCTCCTCAAGCTTTCTTGGAAGAATCAAAGAACTACACTGCAAAATACCAAACTCTTAACAAGGCAGGGCCTTTGAGTTAGCCCGCAAAAGCAGAAGACTGTTTCTGAACCAAAGAAACAAGAGAATTACAATGGAAACCCACTGGCAGTGCATCAGTTATTTAAAAGAAGCATCGAAGCTCAGAGAACAAAAAGCAGTTGGGTCCTCATAGCTCAGCCTTAGACCAATGTCTCCAAGGAACCCTTCCACTTCAGTCCCCTACAGTGAGAAGAGAGCAGGACCTATCCAACAGAGCTTCCGTGAGTTCTGAGATACAGAAGAGGCAATGTGGTGACTCAATGTTTAACCTCCATTCCCTCCAATAGCTGCTGGCTGGGCAGCCTGAGGGGCTCAGTGTAGGAAAACCTCCAGCCATGACAGAAGGCAGATGAAACTAGGAAGGCATATCCAAACAAAACCTCTGGGGTCACCTAAACATCAGGAGAAGGTATGGTTACTGAACCTGTGTGGTCCACCTGTTCCAGAGGCAGTATGCTGAGCTCACAGCAAAGGGGGCTATGACATCGACACCTAATGACCACAAACACAGCTGCAGGAGAATTTCCCTAACCTCTGAGATGGCTCCCAATGCTAAACCAGGGCAAACCCAGCCCTGTGGACAAGGAGTAGGGGCAGACAAGCTGCTCCTCCAGGGACTACACACTAGAAGTATCAACAGTGTGATGACGTGGTGAAAGGACTAAGACCACAGTCCCATGAACAAAAAGGCCAGTGCGGACTGGGATCCAAGCTGAGTGGGTGCACCTGGTGACTCTAGGCCAGGACACAGAAGTGCACCTCCCAAATTCAAAACTTTTCAAGTGGGAGGTCATCTGTCAAGTGTCACAGAGGCCATTATTTACTAAATCTCTAACTTGTATCTCAATAAGGATTGTTTCTCAGCAGTATTTGACTCAGTGTGGTGATGATTCTCCAGGAGAATGATTAATCTCTTGTGAGAAGTACGAACTTGAATGGAAGCTAGAAGAGTAAAGCTACTTATCGCAGGGGTGAGGGTGGGGAATGAGTCCTGGGACCACCATGGCACCCAAAGGCATTCGTACAGTGTGGGAGGAGTCTCTGACTTCTTCACCTCTTAACGAACCTATAGCTAGCACCTCATAGCAATGAAGAGGAAGCACCTGGCTAAGTGCTCAGAAGAAAAAGGGCAGAGAAAGGCCTGAACCTGCACCTTCAGAGGGGCAGGCCCAGGACTGCGATGGGATGTGGAGTAAGAATGCAGAGATCAAGCAGCTCTACTCACTTCCTCTGAGATTCTCAATTTTGTTTGAAAATAGACTCAGGCAAAGGGAAAGGAAACTAACATTTATTGAGCGCCGACTGTGTATGTCTGGCCTTGTGCAAGGAGTTTTCGTCTATAATCTTCCACTGAATCTTCACACCAACCTTGTGAGGTAGGTTTTATCCTCATTTCCATCAGATGAGGAATATGAGGCTCAGAACGGTTAGGCAGTTTGTCCAAGGTCACACAACTGGTTGCTGACAGAGCTGGGACTGTCACAGTTCCCTGCTCTCTCCAACACTGCCCCTCAGGAGTAAGGCGGGTACGAGAGCAGCAGCCACAGTCCTCGCATTCCCACCGTGAGAACCAAGGTGGTCACCACAAAAAGGAACCTGCACCTTTCCCCAGGACCTCCCCTCTCTACTGTGAAGAGATAAGACACAAAAATAAAAATAAATAGAAGGGACAAGTGCCCCAGCAGCAAGAACATGCAGTATCCACACTGTGGGAGGGTCACTGTGCCATTCACAGCTGCTGTGGGAGGGAGCCATGTGGGCCCTGGGGGAAAACTGGGACAATGGCTGCCAACGGCTAGAGGGGGTGGACTACCAGGCCCCTTCTGGGTCACACAGATTTTAGAACAAAACATCAGGGGCGGGCAGCAGCCGTGGGCAGTCACCATCATCCTCCATCTGCTCATTTTACCGGTGTTTGTGATCCAAGAGGGATTCAAAATCAGGGGAACATACAAGTTTGTGCTTTATGTGTCCCAGGACTGTCATCTCCCCTGTCCTACCGTCTCCAAGGCCCACGGACACCAGCTCCTGCCAATCAACAAAGAAGGCAGTGAGAACCAAAACCCCAAAGCCCATCGCTCAGTTCTGATTTTAACATGAAAATCCCAAGAACCCTTCTCCCTTATTTAGCACCGATTGGCCAAGACTCCTCAACCTCCTGAAGAGCCTCTGCCCTGATGCTACAGGCTCTCACCTGCAGGAAAGAGCAGGTGGTTCCCATTGTCACATCCAGGGTCACCTTGCCCAGGAGGAGTTGCACCTTTCCTGACTTGCGGATAAGCAGCTTGCCAACCTGACCCTCTGTCAGGTCAGCGAGGGTACAGACGTTCTCTGCCAACCTGGCTTCCTGTGAACAGACTCAGGGTTGGAAACGGAGAAAGGAGCTGTCTCCTCTGTCCTTCATGAGTGAACTCTTTCCCAAAGGAAGGGAGCAGCAAAGGTTAGCATGAGTTCTCCAAAGAGTGCCTTTTCCTGGGGCTGCCTGCTAGTGGTTAAAAGACAAAACCCACAACAAACAAGTGGACAAAATATCAGTAACTGCTGAAACTGGGTGATGGCACATGAGTTTACGTTCTCTCATTTGTACATGTTCAAAATATTTCTTTGTAAAATATAAACGGGGGTTCCCTGGTGGCGTAGTGGCTAGGTTTTGGTGCTTTCAATGCCACAGCCTGGGTTCAACTCCCAGCCAGGGAACCACCAAAAAAAAAAAAAGTGAACATCATCTAAGTGGGCTTGAAGTACAAAGCCCCAAGCCCCTAATGGGAAGAACAAAGACATCACTCTCGCATTTCAGCTCGGGCAGCACGTCTTTGCTTCCCCCTGCAGGTCGCCACTTCCTGGGACCACCTCCACCTCCACCCACTGCATTTCCACAGAACTCATTCTTGAGCCTACCCGGTCTTTCTCCTGCTTCATAACCAGCATCTGTCCATCCTCGCTCTGCACCTCTGTCTTAATGGGCTTGATGTCCTGAGTCGGTGGCTGGCCAGGGAGTGTGTCCGGCAGCTGAAGGAACAGCAGCTCTTCCTCCTGTGTGAGGCTCAGCTCCCTGAGCAGCTCTGCCACAGATAAGTCCTTCGGGAGGCCTGGGGTCTTTCTCGCTGCTCTGGGGACAGCCTTCACCTTGGCCTCCTCCTCCTCCTCATCTCGTGGCTCCTCTTTCACTGCCCAAGGTAACACAAATGCAAGGGCTATCGCATGGCCACCCTCTGTGCCATCTGTCACTCAGCCAGGAAGGTGGACAGAAACTGGTTGCGAAGAGGGATCCAGGAATTATATGACTTATGTAATAAGGGATATCTGAGGCTGGGCACACCAGGCCGTCAGCATAAACCCTCTGACAGTGAGACTTTAGCGTCTTTGTTCAGGACATGTATTTTACAACTGGAAAGGGAGAGGACCTGCTTATTAGCAGCAGTCTGGGAGGCTCAATCCCAGGGGGCTTCCTGGAGGGCAGGAAAGGAGATAGAAGACAGTAACTGACACAGAGTACCTTTCACGACAGGCACATCCACTTCCATGTCCTCTTCCCTGGGGCCAGACAGACAAGGTTTAACATCTGGTTCTTCATTCTCCTCCTTAAACAGCCACCCTGAGTGAGCCAGTGGCAGCTGCACAGGCTTGTTTCGAGTGTCATTCCTCAGCCCAGGATCATCGATGAACTGCCAAGAGTCAGGGAATCACACGGCCTGGCCAGCAGGGAATCACACTCACATACCTGGATTGCAGCCCACCTTAGCTCTCTTTTCTAACCAAAGACTCCTGCTGTGCACCAGGCTTCCAGGACATCAGAGAGCTCTTTCTTCCTTAGTCATGGCTCCCAGAGGCTCTTTCTACAGCTACACAGAAGGCCCCTCCCACTAGCCAACTAGTACCTACATCATCCTTCTCCAGCATGCGCAGGATCTGTTTTGTTTCTTCATCCGTCTCCCTCTTCTCTTTTTTGATGTTGATGATATGAGAGGGCCCCATGTCCGACACATCCACTGTTTTATCCCAGTTCCCTATGGGATAAGGAAGAGGCCAACAGCAAGGAAAACTAAACTGGGAGCAGGGGAATTCCACTACCCTCCCCCTTCTCTTGGGCAGTCTAAACTGAAATACACTGACCCCTCCCTCCCAGCAGTTCTGTACCCTTTTTCTTCATCATTTCAGCAGGGCCCTGTTCAAAGATGGAATGGGACTGGATCACTTCTGGGCGACCCCGGCCCCGTCCATGCCCCTCTCGCTGTCGGTCTCTATCCCTTTCACGCTTCTCCTTCTTGATGGTTACTTCTTCCTTGGGTCTGGAAAAAAACGGATTAAGGGAAACCATTCACTAACCCTGTGTCAGAGTATGGGTCTTATTCTCTCATATCACTCTACTCCACCTGAGCCAATACTACATGAGAAACAGAACCCAATTCTAAACAGAACCCTTTTTCACTTCCTGGATGGGGAAGAATCCTTTCAGTTTGCTTTACTTTATCTTCTTGTTTGAGAGTATATAAGGATTGTCTAGGTATGTATCCAGCCATGTAACTGTTATTACTATAATGACAATGGCTGGATGTTTTCTGGATAGCCCTCGTATACTGGAACAATAACTCAAAAGTTGAATAAAGAGACTGCCCCAAAAATGTGGATTTTTTTTTTCTTTTTCTTTCTTTCTTTTTTTTTTTTTTTTTTTTTTTTTTTTTTTTTTTTTTTTTTTTTTTTTTTTTTTTTTTTATTGATTGAAAGGAGGAAGCCTGTAATACAAAAGAACTTAAGGGAAAACTTGATACATCTTTGTCTAAACTAGTGGCTCTCAACTCTGACTGTAAAAGATAATCACTCTGTTTCACTGCAAACAAGTTAATAATCCTCAATTTCTGAGATGGACCTCGAGACATCAGTCTTTTTTCAAAGCTTGCACATTAGAATCATCTGGGAGCCATGGTTGAAAAATCACTAGTGCAAAGAACTAAATACACAAATTTAAATTTCTGAGCAACAAACCTAGTTGTTTCCCAAAAGGCCCAAATTCAGAGCAAGTAAATAAGAGGTTAAGTACTAAGAAACCCTAGCTACTTACTCTTCCTTGATCTTCCGACTGATGATATTTGGGGTGAAGGTTTTCTGAAAATAAAATATAGGAGTCACTGATTTGGTAAATTCCGATCCCAAAATACAGAGGAAAAGAAAGACTCCCAACAGGCGTCTTCTATGGACAAGGACCACCATAGCTCTCCTCTGCACACCCCACCCACTCTGTTGTCAAAGATTTACAGACTCATGCTTGAAAAGGAAAAATATCATGTCATGGTGGCAGTAGAGTTACACACAGAAGGAGTACCCAAAACCATTTAAACTAGCAGCCTCAGCTTCTGCCCTCTTTAAAGGAGAGCCCTCAGGACTTCTAAGAGCAAAAGAATGTATCTAATCTCACTTCTGGTCTTCCAACTGCTATAGAGATCAGTATCACTCACCAATAGATGATAGGTTAGACTACCACCAGAATTTCCCTAGGCAGATTTAAATCTTTAAAAACTAGCTGTTTTATGCTTCTGCCATCGCCCTCACTCCCCACTTTCAGGGCTACTCTTTATTGCTACACTTATAAACATAATGGGAGAGAAACAGAACCTCCAATGTCAAGCCTAGGATTCATTATACCTTAGATCAGAAGTCTGCACACTGGGATCCATGGCAAATACAGAACTCTCTAAAACTGCTGGCAAAGCTTATGCCTGCGTGACTTTCACGGGTTTCTTAAAGGACTCCAACACACAAAATAAGTAAATAAACACTGCTCAAGTTGCTTTTGAATTAGGAATCTCTGCTTTTCAGCCATCTCTAACCACCACGTCACAGCCTGTAGCCAGCATCTAGACTTAAAGATGAAACAGGAATTCCAGAATTTGTAGGTGGAAGTCGGGACGAGATCCGTGAGGCCCAACACCATGCTTAGAACACCATAGGCCCTATATGAACATCAGTTGAACCCCAGGGGCCCGGATTTCAAGATAGTCGGGTACCTTCTTGACTCCCCCGAGGGTGAGGTCCCTGGAGCGGATGGAAGGGAGGCGGCCAGGGGTGAGGGGAGGAGCCGGCCGCCGCCCGATCAGCCCCCGGGCCCCAGAGAGGAGGGGTCGTTGGCCTCCCGGAGCGCTGGGCTCGCCCGCGGCGTTTCCTTCCGACATGTTGCCTGGAAGAGAGGAGGAAACGGACAGCGAAGTCAACAGAGGGGACGAACACGCGGAACCTGGGCAGAGCCCCACCCACCCGGCTGGCTGCCCCTCAGTGAGTGGTGTCCCTCCCGCAGCGATTCAGCTCCTCCCCCCCCAACGTGGCGGCTCCGGGGACCACCTCGGCCAGATCTGGCGCGCCCTCTCCCCAGGGCCCGGCTGTGCACGAGGCAGTGACGCACCCCAGCGCTCCCGAGCTGCAGTTCCACACCGCGCGCGCTCCGACTTCAGCTCCGGCGCGACCCGCAGCCGGCCCTGGGTCTCAGCACCAGGCGGAAGTCTGCGTGGCGGGACCCGGGCGCCGCCATCTTGCCGCGAGGCGGAAGTGAGGTCGGTGGGCGGGGCCGGCCACAGTATTTATCCGGCAGCGCCCCGCTCGCCTCCGCCTTCTCTTCCCGGTTCTTCCCGGAGTCGGGAAAAGCTGGGTTGAGAGGGCGAAAAAGGAATAGGGGACTGGTCTTGGTTACGCCACGGTGCAGTTTTCGGGGTCTTGGCCTGATGTAGGAAGTGGAAGTCTCTAGTTCAGGGGTTGGGGGCCTTGGCGGCCTCCAATAACAATACGAGGATTCTTCGCGGAGGAGCCTTGGGGCAGTGGGGTCGCGGCTCCGGATGGGGCGAGGGGCGCGGGGCAGAGAGGAAGACCCCGACTCAGAGTCGGGGATCCCTGGCCGGGTCGATGGTGACTTTGGAGTAGTCACTGCATCTCGGGTAGCAGCCTCGCCCTCGCTCGGGGGGGGTCCCTTGACTAATGGTGGGGTCCTGGCTTGGGGGTTGTGGGTGCAGCTCTGGAGTAGTAGCAGCAGCAGCGACCAACCGCAGTTCTGAGCTCAGTCGTACCCGCCCTGAGCTCAGGACTGCGGACCCTTGGGTAGGCTCTGGGTCCAAGCCTGGAACCTGGAAAACGAAGTTTGCTGTCTACTGGGAGGGACCAATTTAAAGAACTTTTATTGTGACTTCGAAATTTGTAATTTAACATGAAAAAATGTCCTTTACTGTTATTCCCCCCACCGCTATCCCCAAATCATGCAAAAGCCATGTAACAGCATTACTGGAAAGTTTGAGGAAAGGCAAACATTTCTGCTACAATTCCACATGGAACACTATTACAACTTTTGAAACATATTCTAGTCCTCTTCCTTCCCAGACCTGTCATATTGTACTACAATCCTTCCTTTTCAAATAACATTTCTTTGATGCTATATCAAAAGACTGCTTAATTCTTTGGTGGCTTTGTCATGATTTGTCTATTTTTTCTCTTTGGACATTTACTTTCTTTTCCCTGTTGTAAATAATGCTGTAGTGAACATCTGGTGCATTTAATGTTTCTCTTCTTTTGTATTGTATCCCTAGGGCAAATTTCCAGACTTGTGATAACTGGCCAAAAGAAAATGTACTTTTTTAAGGGAATTTTTAATTTTGAGATCATTGTAGAAACATGCACAGTTGTTAAGAAATAATGCAGACATCTCAAGTACCCTTTATTTTGTTTCCCTCAACTGTGACATATTGCAAAACTATAATACAGTATTCACAACCAGAATATTGACCTTAATAGTTGAAATACATTTCCATCACTACAAGGATCCCTCTAGTTGCCCTTTTATAGCCATACTTCCTTCCTTCCCACCCACCCTTGGCAACTACTAGTCTCCATATTTATACTTTTGTTATTTCAAAAGTGGATATTGTTCAGAAATGGAATTACACAGTATGTGACTTCTTGGGATTACTTTTTTTTACTGAGCATAATTCCCTGGAGATTATCCAAGGTGTGTTTATCACTAGTTTATTCCTTTTTATTACTGAGTATTCATGGTTTGTTTAACCCTTTGAAGGACACCTGGGCTGTTAGAATAAACCTGGTATGAAGATACATGTACAGGTTTTTGTGTAAACATAAGTTTTCATTTCTGTAGGCTAAATAAATGTCTAGGAGTATAATTGTTGGGTCAAATGATAGTTGTATGCTTAGTTTTATAAGAAATTGTCTCCACAGTGGCTGTACATTTTGAATATGCACATTTTATGTTTCTTCATTCCTATTGCTAAATTCCTTTCAAAAAGGGTTATGCTAATCATCATTATTAAGAATATATATGTATACAGTATGTAAGAATATATATACTGGGGGGTGCCAAAAAATGTATACACATTTTAAGAGATGTTTTATCTATGTATTACTTTTAGAAATTAAATTGAATATGGTAGCAATGTGTAATATGTCAATGGCTCAAAAAATGGCATTAATCAAATGAATGCTAGTGTCACCATGTGACAAGCAAGAAATAAAAGAAAATGGCGGAAGCACTGTTATCATTCAAGGAGCACGAGACCATTTTTAAATGGTATTTGAAATTTGAGAACATCGAGTTTCCCTCACATCCTTCTGACTTAATACCCCTTGAATTCTACCTATGGGAGACCTTAAAAGATGTGGTGTACCATAGAAAACCGGCTACTCTGGCAGTACTTCAGGAAGAAACGGCATGCTCAGCAATACAAGTGGACACTTTGGTCAGCATTTCTCAAGCAGTACTTTGCCATAATCAGAAGTGTCCGGACGCTGATGATAACCACTATAAGCACCTCTTGTAATTGCAGAAGTCAAACGTGACTTGTATTCATCTTCTGCTATTGGTATATATTGAGTATTACAATTTTAATACAGTTTTTTTCCTTTCTTGAAATGTATATACATTTTTTGGCAGCCTCTGTATTTTCCCACATTTTTTTGAGTATTGGCTTTTAAATTTTTAAACTTTTTTTTCCTGCCAATTTATATAATATATTAATAATATATTATATATTTCATGTTGGTTTCTAGCCAGACATTTTTCAACAACTTTTTTCCATATTGGTTTTATGATAACCAAACGTAACCAAATAAAAATGCTTCCTGACCCCTGTAGAACTCCATACGGCGACCCTTGGCTTCTGGCTGAAGCACTAGATGAAATTGCTTTGATTTCATTCTCTGGGCTTTAACGTCCACCAGCCTTTTAACAGCTCTTCATTTTTCATTTTGTTTTTGTTTTTTTTACTAAGATACTTATTCATTGTAAGAAATTTGGGAAATTTAAAAAATCACCTAGAAGAAAATGAACATCACCTCTTATCCCATCAACTGTTCTGTATACTTGAAGTTGTTTTTCTATGTATGTAGATTTTTAAAAATTGAGACATTTTGCATATGGTTCTATAGTCTGCTTTTTTCTTTTCACAATATACTATGAACATCTTTCTGAGTTCAGTATGCTTCTAAATTATGATTTTTAGTAGCTACTCCACATGGTTGTGTTATACCATAATTTAACCAGATTCCTTCCTGCAATGCTAAGTGAATTTTGCACAGCATTTCTCACCCCAGAAGGACAAAAGAAGAGAAACAAACCAAGTCTTCCACATTTAACATTTGGGGAGTTACTTCATGACAATGATTATTATAATTTCCCTTTAGGAAGATTCTCCAGCCTTCCTCTTATTAGGCTAATATTAGCATCATTCTGCTTTTTTTCTTTACTTGCTCCGACACCTCCCTCTTCATTTTCTCCCAAAGAGTGTTCCTTTTTTATCTAGATTCAAAAGAAACTTGTAAATCATTACTAGCTGAACCTCATGTAATCACATCTGTGATTCTAGCAGAACTTAATTTGTTATTAACATTTTGTTGCATTTTATTTTTATATATTTCATAGTAAAGACAATAATCTCATTCTTTCTGATAACTTAATGAAACTAATGAACTCTTAAGAAGAAATACAGTTTTCTGGGTCTATGTGCAGGTTTCAGGAGGTATAAGCATTCTGTCAAAAGCCTGTTCCTATGAATCTTTGATGGGTGTTGCAAATACTAAATGAATAAGGGACTGTTTTGAATGTGTATCAGCAGAATAAGAGGAATGTGCAGTATGAGAATGCTATCCAAGTTCAAGCTATTACATGTTATTTATGAGTAATTTGTCCTCATTTGTTTGCATCACTTTCTGTCGATTTATTTGCTGGTTCCTCCTCCTCTCCTTGAGCTCTCCATGTTGGAGAGCTCTGAGATTCAGAGCTCTCTATCCTTAACTCCGTTGGCAATGGTCCAGGCTCTTTCACCTTGTGCTTATCTCCATGTGGATCTCCCTGAACTCGAGGAGGGTATCAGGAGGGTATCGGCCTATCCCACACTCCACCTTGTGTCTGCGCAACATCTCAAACCTATATCCTCATCCTAACTTTTCTTCTTCCTCCTCGAACTGCTCGAGGGTTCCCCATCTCATACATGGTAACTCCAATCCCTCCCTCCAGTAGTCCAAGTCAAAAGGCTTGCAGTCATTCTTGACTCCTCTCTCTCTCATATACTACAATTAATAATGTCAGCTCTCCCAGACATATCCAGAATCTTCCACTTCTCATCCCCTTCACTGGCATCCCATTTTGATCCAGGCCACCCTCATTTTTTGTTTGTTTGTTTTTTTTGCTGCGATTATTATAATAGCCTTGTAACTGGTCTCCCTACTACCACCTGGGTCCTCTCAGTCTTATCTCAACACGGCATAATTAACATATTTCACATCAAGTCATGTCTCTGCTCTAAAACTTCCCAGTGGCTTTTCATGGTAAAAACTAGTGGCTTTAGACTGGCCTACCCAGCCCTACATCATCTTTTTATCCACCTACCTTCTCTCAGGCCTCAGCTCCTGCAACATACCCCTCTCTCTGCTCCAGCCGCCCTGGCCCACTTGCTGTTTCTGGAACAATCTGGCCTGCTCCCACTTGAGGGCATCTGTACTTGCTATCTGGGGTGCTCTTCCCCCACATAACTCTGCATGGCTCCCTCCCACCCGTCAGACAGGTTTTGTTTTTGTTTTTATTTTCTTCCCCAAAGTCACCTATTCACGGAGGCCTTCTCTGATGGCTCTATTTCCCCAGGACATTCTCAGTTCCTCTTTACTGACTCATTTTTCTCTGTAGCACTTGTCACCAAATGGACTACAGAGTTAATTTTCCTTGTCTTCCCTCACCAGAAGGGAAACCCTGTAAGAGCCCAGATCGTTTTTCCCACTGCAGCATCCTCATTGTCTGAAACAGTGCCTGATACATAGGAAGCACCCAGCTAATTTTTGTTGGATGAATGAAAGCATACCAGTTTGTGAGACGAGGAAGCAAATCTGGATGCGAGTTAGAAAAAGAAGGGTGGCTTGTTTCTAGGGAGGTTGCATCAGTAATTTAACTTTTGCACCATGGACGTGAAAGCCATCTTTGAGTTGCATTTTTCGTATGTCTTCTCTGTAGGTGCTTCTGTATGCAACTCTGAAGAGAGTAAGTGTGGCGCATGCAGAGTGGGTGGGGGAAAGCCTTTCCAGCAGGGCAGTAGTGTGCACATCCAGTACATCTGTCTTGTCCCTGGTATCCTGCCACGCAGTGCCCAGTGGGATGCCACAGTTCCTCCATTATGATGTTCTACCTTAGGTGTAACAATTCTCCCTGTACCATGGCTCCCTCACGTTACTCCTTCCACTTCTGAGTTCCCCTGAGGTTCTTTCTTCATTGTTCCTCATCTTCCCTTGAAGTTTCTTTTGCCCTTCCAACATTTCCTTAGTTGTTTCCGTGGTTCTTACGAGTCCTTAAATACAATGCAGCATCTTTCCATGCCTTAAAAGGTTAAATATTTCAGTGTAAAAATAAACCAAAAAAACTTATTATAGTCTTTAGTTTCCAGTTTTTAGAATTACTTCAATGCTCTTTAGGAAGTTCAAAATAAGTGACCAGTAAGGCTTGTAGGAGGTCTAAACATAATTACAAAAAGATAAAGTAAATAAACACTGAGAAATTTATGCAGGCCTTATAAACGGTCATTGCCCTCTCCTGTCAGTGTCAACACATGCAAATGAGCAAGGTGGTTTTTCTGGGCTGTCAGGATGGGTATGCATTCCTTGGCCCATGCCATCTCCACCATGGGAAAATACGCAGAAATGTTTTGAGTTTGTAAGATGCATAAGCAATGGTAAGACCATTTGTTTTTCACTTACAGCTTCATCTCTCTTACCTCAGACTCCGTGTTTGCTCTGTGTCCTTCCACCACAAAGAACTGGTCTTTATTCTCATACCTGAATTTGAAGGTTCTCCCTCTCCCTCTCCCTCTTGTTCTGTTTTTTTAGTTTTACTTCTATGAACTGAATCTCATGTCCCACCATCATCAGCCCTTTTAAAATAGGGCTATGGCTCCATCTCTCAGGGTTGTGAGAATCACATGCCTTGCACTGTCTTGGTTAATAAATGCTTGTTATTATTACCATCATAGCTTGGCCATAATTTTTAATATGGAAACTTCCCAGCATGCATGAAAGTGGAAAAAATAACTTATTGAACCTCAAAGTACCAGCTTCAAAAGTTATCCACCACTGACGATCATGTTTCATTTACCTCCCATCCACACCCCAGATAATTTTGAAATAAATCACAGATATCATGCCATTCATCTATAAATATATATCTCTGAAGGATATCTTTTTAAAAGGATAACCATAAAAAATTATCAGAGCTAATAATTCCTAAATGTTATCAAGTATTCAGTTAGTATGCAGATTTCCCAATTGTCACATAGGATTTTTTTAAACAGTTTGTTTAAATTAGCATTCAAATATGGTGCATACCTTTAATATTGTATTGGAAATATAATTAAGACATGGGAAGAGATTTTCCTGTAAGAAAATTCATTGCAGGGAGTTCCCTGGTGGTGTAGTGGCTGGGCTTTGGCACTCTCAACGCCGCAACCTGGGTTCGATTCCCAGCCAGGGAGCTACCCCCCCCCCCCCGCCCCTGCCAAAAAAGAGTTCATTGCAGTGTCATTTAGAATGGAGGAAAAGTAAGACAGAGTAATCAATTTGGGGGGATTGGCTCCCCCCAAAAAGAGTATATGACCTGACAATAGAACATACACAGCGATTGAAAACAATACTGTAGAAAGATGATGTTATGAACAGGCAGGGTATTGGTAAGTGAGAAAAGTGGGTTATAAAACAGTATGCTTTCTATTTTTGTTAATAAAGTATATCTCTCATAGGCATGTATCTGACTGGTGAGGAAATGAGCAACTTTAATTTTCTCTTAAATTTTAGAATTCAATCTCATCTTTCCACAATGATCACATATTACTCACGTAATAGAATGTTATTAAAGATAAAAATGCAGCAGCAGTGTCTCTTGGCAGTTGTTTGGCTTCATGTGGAGGGAGTCATGTTTGGCACGTTGTGCTTTCCTTCTGACCATGTGTTTCCCCGTGTGATCTGCAGAGAAGCCCTCTGAGGCAAGAAGAGGCAGAAACCCTGAGAGGCTTGGTGCCTTCACCTGATGCCGGCACGCAGCTCCACAGAGCGCACTCCCAGGGCTATTGTTCACGGCTCGGGACACATGATCTCATGCGCTCTTTACATGCCATCCTGCCAACGTGGGAGGCAGAGACGTGCTGGGGCTAGCCTCCCTTTCACAGAGGGGGAAACCGAGGCGCAGAAAACCTGACTTTATCCTCACACTACTGTATCTCTGGAAGATCGTAGGCACAGGTTTTGGCCTAGGTGTCTAGTGCTGGCCATAACCACGAGGTCACGTTTTGCATCTCTTTGGAGTTTCACCATGTCAGTGTAGGTGTTGGGGGTGGGGGGCGGGCCCCACTCACGTTTCACCAAGGGAGTGCTGAATCCTGCCTCAGTGTAACACACCACACCACATTCTGTGGTTTGGGATCTGACCAAACTTGCTCAGGTTTTCCACACCCACTTAGGGTGGGATTGGCTTCTGCTTGTCTCTGCTTTCTGTGAACTATTCAGTTTCTGTCTACTATCATCTCCTCTAACCTTTGCTGCTGCTGTCTGCAGCCCCTGAGTCCCTCTCAGTGAGTATCCCTTACATTTAGCCCGTGCCCTCCGTGGATCCCTGAGGCCCTCACCCAGGGCCGGCCTGCATGGACTGCTGTCCCCGTCTGCTATCCTCACACCAGCCCTCGCCACCACCCACCACACTCCTGCTTCCAGGTCTCCTCTTGCTGGGCCCCACCCATGCCCTGGAGCTGGCCCTGACTCCTCCTCCTCAGAATTCTTATCTGTGCCTTGCAATTTGGTTGTCTCCTTCCTGTTCTCTAATTGTGTCTCTAAATGTCCACCTTTTCTCCTCTAAAAGACTGTGGGCCCCTTGCAGGCAGACGCTGTCAATATGATGGCAATGAAAACGGCCCTGGGAGTTCCCTGCTGGTGTAGTGGCTTAAGGCTTCGGCGCTGTCAACACTGAGGCCTGGGTTCGATTCCCAGCCAGGGAACTACCCACATAATAAAAAATAAAATAAAAAAATAAAAAAAGAAAGAAAAGAAAAAGAAAAAGAAAACAGCTCTTCTAGGTGACTGGGCACTTCTTGTGTACTAGGCCCAGAGTGAGTGATTTACATATTTATCTCATTGCATGATGACAATAAACCTGTATTACTATCCCATTTGACAGATGAAGAAACCAAAGCGCTGAGAGGTGGAGTAACTTATCTAAGGTCACCCAGCTAGAAAGTGATAGGGCAGAACCGTGTGACTGCAAAGCCCATGCTTTTCCACATGACACATGCTGTTGATTGCTTGGTTCAAATTTCCATGAGTATTCTTCATGGTGACCTCCATGGGTATCTCATTTCTTGGTGGTAGAGAAACCTCCTGCAGATAAGAGAGCAGACAGTACTCTCTCTGGCCAAAGTGTTCAGGGCTTGGCTCCTTTGAGTCCAGTTGATTGACAATGTCTCTCTCTCTCTCTCTCTCTCTCTCTCTCTCTCTCATCCTTTACCTTGGGGACACCAAACCGCCAGAAAATTCTCCCTGTACTACAAGGGTTCCTGGGGCTGCGTTCTGATAAATTTTCTTTTGCTAAGAAAATGGAGCCAGGGATCACCAAAAGGCCCCGAGGAGAGAATCTAGACTAAGACAGATCCTGCCCCCGTCCCCCCCCCCCACACGCACCAGCTCCCATACCCCGTCTGGATCCTGTCCCTTCACAGCCACCCCTCCCCCAATCAGAATCTTTGCTTCAGGCTCCAGAGCCCCTGGGCTAAGCCCCACCCCTCTCCCAGCATCCTAAAGTTTGGGGGCTGCATTCAAGTGAGAGATTTCCAAGTAGGGGTGTGTTGGAAGGACTTCTGCTGAGGGCACGTTTCCTGGAAGAACCAGAAAAGGGGGCAGCCACTGCCACTATCTCTGAGGATATCTGCGTAGCTCCCCTCCAGACCCTCTGCGCTCTCCCCCTCCTACCAGCCCGGGCGAACAGGGACCAAGCTTGCTTATTGTCACCTGACGCTGGGCAGCCACTGATCCCATTGGTGGAGCCAGATTCGGTCTGGCTCTCCTGTTCCTTCTCGCCTTCTCTCCCTCTCTCTCCTCCACGCCGCTTTGATTTCGCTCTTGCCTCGCCTTGCGCTCGGCTGGAAACAGGCTGGAAACATCACCTCTCCGGGGGCAGCAGCACGCTGTGGACCAGGCAGGGGCTGCCTGCGGGGCATGGAAGAAGCCTCCTTGGCAGCGGTGACAGGAGCTAGAGGAGCCAGCGAGCGCTGCTGCCTGTGACCCAGGCGTCTGGCCGCTGCCCTCTGCCTGGGGAGCCCATCCACACAGAGGTCTCCCTCTTCCCTCCCTTCCAGGTCTTCCTCTGCAGAGCCCTAGGAGCCAGGTGAGTGCCCTTCCTCCCAAGAACGTTCTGCTGTCAATCAGGAGAGGGACTCGGGTGGCCAGGGGCTAGGAGCTGGGGGTACCAGGGTCCTGCCACTGACCGCGGTGCCCACCTGGATTGCCAAGGCTGGCAACCTTGTCCCCTTTCCCTCAGGCCCTTGGCCAAGGGGTTAACAGCTGGATCCGGTCCCCGGAGCACCACAGTTAGTCACCCCGTGACCATTCTGCTGCAGTCAGCAATGCCAACAGGGACAGCGGGGTGGGGGGCAGCTTTTTCTCTGGCATGCAGTGGCTTTTCTGAATGGACGTGGGCAAGGGGTATCAGTGTACGCACAGTGTATGCATGCTTCCGAGAAGACTGGAGGTTTGTTTGCATAGATAATTCTGTTGGTATGCACTTAGGCTCATGTGTGGGTTTTGGCTGCTGTGTGGCATGTCTAGAAACATATGTTTCTTGAACACATGAGGCACATGTGTGGGGGGAATCACTTGTCTGAGTAGCTGTGGGTACATGCAGGTGGGGACAGTGTGAAGCAGTATATTTATGGGGTGGACATACCGCTTGTCAGGCATGTGGGAGTACATGTTGACAGAGGATTTCTATGTGGGAAGGTGCGACTCTAGAGCAGAAGCGGGTAGGGAGGTGGGGAGTGTGGGCAGAAGCCCCTGTTTGTGGGCAAAGCCACATAGGTGCACAAACCTGTTGGCAGGTGAAGGCTCAGGGGTGGCAATGTAGCCAGAGACAAACACGTTTTCAAAGTCTGTGTCTTTGAACCTGGAGCAGACTTGAGGGCGAATGTCAGAATATGGACAGAGGTTGACATGTGTGAATGTCCACGGTGTGTGTAAGCAGGTGTATGGGGTGCCCGCCTTCTGTGGAGGTGGCATGCATGCATGTTGGTTCCTGCGGCTTCCTTTCCCCCTGCCCCACATATGGTTTGTGAGAAGGTGTGCACGCCTATGTGTACCGTGGACATGCACATGTGTGGATCCGTGTGGAGGTGACAGCTTTTGGGGGGGAGATTGAGGGACATTCTTAGAATGTGGAGGGTGATGGAAGGTACCTGAGTGCATAGGTGTGGGAGTGAGAATGTCTGAGGAGGTGTGTGTAGCTTGTGGAGGAAGGTGTGGGTGGGCACGCTCGGTGCATACATGTGTCGTGCGCACGCATGTGCTTGCCTGCGTGTGGGTGTGTGAATGCTTGTGTCAGGGTGGATTCTCATTGGAGTGTGGGTGTTTCTCTGGTGTTGTCTCAACCTGTCCTTCACACCCTGCCCTGCCCCATTCATCTGGGCTTGGAGAACTGGGGTTCATGCCCACCCTTGGTCCACCCTGGCTTTACTATTCTCCTAGGGTCACTTATGACAACTCTCCCGAGCTCACATGGGGAGTGGTCTCAGCTTTCCTAGAACTGTGGTGGGGAAAGGATGAGCCAGATCCTGGAGATCCCACCACCACGCATGACCGCTCTCTCTGGGAGAATGAGGCAGCAACAGATGCCCCTTCATAGGGTGGGTGTGGACTTCATTCCATGTGGGTGGGAGGCAGCTGTACTGGTGTATGGGTGCATGTGTGTGTGGTGGGGGGCTCACGTGCATCTCCCTGGGGAGCTCCTCACTGGGAACCCCGGGGATGGCAACTGCCCACTGCTCCACACCTGTCCCTGTGAATTATAAACTAGTTTATTCTAGCACAGATGTTTCTAGACACCCAATCCCATTCTGTTTTATTTTGGGGTGAATCCTGCAGCACCACCATGTTATTTACCATAAGATTCCTGCGCATGAAGCCACTGGCATTTGGCTGAACCTCACAACAGGCAGGCATATGCTTTAGGGTGGGAAGCTAAGATGAAACAAGAATGTAGGTGACACCCTAAGGCAAGTAGGGGCCATCACTCATACCCTTCACCCTGCGCCCGTCACCCAGGCAGCCCACGGGTTAATTTAGAGGTGCCAGGCTCCGGAGCAGGCTTAATTGACAGGCGAGTGTGGGTTGGATCTTCTGGAAGCTATAAATAGAAGTACCTGCTTTTGAAGGCAGGAGGTACTCTCACCCTTAGTGCCTGGGCAAAGAGAGGAGAGGAAGAGGGAAGGAAGTACGAAGGAGCTGACACACCAGAAATCTGTAGTGTGCTGGGACTGGGCTTGAGGGAGAATAGAAAGGCATGAGCTTGACTGGGGATCAGCGGATGCTCCGGGAGAAAGTCCAGCCCACACGTATGCTCTAGTCCCAGAGACAGTCCCTCCCCTCTCCCCTCCCCAGAGACCCAGAGAGCAGGCCAGAGTCAGGGCCAGAATCATTGCATCCTAGCTAGGTACAGCTGAGAGTGATAGTGGTGTGGTCCTTTTACCCCTGGAAGAGCAGCCAGGGGAAGAAGGGAAGGAGCAAGAGCGGGAGGTGAGAGACAATGCCATTGCTTGAAAGAAAAGGACAGAAGGAGTGTACCGTGTGTACCTATGCATACACACATGACACACATGTGACACATGTGACACACAAACTCGCACAAGGGGACACAGCCTTAGCTTAATGACAGAGTTTTCTAGCTGTGTGACCTTTGGCACCTTAGTACCCCCCAATCTCAGCTATCGCATCTGTAAAATGGGGGTAGTAATAGTGCCTGCTATGGTGAGCTTGCGTGAGATGATTGTGAAGGTATTAGCATACAGTCAGCGGTATGTCAAAGGTAAAACTCATTGTGTAAAGGAGCCAAGTGATAGAGGAGGTGGCGAAAGGGAGAGTGGTCATGGAGAAATTATAGGTTGGGGGAGGGCTGTGGCTTATGCTGCCCCCGCCCCCCGCAACCAGGAGGGGATCCACATTAGTCTCTGTGGCTCTGAAACTCCCAGCTCTGCGTTGTGGTGACCTCTTCTGAGTCACCCCAGAGAGGAGGGGGGCCTGAGTCCCAGAGCCCTGGCACCCTTTCTGGCCCCCTTGGCCTCTTGGCTGCACCCTCATACCCATCTCCTCAGTGGGTGCTTCCTGTCTCTCCTACGCCTCTCACTGTTCTCTCCACCCCCACCCCTTTCTCTTTTAACGCCTGCTGGCTGAGGGCCCCCTCCTCGGCTCCATCTGCTGCAAATCTGTCCTGCCTGGCGTTGCAGCATTCTCACTGCCTCTGCCACCTGTCGGGTGCCATCTGCTCTGCAGACCCCTCTGAAGAGAGCCAAGAGCCCCCTGTGGTGGGGGAACACTCCATCCCACCTTCTGTCCCCCCCTCTAGTCTTCCCAGTGCAACCTTTCCATTAGACTTGGTGAGACAGGTGCAATCAATGGGTCCTCAAGGTTCCACCTCACAAGGGATGTTGGGAGCAAGATGTTCCAGAAAACTCTGTGGTGGGGAGGGACGTGCTGATGCTCCCTCTCCCTTCAGTCCCCCACGGGAGCCGAACCGAAGGGGACCATGGAGCTGCTGTCCACGCCCCATAGCATTGAGGTCAACAACATCACCTGTGACTCCTTCCGCATCTCCTGGGCCATGGAGAACAGTGACCTGGAGAGGGTCACCCATTACTTCATCGACCTCAACAAGAAGGAGAATAAGAACTCCAACAAGTTCAAGCACCGGGTGAGTGAGGGAGCCCAGAGCCTCTTCCCCACACCCGCTCTGGAAGGAGGCAGGATCCCGCGGGTGCGGGCTTGGACAGGCCTGGTTCCAATCCAGGCTCTTCGTACTGTGTAATCTTGGGGAGGTTATTGGACCTCTCTGATCCGAGTTCCTTCATGGTAAAAAGGGAATAATGATAATGCCAGCCCCCACAGGCTTGTGAGAGGCTTCTGTGAGGCAATGTGTGTGTGTGTCTGGCTCAGGGCCCAGCGCACAGTGAGCACCGTTATGGGCATCAGGACTGGGCTGCTGGACGGGTGGGAAACCCGGGGCGGGGCCGCAGCATCGTTCCTGGGCGTGGCCCCCGCTCAGCAGGCAACCTCGTTGTGGACGTGGGCCGTGGCAAGGGTGGGGCCCTTTGCCAGGTCCTTAGAGACCCCCCTCAGGCCCCTGAGGGCCTCTTGGCCCCTGGCCCTCCGGCCTGTTTGTTGGGTTTAGAAATAGAATGTGAGAAAGTACCCTGCTGGCTGGGGTGTCCTTTCCTTGGGTTAAAGCTGCTGGGGGCTGGGTTGGAGGAAGGCTCCCATCTTCTAAGCTGGCAGAGAGGCAGCGGGGAGACTGAGGTGGGAAGGAGCTGGTTCCCACGACGACGGCATCGTGTGGGTTACTCACTCTTTCTCTCTTTGGAACTGGCTCCCCCATCTGGGTGTCTTTTGGCAGGCCAGTTGCCACGGTGACGTGAATGTTCAATACCACCCCCTTAACCCTACCCCCCCCAAAGAATAAGGCATATTTTCCCTTCCTCCCTGTCTTCTCAGCATTGGCTGTTGCCGTGGAGACAGCACTGCAGTATGCTGAGCTCTTGAAGTCTCCCTTGAAAATGGAGGTCTCACCACCCTCAACTTTGCAGGCCTCCACCCCAGTGGCCTTTCTCCTCAATTCCCAAGAGAGGTTAAGGAGGGGTGCAGGCTGGGCAATGTCTATACTGTCCTGATGGCCACTGCTGGCTTCTTCAGGGAAACAGTAGCCAGGGCACCAAGCCATCAAATCTGTGAGACGCTAGCCCTCCTCAGGAGGCATGGGCCCATCTAGGGGTGGAGGTCTGAGGGAATGCCAAGACTGGGCATGACCCTCCGCTTGACTCTTGTCACTCTGTCTGCACCCCATGTCTCAGGATGTCCCCACCAAGCTTGTGGCCAAGGCCGTGCCACTGCCCATGACAGTGAGAGGCCACTGGTTCCTGAGCCCCCGCACAGAGTACAGCGTGGCGGTGCAGACAGCCGTGAAGCAGAGTGACGGGGAGTACCTGGTGTCCGGCTGGAGCGAGACGGTCGAGTTCTGCACTGGAGGTGAGCCCCTCCCGTCCTGCTGCTTTCGCACGTCGGTTTAGTTATGGTCAGGAGGGGGCTTTCCCTTAAACCAGCAGACACCATGGCCACCTGCTGTACACCAGCACCAGGCTTAGGCCATCGGGGAGACACAGGTGGAGGGGACCTGCCCCTGCCTCCCAAAAGCCTGCCACCTGGGGCAGGAGGCAGATGCAAACACGGTTAATCGTGGTGGCAACACCACTTTCATAAATGGATGGAATCACTTTCCCGGCTTGGGACAAGCCTATTTTTTTGAATTGTGGTAAAATACACGTAAGCATAAAAGTTACCATCTGAACCGTTTTTAAATGTACATTACAGTGGTGGTAAGTCCATTCACATTGGGATGCAACCGATCTCCAGAAGTTTTCTTCTTCCCAAACTGAAACTATACCTGTGAAACAACACGTCTGCCTCTGCCCTCACTCCAGCCCCGGCAACCATCATTCCACTTTCTGTCTCTAAATTTGACCACTCTTAGTACCTCATGTGAGGTCAATCACGCAGTATTTGTCCTTCTGTCACTGGCTTAGTCACTCGCGTCATGTCCTCAAAGCTATCCATGTTGCAGTGTGTGCCAGAATTTCCTCCCTTCTTAAGGATGGAATAATATTGCACTGTGTTTTTGTTTATTGATCACTGGGTGATGGACGCTTTGTGGAGCAATGAAATTTTTCACACCTTGAGACTCCACTAAGCCTGGGGAAATGATCCTCATTCAGTGGTCCCACAAACTCTCTTAGAAGAACTTAGCTTGCAAATTCCAGCATAAACAAACACCAGGCTTATGTGTACTTGGTCACTGATGACCCAGGATCTGTCCCACGGTATTCCATTCTTTTGGTGTCCATGGTGAGAACTGCCCCAGATCTCTCTCTGTCACAAGGAATGGACAGGGGACATGCTTAGCCCTGGGCCTATGAGGCTGCTGGCTCCACCCTCTGCCAAGGTCTCTGCCCATCTGTTTTGAGTGGTGCTTTTTCTTAGCTCGGCTGCAAACCCCACTCTCTGGAGGTGCTCCCTCTCCTCGTGGGGAAAGAATCTTGGTTTGCCCCGAACTCCACGTGCAGTGTGAGTTTAATTCAAACAGGGAAGCTGGAGATGGCTGCAGTCCAGACCACACTCCTCTTGCCAAACCCAGCATCCTGGCCAGGGCTGCATGAGCAAGGAGGAAAGGGGACCTTTCTGTAATCTGTACAAAGGTGCTGTCTAGGCTGGCAGCAGCCCTGCCTGGGCCCCTGGGCTCCGGCCTCCAGCCCTGGCCCCGGGAGGGTCCACTTTCCCTACTTTGTTTCCAGGCTTCTCTGCTTTTCCTGGGATGCTGACGTGGACTTATTGCCCCAGACATGGTCTGCCTAAACATTCACCGCAATTCTCCGCAGGCTGTCTATGAGCCCCCTGGTATATTGACAACTGACTTCCATGTGGTGGTGTAGGCAGCCTCCTGCCTGCTGGGTTTGAGGGTCTGTCCCTCAAGGACCTCAAATTGTCCTCGTCTGAGTTCTTCTTTTGCCTGCTGGTTTTCCTCTCACATGAGGATGGCCTGGGATTACAGTCCCTGGAGCCCATCATGATTATATAACTGGACAGCCCTGCCCTTTGTCTGATGCAGAGAGTCCTGAGCCTCTGTGAAGGCACAGAGGTGATGAGGACCGACAGCATCTGGCTGGCCCATTCCCATGTGGTCGCAGGAGCTGTCACTGTTCGGTGGCCCCTTCTGCTCTGAGCACTGACGTGGGCTGGCATTCGCAGTGCGGGGCAGGAGGGAGGAGGGGCTGCACTCCCCGCCCAGCCCTCGGCTCACCCACCTGCACTCTTACAGATTATGCCAAGGAGCACCTGGCACAGCTGCAGGAGAAGGCTGAGCAGATCGCAGGTCGCATGCTGCGCTTCTCTGTCTTCTACCGCAACCATCACAAGGAGTACTTCCAGCACGCCAGGTGTGCAAGGCCCTGCATGGCCTACCGGGTCCCTCCTCCCACCCCCAGCTCTGTCAGCCACCCAGGCTGTCTACCGTCACCCTCACAGTTGCCATGCCGTCCCATCACAGGCACGGGGGTGGGGGAGCGGCTGGTGGCTTGGGGTTGGGATCCAGGGAAGGAGAGGGCACTTGGGATGGGCTGCCTGGGGCACTGTGCAAATGGGCTTGGGTGAGTGAGGTCCTGGGTGTGATCCTTGTTTGGTCCCTTCCTTTTGTCATTGGGTTCTAATGCAGCAGGTCAGCAGCTCTCTCTCCAATTCAGGCCCTGGGTCCCAAGGGAAGGTAGTAAGGCGGGCACGGAATGAGTGACTTCTGAGCATGAAGGGTCGTGGTCTGCACACTGTGTGCTGGGGAGCCTGGAGGCTCCAGGGCATGTCCAGGATGGTGCTGAGGGGTTGCCCAGGACATCCAGGGATGGGGCTTGGTGGACCCCACACCTATCATTCAACCCTAGCAGCTTCAATTGTATTGCCTATGGCCTATTTATGTATAATTTCCTTTGGGATAAAGGAGAGGGTTTGTGCATCCAAAACTGCTCCCATTGACAATCCCATCCAATACTCCCAGCCCACAACATATGGGGAGCCTGAAGCCCAGAGCGCCAGCGAGTCATTAGTGACTTAGGACAGCCAGGAGCAGGCAAGAATGAGGCTGGACCAGAGGCTGCCCTTCCTCCCCATGTCTGCTGACAGCACTCCAAGTGCATTTCCCTGTAAGAGTGGGCCAGGGCAAGCTGTCGCCAGCACTTGTCCTTATCATTCCATCCCCTGGGGCGGGCATTTTGACTCTTCTCCCGGGCAGCAGAGGCCTCCGTGGTCTTTGGTGTTTGTACTAAAGAAGAGAGGCAGTGAGATGAGTGGTGAGGGCACTGGCCCAGTTGGGGTTCCTCTATCAGCAATCAAGAAAGTGACAGAGAGCACCCATGTGTGCCAGGATATAAAGATGAATAAAGGCAGAGTCCTCCTCCTGAGAACCCCAGAGTCTATCGGGGGACAGTCCAACAGGTGGAATAAGTGTGTGTGGTCACTGAGTAAATTTCAGTGTCCCGTACGCAGTAGGCAGTCAAAATTTTGTCACATGCAAGTACGTGATGTTCCTGGAAGACTTTCGAGAGGAGGAGGAGGAGACACCTGTGCTGGGCCTTGAGGGATGAATAGAAATTTGCCAGGCCAGGTGGCGAACGGTGGGAAGGGCAATCCAGGCAGAGGGAAGGGCAATGCAAAGGCAAGGACAGAGGCAAGGACGTCCTGGGGCGGGGTTCCCCTGTGGCTGGAGCATGTCAGGGTAGGCGCGGAGGTGGCAGGAGGTGCAGCCAGGAAGACCAGGTCTTGTATGGCCTTGCTTTTCACTCAGGCTCCATCAGAGGGTTCTGCGCTAGCGAACAACAGGTTCAGACCTCTCCTCTGGGAAGGAGTGGGCTGGATCAGCCCATCTCCAGGGCCCTCCCTGCTCTCACATTCTGGAATGTTCTATTTGTGACTGGTGGAGGCGGCAGTTGGTGGGAGAGCCAGGAGCTGGGCTGGCTCCCTTTCCATCACACAGCAGCCAAGCCTCGGCCCAGCTAACCAGTGGCATTTTCTCTTCCCTTCGGCATTTTCCCCCTGGGGTGGGTAGGACCCACTGTGGGAACATGCTGCAGCCCTACCTGAAGGACAACAGCGGCAGCCATGGCTCCCCGACCAGCGGCATGCTCCACGGAGTCTTCTTCAGCTGCAACACAGAGTTCAACACAGGCCAGCCTCCTCAGGACTCACCCTACGGCCGCTGGCGCTTCCAGATTCCCGCCCAGCGCCTTTTCAACCCCAGCACCAACCTCTACTTTGCGGACTTCTACTGTATGTACACGGCTTACCACTACGCCATCCTGGTTCTGGCGCCCAAGGGCTCCCTGGGGGACCGCTTCTGCCGAGACCGCCTGCCCCTCCTGGACATTGCCTGCAACAAGTTCCTGACCTGCAGCGTGGAGGATGGGGAGCTGGTCTTCCGCCATGCCCAGGACCTCATCCTGGAGATCATCTACACCGAGCCCGTCGACCTGTCCCTGGGCACCCTGGGGGAGATCAGCGGCCACCAACTCATGAGCCTGTCGACTGCTGATGCCAAGAAAGACCCCAGCTGCAAGACCTGCAACATCAGTGTGGGCCGCTAGGGACTCCTGGGGAGCTGGGGAGCTAGGGAGAGAGGACAGGCAGGGTGGCAATGGGTGGCATAGGTTCAGGGAGCTGGCTTTCTCTCCCCTATTCCTCTGCTCCCTCTATGCCTTCAGTCTCCCCTCCCCCACCCCTTGGCATTAGAGGCAACAGAGGGTGGTCCTTGGCAGGCAAGGCCCACCCATGCCTGGTAGACTTGGAAAGGCTCTTAGCCTCTGTAGGTTGGTAGGGGTTGGACTTCTGGAGCCGTCCCCTTTCCTCTGGTTTCCCAGTCCTGCTGTTTCTTGCTTTATCCCAGGCCTTCCTCATGGAGACTTGCAGCCTTCGGGCTGTCCCGGGAAGCCTCTCCGGGTCAAAGCCCACAGGTAGCTTGCCTGCCTCCAGAGGCAACACAGAGAGCTGTGGGGTGTTCTTCCTTAGCCCCACCCACCCCGCTCAGGTCCACCACAGGATGCCCCTCCCTGCCCAGGCGGGCCTGGGGGCTTCCCACTCTAGGTCTGACCCTTTCCCTCTATAAATAATCTCCTGCACCGCTGTGACCCCAGCTGCTCCTGACCCAAAACACCTCTTCCTGCATGGGGAGAGTTGTCCCCCGACCTTGTCACCTGCTCTCAGAAAAGAGCCCTCGTTTTTCTCTTGGCGGATGCTGTTGGAATTTTTCCTTTCTTCTCTCTGGAGATGATACAGACCCCAGTGGACCTTCTCCCTTGCTCAGAGCACTGGGGCCTGGAATGGCAGCCACAGGGGTCGAGGAGGGGGAAAGAGACCCCTGAGACCCAGAGAGACCCCTTCCTCAGGTGGGGGTGGGCTGTCTCCCGCCCTGAGGGGACCTGGTGTGGAACTAGATCCAGGGCTTTCCCACCTGCCTGGCTGTGCACTCTGCTTGCTCTCTCTGCCACGGAGCCCCGACTGCACTGTGCCTGTGTGTGATCTGGACTGTGGCTTCCCTGCCACTCCACCTTGTGCCCCTACCCATTGGCACTGTCCTTGCCACCCCACCCCTCTTCCTTGAGCCTATTGGCAGAGAGCCCCTTCCCTGGGGAACTCTTGTTGAAGACTTTCCCAGGCTTCACAGTGTTTGTACCTATTTCTTACTTGTGTACAGGTCATGAGGGTGGACCCCCTGAGACAAGGGAGAGGTATTGACAGAGACAGCTAGCTATTGGGAAATGATGGAGACGAGGAGGAGAGCAGCCCGACAGTGACAGCCGGATTTCAGTGCTGAAGGACAGAAGGGGCCAGCAGGCCAATAAGGCCATATCTCAGTGAGGGGCAGGTAGGACAGCTGGTCGTCTCTTCTGCAGCCACAGGGTGTAGCATGGTTAGCTCTCTCTGTGGCATAGATCAGGTCTGGGGGCCCTAGGAAATGCAAGGAGAAAAGGGGACATGGGCCCTCAGGCTTCTTCCCCTCTGCTGCCGTTGTTGTGGGGGTGGCTTGCTGCCCTCCCCTGGCCCTGTGATTGCCCCTGGCTGGGGCATGCCCACCTGTGTTGTGCTTGCGATGTGCATCAATAAACCACCACGGCCTGAGAGCTCTGCCTCTCCTTGGGCTCTGGACGGGCAGGTAGGCAAGTTACACAATCACAGAGGAGCTCACATGGGGAGGTCCCCCAGGTCGGGCCACCCAGAATTGTCTGCAAGGGTGTTCCAAAATTTGCTGTGGGTGGTGGGGCTCAGGAAGCAGAGCCACATCTCCAGCTCGGAAAAGACTTTGGAAATCATTTGGACCTACCCTGCACTTTGCAGAAGGGGAAACTGAAGCCTCTTAGGGGAGAATCTGTAGAAATCTGGAGGCCTAACCAAGGTTTCCAAGGCCCCCAATTCGGAGCCCTTCCCACTGCAGCATCAGACCAAGATGCCACTGACTTTCCCTCCTCCAGAGTCCCTGTCCCTTCCCCAGCAGGACTCCTTGTTTGCAGATCTGAGTCACCCCCTGTGTCTATTATTATGGACTTATTAAAATGATTCTCTTCTGGAATGGAAAAGCTCCAGAAAGGTTAGAGTCATCTCCCTGATATGCCTGGCTCAGTGCCAATGAACATGTGTCACCTAGAATTTGGTCACAGCCTCCTAGGGCTAGAAAGGAAAGCTGAAGCGCAAAGGACCATTTCCTGATGGCCTACTACGTATCAGGCATCACACCAGGTTCTTGTCACATATCAGCTTATTTAGTCTTCACAATGGCCCTGTACTGTATTCCCATTTTACAAATGAAGAAATTGAGGCACAAATGAATTAACAGGTTTCCCAATATCTTACAGTGAGTAGGTCATGGAGACCAGGATTTGAATCAGAAGCTGGAGTCTTCCAATTTCACTATGTTTGTCCCCTAGTGTGTGCCAGGGCCACCTGAGACAGTAACACATCATCTCAGCCAGTGACCCTCCCCAGGGCTTCTACATCTCTTCGGGCTGAACAAGGCGGTGCCTAGCTCCTAAATAACACCAGGGGGCGCTGTGCAGTCACAAATGGCCCCGGAGGCTTTTTAAAAGGGGTTTGGGCAGCCTCCGGAGTCCGGAGTTCCCAGGTGAGGGAGTGACCAGTAGCGTTCATCCTTCCACTCTGGGCAGGACACCCACCACCACCACCACCAGCAGCTGAGGGTTTTTCAGAGTCCTCCAGGACACAAGGTTCAGTCTTCTTTTGTGAACCATTTCTGGGTTTTGTAGGAGGAGAGATTGGCTCCCAGTGTCCTGGAGGGGGATGAAGGTGGCCAGCTGAGATGGGGTGGACAGGCTGGGGTGTGCAGGCTTCCTCAGAGAGCCTGCTCCCCCTTCCTCTCTCCAGATGGCTGCTCTCTGGCACATGCCCACCCTGGCTACTTGGGGCTCCTGACAGACCAAGCTGGGTCAAGGCATCTGCAGGAGTCTGACCTAAGGTTCTTTCCGGCCTGTGTCCCTCTGGTAGAAGGAGAGAGATCTGTGTGGGAACACACACACACACACACACACACACACACACACACACACACAGATCTCTCCCTGGGCTGGATTTAGATGACAGCCTCGGTGGCCATAGGAAGCTGCAAGGTGAGGGACAGCCTTGGACTGCAGCTGCCACTGTCCAGCGCAGGGACCCAAGTCAGCCCTCCAGTGCAGGTAGGGATGGAAGATGAGGTGGTGGCCACCAAGGGGCACCTCCAAGTTACCAGTGGGTACAGATTTAGCCAACACATACACATGGCCACATGCACTCATGCTCCCATCTCTCTCTCTCTCTCTCCCCTCTGCCCAGACACCCACACTTCCCTGCTGGTTCCTTTCTTCCTGGACCAGCATCTCTCTCTTTGAATCCTGGATGGATGACAGGCTCCACCCAAGGTAGTGGAAGGAGAGGTGCCTGCCCTGAGGACCCTCATAGCTCCATCTGGCTTCTGGATATGTCTTTTCTCCATGTTAGGAGAAGAGGTGGCTGGGGTCCCAAGGAAAGGGACAAGGAGGAACTATTCCCCCAAATAGAGGGAGGCCTTCAGGAAGCTGAGCTGAGGTGATTGGCCATAAGACAGCTTGGCCACAGCATCTGGAGGAGATTGGAACCAAATGTTCCTGGGATGGGGGAGGGGAGGGCGTGGGACTGAGAGCGGGCAGGAGCGGAAGAAGTGGACTGGTCAGCAGAGAGCTGGGTTGGGGGCCTTGTGGACCTCTGGGTAAACATCTGGCTGCCCTTTCCCCTACTCCCAAGTCAGGCACTACTGTTTCTGCAAATTGGACAGCCCATGTTTTCACGGATTCTGAAGTCAGCCCTGTGTGTAGGGACAGTGAAGCACAGGGTGTGACTTGGGAGGTGCCCAGAAAGGCTACCAGCTAGCCAGAAATATGTTCCCTGCTCCGCAAGCCCCGCCTTGCTGTGGGTTAAGCATTGTCCCTCCTCTCTGGTAGGAGTAGTTCTGTGCTAAGCTCCCGATTCCCAACTGGAAATGCGTAGACCCGGAAGTTTCCTTTGAGCCTAAGAAGAGAGTAGTCCAGGAACTGGAAAATTGTCTGACAGAGGAAAGGAAAAGAAGGCCCATTTACGGAGAGGCCCCTGTTGGCCCGGCACTGGGACAGACTCTCTTCAAAGGTTATCTCACTGCTTCCTTGAAATCCTGTGAGGTGCCACTATCCCATGTGCCTAGATGAAGAAACCGAGGCTCAGAGTGGTGAAATGACTCACCCTGGGACAACCAGCTATGTTTGCGTTCAAGCCTGTGATCTTCTCAGACCGAGAAGCCTGTGACATTAGGGGGAAGGGGAGGGAAATGGAGAGAAAAAGGAGTGATGAGCAATGCAGGGCATCAGCTTTCCCTTCTTGTATGGTTGAACCCACACTTGGCCCAGGAAGCCCCCATCACCGCTGAAGGCGCCAGCCCTCCGGCTGCCTGGAGACTGACGCTGGGTTTTCTCCTTGACTGTGGCAGGAAGGGGTTGCTGGGGGAAGGTGACAGACAGGCTCGCGGAACAGGGAGGGGCAGCTGGCCAGCAACACAGGGAGAAGCACAGCAGAGCCAGGTCTCCTGACTGCCAGGCTGGTGCTGTCACTCTGTTCCCAGGGCTAGAGAGATGTTCCCAGAGGGAGGAGACGGAAGCTCCAGGGTTTGTGGTTATCTCGACCTAGTTACCTCAACCTGGTTACCAGGGTGGAAAGCAGTCTGGGGCAGGTCCATCCTAGCTCTTTTACTGCCGGCCATGCACTTAGGATCCAGGGGGTCCCAGGGGGACCTTGGGGGCTTGGAGACAATTGGAAAAGCAAGGGTGCTTTCCTCTGATATGGAATCCCCTGAGCTGATAGGTGGCTGTGCTAGAGTCAGTTTAGTCTAGAATAGGGGTGTCCAATCTTTTGGCTTCCCTGGGCCACATTGGAAGAATTGTCTTGGGTTACACAAAATACACTGACAACAGCTGATGAGCTAAAATAAAAGGTCCATGTATAATTTTTGTAATGTTTTAAGAAAGTTTACGAATTTGTGTGGGGCCACATTCAAAGCCGTCCTGGGCTGCATGCGGTCTGTGGGCCGCAGGTTGGATAAGCTTAGTCTAGAACCTGAAGCACCTAGAAGGCTAGGGTAGGCTGGGCTGTGAGAGCACATTAAGTTCTGGAATATGTCATCAGTGGCCTGCAGCCAGCTCCTAAGCAGCCTCCACCACCAGGTGGCAGCCTCTGAAGATGGGTCCAGGGAAGACTGGGAGGGCCCAGCAGTCCTGTCCCTGAGTCATCAGGGGGGCCCAAGTCTATGGTAATGATGGTCTTGGGACAGTTGCCCGGGGTGGCAGCACTGGGCGATCCTTAGTTGCCTTCAGCTGTGGTGTTTGCTCACAGGGGCCTTGTTTGGGGTGGTGGGTGGGTACTCTCTATGGCCTGGAGCCCCACAGCCCCGATCGGGGTATGATCCTGGTTCCTTCTGGACATGTGGCTTGTGAACTGTGAGTGTGGTCCTCTGAGTTTCAGAGGAACCTGGAGGGCTGGTGAGAAGAGCTATGACCACTAACTACAAATATGACTATGGAGGAACTGATGTCAAGCTGGTTGGCAAAGTGACTGGGTGAGATGCCCAGGCAGGTCCAACAGTTTGAAGTCCTTGCCATTCTGCTCATGGCCCTCCAGGCTGTCCTGAGCACCCTGGACCCTGGTCAGAGGTGGTGGTGGCATGCAGGGGTGGTTGTGACATCATAGCTTGTGACCTGACTGGAGCAATAAGCTGCAACCCCTTCTGGCCATTGCTTACTTCCTCATGGCATCACCTGCCATCAGAATTGGGAGACAGGGCTGCAGCCTGACTATAGGAGCAGGCTGGCTGCTTGGAAGGAGGGGGTTCTGCATGCATATCAGCAGTGTGTCTGGTTTCCATTACTGCTTTCTGCTTAAAGGGTCAATAAGGGGTGCATCATGCCACAGTGCTGCCTGGATGTGGGTCCTTTCACACAGTCCTGATGACCTCTGGCACAACACCTGCCTCTGCTATAGGGAGAAGCTTGGGGCCAGCCAGAGACCTACAGTCCCACTGAAGGTTCTCAGGGAGCCGTAGGGCTGGGAGCAAGCTGCCAGATCGCTCGGGAAGCTGGGAGTGGCCAGTCCAGGTATAAGAGCTTGGGTCTTCTCAATTTTCTTTCCCTGTGTAATCCATGTAGAGAAAGGGGAGAGAGAGGGTCCTTTGAAGGGAAGGAGCAGGGATGTGGTTTCTTTCCTCCTGGCCTCCCAGAGACAGGTATGAGCTTCTCTGCCGGCAGGAAGGAGGAAGCCAGACAAGACACAGCCTTGGGTTGCCTTGGGAGAGGGGGCCAGAGCTGGAATGTTTGCTCAGCGTCTGGCTCTCGTCTCCATAAGAGAAGGACCCGCGGGGCCCAGCACTGGATGTCTGACCTTCAGGAAGGCAGGCACTGGGGCCTGCAAGTGGGTCTGCTCTGGCTGATGCCAGCTTTCTGGCTCCTGACGAGCTCGCTTACCTGGATACCCTCACAGACCACCCACCCCTCGACACAGACAGAAAACCCAGATGGACACCGGATGGACAGACACACGCCTACCCCCTATCATAACCTTTTATAGAATGTTCCACCCCTCCCGTTGTGTGGGAGAGCTATGTGCGGTGTGTGTACGCAGTGTGCCCGCAGGCTGAAGTGGGCGAGTTGGCTGTGTTTGTGTGTGCCCAAGTGTGAAATCACACCCTCAGGTGTCCTGAAATAGACGGGAGGAAGGGCAGCCAGTGAGGCCAGGTGTCCTGGCTGCCGGCCACTCCAGACACAGTGAGCCTGCACATCTGGACTGAGACGCCCCTGCCCCCTGTCCCACATCCCAGGCAGCATCTGGTGCAGGATACTGGCTGTAACACTTTCGGTTTATTGGCTGGGATGCCCTGGTGTGGCTGACCAGCCACTGGGCCTGAGAGAAGCCCTGTCTTATTCCCCACCCCTCCCCTTCATCTCCCTACTGTGGCTCCTGTGGGACCCGTACAGAAACTCACGCCTCAGGAAATAGCGGGAAGTGGGCACTCAAAGGGCTGGGACATGTATATTACAATGAAGGTATGCACCGGCTATACACAACCCAGCGTGCAGGGAGGGGCAGGGAAGGCGGGTGGGTCCCGCTGGCAGACCCTCCCCACAGACCAGCCCCCACTTCAAGTGTCTCAGTGAAAGCTCTGGCTCCCTGGCCCTGGCCCCTCGCTCTGGTGGGGGCAAGGGAGGAAGGGATTTGGGGAAGTGGCTCATGAAGTAGTCCAAGTCCCAGCCTCCTGAGGACAGCCTCACCTGGACCATTGGCCCTGCAGATCCTGGTGGCAGGGACGGGCTGCCCACCTTCTGCCCGCCCCTACTGTCCTGTCCAGGTGACCAAAGACAGCAGGCCTTGCGTCCCCGCCGACGTGCGAGGGCAGCGCTCACTTCCTGCTGTGTAGCGTGTCCTGGAACTTGGTGCTGGTGTAGCGCAGGTGGAAGCCTTTTTTGGTGATGGTGTCATCGGAGTGGAACCTCACCAGGACAGAGTCTCCTGCCGAGTACACCTCCTCTGGAGGCTGAGGAGGAAAGGGGTGGACGTGAGGCTGAGGAGGGGCCAAGGCTGCTGTTTTCTGTCCCCAAGGTCCCCTGCTCTAAGAAAGGTGGACAGCTCTGTGTTCACAAGATCCCCCAGCTACTGGAAGCAGGAAGACTTTTCTAGGAGGAGTTTCATGGGGCACCCAGAGGAGGACAGGAAGCAGTGGGCAGAGGAGCCTAAGTCCAGAGTCAGACTTCCACTCTCAGCTCGGCTCTGCAACTAGCTGATTGTGAAGTTTAGGCAAGGCACTGCCTCCCGGGGCCTCGCTTCCCTCAAGTGCAAACAGAACCCAACACTATCTGCTTGCTCCCCATGGGCTGGGGACGGGGCGCATGAGAGGATGGCTGTGGAGACTCTTGCAAAGGGAACAGGTTCTCTGAGTGGTTGCCTTCTTGCTGTCCCAGTGGGACAGCTGGGTCCCCCAGACCTGGACTCAGCCATCCCCCACCCCTTCCCACCTGCCTTCCCACAGTTTTGTCCATCATTGGCTCCAGGTGATACCTCTTCCTGGGCCCCTGCAGGCCTGTCCTCACCTCTGTGTGCAGGCCCTTAGAGTGGCCCACAGAGCAATAGCACACAGATGCCCTGGCCTTCAAGGCATAAAAAGGATCATTTCTGAGAACCTTGGGGACATTTCCAGCAACTATGCCTGGAAGCCTTGACGGGATTGGGTTCCTTTCCCAGGTCCCCGTTGGCTCCAGCCTGGTGGAAGTCTCTGGAAGAAGCGACCTGGGACACCCGAAAGTGCCAGATCAAGGGAGTTGCAAAGGACAAAGTGGGGAGGAGGGGCCAGCTTGGTAGCAAGGGGACCCAGAGCCACTGAGTCGGGCAGGCAAGGAGGCTGAGTGCTCCACTTCCTCCCCACCCCCACCACCTTTCACCCTGCCCAGACCCTGCCATTCAACATAGACTGAAGTTCTACTCCTAAGGGGAGATTTGCCACCTGGGTCCAGCAGCTACTGCAGCTCTGGAAATTTTCACCCTTCTTGGGGCACCCCGGCTGCCTGGAGCAGGGCCATGTGGCTGGGACCAGGGGGTGACAGGAGGAGGGCATGTCTGGGTGTGTGTATGAGTATGAGTGCATATGCAAAACTGTGGGACAGGGGATGGGGAAGGGGGAAAAGCATTTTCTGAAGGAGGACAGTATTTTTAAAAAAATGCAAAAGAGAAAGAAAAACAAAAGAAGCCATAGTTCTGACTGGGTGGGAAAATTGATCCACCTGTGGGGTCCTCCTGTTGCCTTAGTTAAAACCCCATCAAGCATACTCTTGCCCACTGCCTCCGAAAGGACCAAGAGGCCATACTGAGAGCCTGCTCGGACAGCAGCAGCAATGGCTTTGGGACAACTGGCCTCTCACTGAGAAGGGAAGCGAAGCTGGCCATGAAAGAGATGAGGGTGTTTGTATGGCTCAGCCAGAATGGCTGGTTAGTGTGGCTTATCTCAGGCGCTGGTCCCTGGTTCTGGTCCCAACCTGTGCCTCCACTCTGAGTGAGCTACATTGAGACTGGGGCAGGGGTCTAGGGGGAGCAGAGAGAACTCCATCCTCCTCCCTAGATGAAAGCTTCCCCGGACACCCAACCAAACTGGTACTGAGCAGGCTTCAGTCAGTCAGGGCAGGGCCTGTCCCAGAAGCTGCAGGAACTTCTGTGTTGCCCAAAAAGGACTGGGTTTCCTGGATAGGGACAGAGTGGGGCACAGCAGACCTCTGTGAGTTGCCAGCCAGCACACTGGGTCTCCTTGTTCTGGCTAAGGGTCAGGCATGTGCTGTAGAAGCACTGGGTTGGGACTGGGTCTCTGGATTGGGAAGGGGGCTCACCCCTGAGCCACAGTAGCGCCCCAGTCTGGGGGCTGTGCTGTCGTAGCCATCGAAGAGCTCCATGTAGTCATAGCCGCAATCGGTCTCCTCTTCCACCTCAAAGGTCTGGAATACGAGCTCCACGCCATAGCCTTCCTCCGCTACGATGACCCACTCGCAGTCCACACCCCCGGGGTAGTTGTTGTCACCAAACTGGGCGTGGGAGTAAAGGTCCTTGGACTTCACCTCAGCCCGCACCTGGCCTCCACACTCTGAAGGGGCAAAATAAGCCATCATCCCCTGAGTGGGGCTGCTGCACCTCACTACGCTGGCTCTACTGGCTGGAGGCCCTGGGAGAGGCCACGTGGCAAGTGAGGGCTGGGTTTGGACCTGGCCCAGGACTTGGCCCAGAACGCATGCTCTGCTGCTCTGCCTCTGGATAGAGGCCCACAGAAGCCGGGGACCCACAGAGTGGGGGCAGCTCAGAGCAGAGGCACTGGGGAGGGCATGCCTGTCCAAAGAGGACATTGCTAATTAGCTCCAGCTGATGGCTGTCATGGAAGAATGTAGGCCCCAGGCTGCCAGAGCTTCCACTCTTAAGAGAGAAGATGTACATCCAGATTTTACGTGGAAACTCCTGATTTTTAAATGTTGGCTCACATTTTTAAAAAAAACACAGCATGGGCCAAACACAGCAGGTCTGAGGGCCAGATGGAGCTCCGGGCCTCCATCCTGTGACTCTGTGCTGGGAGGGAAAGAGAAAGCATGCAGGGGAGGGCCAGCAGTGTCCACCTTCCTCCGATGCCCTCTGACCTCTAGGATACCTGGTACTCACATCTCCCTCAGGGCAGGGAGCAGGGCCTGGGGCAAGGACTGAGTTGAAAGTGGGGAAGGAAGGCTGTGACCCCATCAGTTCTGGGGACTCCCCAGCAGGTGGCTGGAGACCCAGGAGGAGCCTGGGAAGCCCCCCATCTGACAGCCTTGGTCTCATATTCCAGGCCTCCCAGAACTTGTCTCCAGTCTTTCTCTTTGGCCACACATTCCCACTTCACTGCTAGCCTCACATACCCATTGCTCAGGCCAAAGCATGTGATTAGAGGTCACCTGTATGTACCCAGAGCTGTCCTATGGGCTGTGGCTATCCTTGGGCTCCTCCCCCTGCGGGAATGACCGCACCAGTCACACCCAGAACCACCCCCTTACCACGTTTGTCTCCTGCTGTAATTACCTGTGCACATCCTGTCTCATTCTTGTTTGTTTGTTTGTTTTGTTTTTTGTAGTATGTGGGTAGCTCCCTGGCTGGGAATCGAACCCAGGCCACAGCGTTGACAGTGCCAGCGCCGAAGCCTTAAGCCACTCCACCACCTCCTGTCTCATTCTTGCACTTGGAATTCCCAGGGGGGCATGAAGGGCTTAGGCCTGATGCACAGCCATGTGCCCCAAGAACTTTCTTACGTAGGGCCAGAGCTCAGTAAATGATTGTTAAACAAATGAACAAATGAACGCAGAGTAAGCTCCTCAAGGGCTTAGATGTTCGTCTGCTTCATTCATTTTGTGACCCGCACTTAGAACGCTGCCTCATACATGTTACGTGTTAGGAAATACATACAGAATGAATGAGTGTGAATTTTGAGGGTTGGAATGTGGGTAGACAGCTGCACAGTTAAGTATCCTAGCACTGGGGGCTCTGGGGTTTCCCTCCCCATCCCTGGGTTCCCAAGCCCGTCATCACTGTCCTCTGAAGAGGCACTCAGAACCTCCCCTCGCTTGACCAGGAGACTCCCTCTCTGTTTCCCTGGCCTGGCCCTCAGTGCACAGTGTCCCTCTAGCCAGGCCACAGGCTGGGTTGGTCTGCACCCTCACAAGCCCTTTGTAAACCCCCATCAGCGAGGGCCTGCCTCTGAGACCAGGAACAGCAGGTTTGTCCAGAACCAATGCTGGCACATGGGCTGCCCGGCACCCCAGTCAGAGGCGGCCTCACCTGTGGAGTGGGACACCTGGAAGCCCTTCCTCTGGACGGAGTTGTCAGAGTAGAAGCGCAGGAACATGCGGCTGCCTGTGGCCACGACTGGCTCCGGCTTCTTGCTCCCACAGAAGCGGCCCAGGATGGGGGCCTTGGCATCACGCCCATCGTATACCTCCAGGTGATCGTAAGCACACTCAGGCTGGGACTCGATGTCCATCTCCAGGAAGGTCTGGACAGCCCGCGGGAGGAGAGCAAGTTAGGAATGTGTCTAGGGTCTGCAGCTGGTGGCCCCAATCCCAGGTCTCCCAACTGAAGCACAAGTACACCAGGGAGAATGGCCACTGCTGGTGGATGGCAGTGGGGGGCGACCCAGGATGGGGGCAGTGGCAGGGACACCCCCAGTGTACACTGAGGAAGGGCCTCTGTCCAGACCAGACTGGGGTTCTCACAGGATAGCAGTGCTGTGGGCTGAGCCAGGCCATCGGCCTGCAGCCTGCACTGCTCTGGGCAGTACCTGAGTGACCCAGGGCTTTGGAGCTGACAGGAAATAGGTGATGGTCACATGGCATAGTGGAGAAGGGTGCCTGTATAGGCTGGGGAGTGGGCACCTTACCAGCTTGACCCGGTGCCCAGGGGTACTGGAGACAGCCCAGGTGCACTCCTTCTTGCTGGGATATTTGTCAGGCCAGTTGGGGCTGGTGATGGTGCCACTGATGGATGTCACCTTGTGGTCACAGCCGGCTGTGGGAGGTGAGTGATGGGACGGGGATGAGCAGGGACTCCAATGTTCCAGTGCCCCAAATGCAGAAAAGAAGAAAGGCCCCCCCCTTCCTGCCCACCTGGCAGCATCCATGGAAGCCACTGTCACAGATGCCCCTTTGAGGCCATGGTCCACATGACCTCCACCCTCTGTGGTGCTGTCATCCTCTGATCTCCTGCCACGCCTCCACGTTTACAGAAGACTTTGGCATCTGACTCAGTTATCTCCACCCCACTCCTGCTGCTATCCTCGGTGATGTCAACACATAAGCATACAGTCCCCTCAATGTGCTGGCCTCTCTGTCCCTGCCCTCAGCTCTACTGATTTTTATCGCTCTCCTCCTGAGGCAGTCTGCTGAGGACCTCACCCCAGACTTGGCCATCACCCACCATTTGTGGATGCTACAAACGCATCACCCTCTCTGGGGGCTCCTTCCTTTCTTCCAGGCCCTCACTTTCCCGTCAGTGCTTCTTCAACTTTAGAGAGACGTCCACGGCCCTGATCCTTCCAGTTCCTCCCAATAGTCCCTCCCTCTCCAGCTAGACTACAGGGCCAACCAGCCTGGCTGCTTGTGAACATGCCATCCCTCTGCTACACTGTTCTGCCAAACCCCATCCGTGGTCACCAACTGTGGTGGGCCCCAAAGCACTCAATACTCTTTATCAGCTCTATCTCTCACCTCCTCAGCAAGGGCCCCAAACCCAGCAGATGTCCTCACCTTCTGGCCTCCCTGAGAATATCAGGGCCTTAAATATGAAGGGCTTCAACATCTCAACCCCACCTGCCAACTCACCTGTCCCCCTTCCACCTTCCTGCCTTTCCTGCTGTGGAGAAGGTGTCCCTCCTGTCTGGCAGGAATGGATTCTCCTTCTGTGAGCTGGAGCTCCTTGCTGCCCACCCCTTAGGAACCCTCGTACCACAAACAGCCCATGCCCACTCTGCCAGCTCTGCCAGCCTGTGAGCCTTCCTGAACTGTGCCTGTCCAAACCAGCTCTCCCACGGCCCTGTGTTCCCCTCCAGCCACCACGCAGCCTCTTTCCTTTTCTCCTCAGCCAACCTTCACGAAAACTTGCTATCACCACATCCTCACGGCTGATGCCCCTCCATCCACTGCCTTCTGCCTTCTGCCTCTGAAAAGCGTGACCTCACAAATAAATGTAAAAGTCAGTGCTCATTATTCATTATTCCCCAATCTGACAAGTCCCTCTCCAGTAAGTGGGCAGCCAGTGCAGTGCCGGGCTGGGGAGGAGGAGACCAGGGAGCAGGTGGGGCGGGTGCAGGCTCCACAGCTGTGCCTGTAGTCAGAGGCTCACAGGACGAGTGTGCAGCCACGAGGACCCAGCGAGGACTGGCACCTGCCCAGTGGTCCCAGTGGAGGCAGGTGGAGCTCCTGGCCCTCCCCGTGTGAGCTACGAGCAGTTTCATAGCCCTCTTCAGTTTCCCATGCCCACACACACTGCCTTCCCTGCCTCCTACCCTGGTCTCCCATGCCCTCTAACTTCTCCTTGCACACCAACTTCTCTCCCCAGCTAGACTGCAATGTCCTTGGGAGCGGGGGGCTCCACTCTTAAATCCCCTACAGAACCTTGCACAGAGCTGCACCCCCACAGGGGTTCAGGAAATACTCACTGACTTGTAATTCGCTTATCCCTTGAGTAAAGAACCCTAAGTGCCCCTAAAGGCCAACTTCTCAATAAGTTTAAACCCTTTCCTGCTGTCTCGTTGATGTTGACACTGAGGGTTCTTTTAGCAGAATCCCCTTTTCCATAGAGGGTGCAGGGATAAAATGCAGTTTAGACAACATCAGAATAAGGATGCTTCTAGCTATAAGTCAGGAACTCTGTATTTGGGGAGCCTAAAGTGACCAGGTTGGAAACCCCTTGGGTCACTGTTGAATGCAGCAATTCCATCTATTCTGGCCAGTAGTCTGTTTATACCTTGGTTCTCTACCTAATAATGGTGAGAAGGGGAATGTGCCAGCCACTGTGCTAAATGTTCAAAGCAAGACCTACAAAGCTTAGCACTCTGCAAAGTAGGTACCATTTTTTATCATCTCCTGGGTGAGGAAACTGAAGCTCAAAGAGGTGAAGTGACTCACCCAAAGTCACACAGAGGGTCAGTGGCAGAGGAGAATCTGTGTTGTGTTGGGGGGGAAAGTATCTTCCTAGCAGGCAGAGGGCGCAGTGGGATCAATGCCTTGGAACAGGCCAGTGTTGTATTGTGTCCAAAGGGGTCAGATGATTTTGGGGATGACATGAAGGCTGTTTTCAGGCATCTGCAGGGCCTCAGTGTCTGGGAGGCAGCAGCCCTGTTCTGAGTGTCACCACGCTCAGCAGTGTAAGCAATAACAGTGACATGCATGATTGTGCTTGTGATGAGCAAGGCACTGCGTGGAGCCCTTCACAGCCCTATGGCCCTATGGGATGTGTGCTTACCATCTACATGTCACACAGGAGTGAGGCACGGTGCAAAGAGAAGTTAGTTGCTCAAGGGCACACGCACAGTTGGCTAAGTGCAGGACTGGGCCAGGCAGCCTGGCTCCAGAGTCTATGATCTTAACTGCCGTCCTATCTCACCTCTCGGCCAGAGGCAGGATGTTGCAAAGAGAACTTGGACATGGATTTGAGGAAGTACTAATCAGCAGAACAGCCTAAAAATGGAACCTGGAGGTAGCTGTGAGAGGCCTCTCCTGACAAGTACAAAGAGACAGGAAGTGCATGTGGCTTGGACATTGTTGGGACTGGGAGGATCTGTGCAGCAGGCAGGAGGTGAAATGAGGTGACCTTCGAGGTCTCCTTGAGTCTCCACTGAGCCCGAAGGAGGTGGAGCCTCTGACCTCCCTTTGCCCAGCCTTCGCTCCGTCAGAGTCCCACGCCACAGGCAACGCAAGGTGCTCAGCAGCCTCTGGGTGCCGAAACTGGCATTGCTTACCTTCCTTGCAGTCGTGTTTGTTGTCGTGGAGGACAAAGCCGCTGCGACACTGACACTCGTAGCTGCCGAAGGTGTTGACGCAGTCTTGCTGGCAGCCGCCGTTATCCTTGGAGCACTCGTCCTTGTCTGCAGGGGGGCAAACAAGGGCAGACCCCAGGTCTGTGCAGGGCTGAAGTCCAAGTGGTTACCCCAGGGGAAGTGGGAGGCCTGGCTGGGCTTCCTCCCCCCGGGAGCTGGGTGAGGAGTGAGAGGCCAAGGTGATGATGGGGTCCGGCACTGCGCCAAGCGGAGCCAGCCAAGTGGGGCCAGCTGTGGGGAGAGAAAGAAGTGGGGTGGAGGGAGGGCTAGGTCTGGAACTGACCAGCATGGGAACCCTCTACCATTACCTGCTTACTGGACAGACGGACAAGTGGAAAAACAGACACATGGACAAGCAGACTGCAAGAGAAAAGGAGCAGGACACAGGGGTCCCTCTTTTACTTCACAACAGGACATGTCACAGACACCATCAAAATGGGAGAGGGGCAGGGGCAGGGAAGGTCCCCTGTCCACGTGAGGGGGACAGAGGGGAGGAGGAGAGCACCAGTTCTGTCCGGCCAGAGGGAGGCAGGCCGGAATGGCAGAGCAGAGGTGGGGGTGGGCGGCGCTGAAGCCCCCATCCCATTCTGTCCAAGGTGAGGTTCCTGAGTAACAAAGGGTCCGGGAGGCCTGGCAGGCCTCACTGGGGGGTCCGGTTTCTTTTCTGTACTCGGAATTTGAGCTGGTGGGGTCGTCCCCGAGGGGGCTGCAGGGCCGGCCTCTTTTCTGAAACGAGAGAGAGAAGGAGAAAAGGGACCAAGGGGTGGGGGTGGAGGGCAGGGGCCAGACAGGGAGAGCAGTGAAAACCAGACCCAGGGCCTCAGAGGCAGATCCACGGGGCACTGAGGGAAGGCAGCGGGGACACACATGCAGGACGGCCATGTCTGGTGCAGCCAGGTCACAGAGGGGTAGCCGGTGGTTGGAGCACAGCGACAGGGATGGATGGATGGGTGAGGAGAAAGCCTGTGGCAGGGAGAAGGCCTGCAGGGGTGGGCACAAGGCCTGCGCACTGGGGGAGAGAAACAGTCTCCGGCAGAGGGGAGCCATCCACAGAAAGGGTGGGCCTCGGTGAGAGCTCTGCTCTCTCCTTCTGGCTGCTGAAGCTACAGGATGTGTGAAGACACACACGTGCACTCACACCAACACACCCACAGACACAGGATCCCTTCATGGAGGTGCTGTTGTCTGAACATGACAGCAGACATTGACCCACAGGTTCACACATATACAGGCACAGGATACACACACCCCTTCACACACAAACACACAAGCAGACACAGATGGCACTGGCACACACATTATCAGCTGTCCACCTTCCTGTGTACATGTGTACACACAGATACACACCCAAGCATGCTCATACCTACAGCTGCTCGTGTGCAGATGCAACTGCACACGCATGTGCACGGACAGAGACAAACACAAGGTCACAGAGGCATGTGCATGTCACACCCACATATTCACCAGTCTGTCTGTGGTCACTCTGGGAACCATATACCTGGCACAGAGGCAAGCATTCAGGAAGGTGTGTGGATTGAATGGACACCCAGCATTCCAGAGATGAATCACGAGGTAGAAAGATGCCTGCTGGCATTCAGAGGGCTTGGTAGGATCTGTGACAAGGGGAGCCCTGTTCCTGGTCTGCATCAGAAGAGGGACTGGAGAGCTAGAGCACTGGTTCCCAGAAGGCTCTGCTTCCTCAATCCATTCTCAGGTGGGCCAGACCCTGTGGGGCCCAAAGGAACCCAGGGCCAAGAAGTGGAGTCCCCAAGTCCCTTTGCAGGGTTCCTCAGGTAGAGTATCACAGGGACTCTGAGGGCCTGTAGAAGTTGTCTTTGCACTAGCCCTGCAGGAAAGTGGGGATGATGGGCACAACATGACAGTTCTGGGGTGTCGCCAAGAAACTCATCATGGACTATGCTAGGAGCTCACAGATGAAGCAGATTTCTCTGAAGTGTTCTGACCACACCTTCCTTTTATTTGCACCCCAAATACCTAGTACAGGGCCTGGCACATAGTAGGGACAAAAAATACTTGCCCAATGAATGAATGGGTAAGTGAATGGCTCAATGAATGAATGAGAGAAAAGTGACTCCTGAGGAAGGCCTGCTTTAGCATCCTGGGGCAGGGCCCCAGCTCAGTGTAGGTGGGCAGCCTCCCCTTGGAGCCAGGGGGGCAGGTTGCAGGAGGGACAGGAACAGGGGGTGGGGTGGACACGGGCCCAGACAAGGAGATGGCACTCACCCTCCAGTGCCAAATGCCCCGGAAGGTGGCTGGGATCAGACTGAAGGTCTTCAGGCTCTTTCTTCTCCTTCTTGGCTTAGAGTCTCCTGGCTCGGTGTCCCAAAAGTCCAAAGAGCCTCCTCCTGGGGGGCCAGGGTGAGATGCCCCATGCCCTGGGGGCTGAACCTTGATGCCCACTGGTGAGGGTCCTCTGCAGGTTTGTTGTGCGACAGGACAATGTGCTTGTGTGTGTGAGTGGGTGTGCATGTGTGTGTGCATGTCTCTGTGCAGGGCTGAGTGAGGGTGGGTTGGGCAGAGTGCCATGCCAGGGCAGGGCAGTAACCATGGGGAGAGAGCTGTGGGCTCTAGGCCTGACAGATGTGGTGTCAGCCACCCTCTCCCTCCAAGACTGGAGCAACAGAAGGGCAGAAAGAGACGAGAGTAAGCAGGTAATGGTTTCCCAGAGACTAAGCCCACACCTGAGTAGGGTTATAAACCCTCAACCCTCTGGCAAGCACCTTGCAGGAGTTCCAGGTGGGCCCAGGAAAGAAAAGGATTTGCATTGCAAGGTGAGGGTCTCAGCAAGCAGGGAGCAGGGGCTGCGGGCACTTTAAGCAGAGCAGGGCGGCTGGCAGTGCCAAGCAGGGAACCAGTACATAAGGGCAGTGCACGGCATCCAGATGGGGCAGGCAGGGGTGTAGGACGGCCACAGAGGGGGCTGGAGGATGCAGGACCCTGGGCAGAGGAGGGGAGAAGGAAGGCAGCGTGGACGGGTCATGGGCTTTCTGCCTTCCTGCCACCCCATGCCCAGCCCACCAGGCATGCTGGGGAGGAGGACCCCTGGGCTGCTCCCCACAAAGTCCTTCTGCTCCCCCACATGCATTTCCATGGAGCTTGCACCCTGTGCTGCCTGTGTCCTGAGTCCTACTGCCTCAGCAAGACCCCCAACTGCCTCCCAACCTAGCTCCAGGGCCAAGGACAGAGTCCTGGGACTCCTGGAGGTCAAGCTCAGAGGGGCTGGGCAGGGGGCTGCTGACTGCCATTTATGACACCCGAAGATGGGGCCATTGAAGGGACTCGACCCTAAGTCCTACACGGAGAAGCTCTCAATAAACACAATAATATATACATAACAATAAGTAAAAACAATAACAATAATAAAATAAGTGAATTTAAAATTTTTTAAATGAATAATAAAATAAAGTCAACACTGGGTGGACCTGAGTCTCCCACTGGAGGGCCAAGGGGGTGTGGGAAGGCTCTGGTGCTGCAGGCAGGGAGGTGCCTCCCCAGGTGTGAGCCCATTTGATGCCTGCAGGATCTGATTAGAGACCTGGCCCACACAGTCCAAAGCAAACCTTGTGTGAATCCTGCTCTCCACATTCACCTCCTGTCCTCTGGCCCCGCTGAACTGCCTGTCTGCTGGGCCTGACCTCTCTCAGGCTCCTGACACCTGGACCTCCTCTTCCCTTCATTTCTGCATGTCTGTGTCCTGTCTGAGTCCTGCCTACCTCCTATCTGGCCTCAGGTCAGCCACCACAGACCCCCAAGGACTCAGGAATAAGGGGGTTTGTTCAGGGCGGAGGGGCTGACCTGCTGGTGGAGGGCTAGTGGGGGAGCAGGGGATAGACCTTGCTTTGGGCGCCATGGGGACTGGGGGTGCAGGGCGCAGCGGCAAGAAGCAGGGAGTGGGCTCAGAGTTGGGGAGTCAAGGTTACCTGAGAAGAAGTGGGCCTTGAAGCCTTTTTTGGAGACTGTGTTGTCGGACTTGAATTCCACGCGCATGTTGTTGTACTGGGAGGTGATGACCTCGGGCTTCTCGGAACCACAGAACTTGCCGTGCAGCTTGGAGTCGGCTGTGAGTCCGCTGCGCACCTCCACGAAGTCGTACTTGCACACCTGCAGGGCAGTGCGGCTCCAGGCCCACCTCCTCCAGCAAGCCTCTCCTGACCACCCCCACCCAGAAGGCTTCTTGTTCTATGGGTCCTTTCACCGTCAGTTACCTGCTTTACTGCATGTAACAATTCAAAATAGTGCCCCCCGCCGCTGCCGTCAGATGGACCCCCTTATGTTCCCCACACAAGCCCCAGTCCTGTCACCCTGTAGGCTTCCCAAGGCCAGGTCCTTCATTACCACATGCCACGTGATCCCCAGTCTCCAAAGCCCTCTTCCCTGAGCTCCGCTGCTTCCCTGTATCCCACTCCCTGCTACATTCTGGAAGCACTTCTTTCAGAGAGTGGAAGCAGGTACTGAGCTGGGCTCCCACGCCTCCTCAGACCCTCCTGCGTCTCCTCAGCCCTGGGCCACACTTACGTCGTTGCCCTCAGTCTCGAAGAAGTCGAACTGCAGGGAGATGCGGTACTGGGTGGGGGCCACCAGCTGCCAGATGCAGTTTTTATTGGGGGGGTACTCCTTGGGCCAGCCAGGGCTGGTGATGGAGCCATTGAGCTTGGTGAGGAATCCACCACATGCAGCTGGGGGCACAAGGGAGGTGGCATTACCTTCCAGGAGTCCCTGCTCTAGGAAAGGGCACGAGAAGTGGGCTAGGTGCATGAAGGAGCAGATGAAGGCTTGGGTCTGGTCTCTCTTGAGGGAAGGAGGCGGGGGGGGGGGCGGGGTATCTACAAAGTACAAGGAGATGAAGTGTGTGCACGGCCACTTCCATGTGATGCAGGCCAAGCCATCTGCTGAGAGGGCAGAGGGAGAGTGAGGGGCTCAAGGAAGGCAGTGCTGGGGAGCAGGGAGGACCGGGAGGTGCAGAGAGGAGGCTGCTCAGAGGTGAAGAGAGAGAAGCCATTCAGCTTCTCAGCAAGATCAGGCTGAGCTGGAGCTGGTGAACCACAGAATGCTGTCCCCAGCCTCTTGGGAACATTTACAGGGAAAGGCCGAAACTCAGTGTCTGGCTGAGAACAGTGCTTTCTAAATTGTGGATCATGACATTCTGGTGGGTGATGAAATCAATCTGCAGGTCAACATCAGCATTAAAAAAAACAAAACAAAAAACAAAACAAAACTGAATAAGAATGGAAAAAAGAAAAGCCAGGGGACATCACCCCTGGTGACAGTGTGTTCTCAGGGGTGAAGAAAATGCTAGGGAGTCCTCGCTGTGTCAGGAAGGGGTTGGTCCAAGGGCATAAGAGGTCTAGTTGGAGGGTTTGGGGTGGGGGAGGGAAGAGTCCTGCAGCAGTCTGGGGGCACTCACCCTCACAGCGGCGCTTGTCGGGGGCCAGCTCATACCCAGGGTCACAGCTGCACTTGTAGCTGCCCAGGGTGTTTAGGCACCGCTGCTCACAGCCCCCGCGGTTGGGTCGGGAGCACTCGTCCACCTCTGCCAGTTGAAAGGAAAGGGTGTCAGTGACTCCCAGGTCAGGACCCGGGTCCCTCCTCCTGCTTTCTGCTTGAGAGTCAAGTTCAGGGTCCCTCAGGCTTCCTGTGACCTCCTCCAGACCCATTCCAGAGTCAGAAGTCAGTTTTGAGCTACTCAGCTCTGAGGCCTCCTGGCCCCACCCAGTACTCCATGGGTACTCAGGACTCACCCCCAGGGGATTCTTCTTATGTGAGCCCCAGAGGGACAGGTAATGACCTGAAGGAGGGAACAGGGGGACTCCACAGGGGCCTTCCGTCTGACCACACTGGCTGGGCTGGTGGCCACCACCGTTTGCTAGTGCCTCTCCTCTGCTGTTCTTGGCTGAGCTATTCTTTCATTTCTCTTTCCATCCTTACATGTAACCTGTGATGGAGGGGCTATTATCACCCCCACTTTACAGAGGAGGAAATGAGGTTCAGGCAGAACCCTTTGCCCAAGGTCACATCGATAAACTGTCCATGCTGCCCAGCTTCCGCCTTGAGCTCCTACAGCACTTCCTGTCTAGGCCTCCTCGGTCCTTCTCTATACAAACTCCTGTGTTGTCATTTCAGTTCATAGTCGAGCACCTACCATGTCTCAGCTACTTCTACATTCGTCACTTAATGAGGTATACAGCTTTTCAGTGGGGTTGGCCTTTTCTCCCCAGTGCAGCCATAAATTCAAGGGCAGAGAGTGCCAGAGTCTACGCAATCCTCAGTCTCTGTGTCCAATGGGCAAATGGTGACGTTATCCTAGCACTATTCACAATAGCCAGGATGTGGCAACGGACAAATCGTCCATCAGCAATTGTGCCCGTGGTCAGCAATACTATACTGTTTTAAAAATGTGTTCCGAAGATAGTTTGCACGCTGAGAGTTCTTACCACAATAACGTAAGATTAAAAAATAAAAAGAAAGAACGGAGGAGATGGGATGGTTACAGGGCGGGAGGGGTGTGCGAACAGGGAACGAGGCACCTTTGAAAAAGTTGACAGCGAAGCCAGCTTTGTTAATGGATCCGTCAGAGACAAACTTGAGCCACAGGCGGCTGGACGTGCTCTTGATGTCATCGGGCTTCTCATAGCCACAGTACCGCCCGATGAGGGTGCTGCTCTCGCTGTGCCCATCGCGCACCTCCAGGTAGTCATAGGCACAGCTGTCGTGGCGTTCAATCTGGATGTCGGGGGCTCAGTCAGCTGGAGGAGCTCTCTCTGGTTGCCAGGACCCAACATCCAGAAGCCCTCAGAGAGGTGGGCTGTCCTGGGGGTAGCGGGGGCATGACAGGGTCACAGGGTCTCTGACCTACCTCAAAGGACTGGAAGGTGAGGCCCACATGGAAGCCCTCAGACACTTGGATCCGCCAGACACAGACTTTGCTGGGCCGGTAATCGTCTGGGTAATTGGGAGACTGGATGTGGCCGTTGTCCTTTTTCACATCTCCTCCGCAGATGGCTTTGGGGACACAGTGTGAGGTAGGAAACAGGGGAGGTCAGTGAGAATGCTCTGCCCTGCTAGAGGCCCCTCTCCCGGCTCCTCCAGCCCTTTCCATACCCCACCTCAGCTTCCCAGTACCCCGCTACCCATCCCAGCCCATCCCCATAGGATCTTTATTTCCTCCCTTCCCCAGGGGTGCTGAGGGGCTGGTTCTAGGATGCCCAGGGACCCCATATCTGACTCCTCCCACTTCTTCATCCTCAGTACCTTCATAGACTGCAAAGAAGCCCTTCCCAACCCAGTTGCTGCTGCTTCGGAATTCGACCCAGAGGCGGCTGTCAGTGGAGACGATAGGCTCGGGGAGTTTGCCCCCGCAGAAGCGGCCTGCGCAGACAGTGTGGACAGAGGGGCAGAGCTCTTCTTCCCTTCTTGCACCAGTGCTGTCCCTCCAGGAAGCCCATCCCACATCTCTGGGGGCCTCAGGGGCTCCGGCCCTGGTCTGCACTGGGCATATATTCCCAAGACTGTACACTCTCCAGTGGGCCTGTGCCTGGTCCAAGGTCCAGTTGGCCTTGCAGAGCCAGAGGCCCCTTCTGGAGGGTTTCATGCACTTGAAGGATAGGCTATGAGTCTGTTTCTGGGAGGAAAGGTGAGTTCTCACTATAACCAACTCTACCTTAGAGCATCTTACCATCACTACTTCTCTTTTCTTATTTGATCTCCATGCAAACAATAAGCAAGAACAAACACAGGGGATGCCACAGGTCCCCAAATAAATCCCAGGATCTGGGGACTGGGTCAGAAAATGTTCCCTTTGAAATAAAACCCTGAATAGAATCCACACAAGTGGATGAGGCTGGCCATCTGTGGAATTCTTCGTAGTCACAGAATCAGCCAGGGATGTTTTGTGTATTCCTAAATAAGATGGATGCTTCCCAACTTTCAGCAAGGGACAGAGGGTGCTGACTGAAGGATATAAGTTATGAAAATAAATCACAATCTTGGAAAAGCTCACATGACTGCAGGAGGAAGTGTTGTAATAACAGCTGCTTTGCGTAACTAATGAGAAGTATTTGAATATCAGAAACTGGGGAGGGGGGGTGGAATATGATTAGCAAGGATTTGTCAGCCTGCTACAGGCACAGGCTGTGGGACAAAGGTTCTGATACTAATGAGTAGCCCTGAGCTACTTCGGACCCTGTCCAGATTGAAGGAGAATTCATATAGGTCCTAAGGCTTGATGCCAATACTGTCTTCGAACACCTCTCTTTGCCCTAAGTCTGTATCTATTAAAGAACTCTGTGTCCTGTGGTTGTGGTTCTTTTTTTTTTTTTTTTTTAATGTGAGTAAATCAGAGCCAGTATTTTATTTTATTTTATTTATTTTTTAATGTGGGTAGTTCCCTGGCTGGGAATTGAACCCAGGCCAGTGTTGACAGCACCGAAGCCTTAAGCCACTGTACCACCAGGGAACTCCCTGTCCTGTGGTTCTGACCCACTCATTCCCTACTTACTTCCCCCTCCCCCCAGGGAAAAAGGACCCTGTGTGAACAAGTTTGGGCCACTGTGCCATGTAGGTAGCCCTCATGGTGCACCAGGCTGCACTGTAGGCACCCTTAGGCCACACCTTGCAGACAGAAAAAAAACAGAGCCTGTGAAATTGCTCAGATGAGGAAGAGAGCCTGGAATTGTGGGGATGCACAGAATGGTTTGGTCATCTTCCTCTGCCAACCCCAATGACTGCCCCTGACCCACACATTGACAGCCACTAGGAAGGAGACCCAGAAGCCTATACTAAGGACCCTGAGGTCCAGACCAAAAAAGGGACTTGCCCAAAGTCATACAGCTAGTTAGTGAGGGAGTTAGTAGGTTCCCACAACAGGGGGTCTCCCTTGGCCAAGTGCTGGGTCATCGGGGAGGACTGAGGCCGTTCTAAGAAGGAATCAGCTGCAGAGGAGATGAGGTGGGCTGCCGTGTTACCTCGGAGGGGCGCCTTCCTCCAGAAGCCGTCGCGGACCTCCACATAGTCGTACCAGCACAGGCGGCTGCGGTACAGGTCCATGGATGTGAAGTTTAGAATGATCTAGGGGAAGCAGGTGGAAGAAGAGGGTTATACTGCTCCTCAAACCTTAGGGGCCTCGCCTGCCAGCTGCACAACCACTGCCCTGCTTTCATGGGGGGTTTGCTGTGGGCAACAGATAGTTAAGGGGTGCCAAAAAGGAGCTCCTGGCGCAGAAACGTCACTCCTCCCGAGCTGTCTGCCTGTTTCGGTGAGCAGTCTTCCAAGATATCCCAGGCCAGTCCTCCCTTAAAATGCGCCGCCTCCTGAAAATGTGTATGAGCCCGGCAGGCTCATTTTACTGATTCCTTAATAGGGAGCTTTGGGTTAAACAAACCCAGCTCCCCTCACGGTCAACTGAAATCATATAAATCACAGCACCTTTAGAGGGAAGAGGTCTCCTCAGTGGGTAGAAGGGCCCAGGTGGCATGTGGTACTGGGGGTCCGAAATGGGAAGGGTCCAGAGGGAGGAGGCAGAGGGGAAGACGTGCCAAATCACCCTTCACCACATCTTTATTGAATGCTGATTCTGGGCGTGAGCTCGAGGTAACTGCAAAGGGGAATATTCTCCCACATTTGAATCCTTCTTGCGAATGGGTTTAAGATGCATTCCTGTCAAGGAGCTCAGGACTTAGAAGGATAAGACATAGGCATGGAAAGGTCACTTAGTGAAAAAATTCAAGACCACAGACCCAGGGGCCTCAGTTTGAATCTCACCTCTGTGTTTCCTGGTGTGAGTCTTTGGGTAAATCCCCCAACCTCTCTGAACCTCCACTGCTTTGTGTGTAAAATCAGGATGCACATCTCACCCTGACATAGTACTTCACAAGTACAGGCACTGTCCTAAGTGCTTCCTACTCACAAACTCATTTCAGCCTCTGAACTCATTCAGTATTCACCTAATCCTGGAGGAAGGTTACACCCACCTGCTAAGTACCAGCTCTCCCAGCAGGTGGGGACATTAATGGGTAGAGCAGCACACTTTCCAGGAGGGAAAGTGCTTCCTTAGCAGTTTCTAGAATGAGTCCCAAAGCCTGTTGCATATGCTGAATCCAACAAGCAGGCACTGCAGAGAGCAGTTCGCCATGACCAGTGAGGCATGTGCAGTGACATGCAATAGCCTGAAGGTCTCCCTTATGTGGTATCAGCTGGGTTCCCTGCTGGAGAAGAAGGGGACAAGGAGGTCTGTCTCCACTCTGGCTCACTGCAGAGTTAGAGACAGACAGAAAAAGAGGTCAGGACGAAAAAGGACCCAGGGACTGGCAACTGCTCTCTGCAGCCAGTGTCAGTGCTGTGACCTGCACCCAGTCAAGGAAGAGCTTCTGGCTCATGGTCACTCTCTAACACTGACCCCCTCAGAATTCTTGGTGATTTCATTATCCACCTAGACAATTCTTCCCCATTCAACCTCCCTGCTCCCTCTCTCTCTTCCCCTTCTCAGCCACGCATAGCACATATTCTAGAGTAGACCTATCTTCCATAACCTCAAGTTCAAGGATCTCACTCTCCATCCACAGGCTCCAATCTTTCCTCACTCACTCGCTCTGTACCTGAACCCAAGATGGTTCCAGTTCACTACGACCTTCAATCCACTGAGCTTACGGTATTTTCACTGCCTGTCACCTCCAGGTCCTCACATCTCTCCTTAGCTAGCTTGGACCCATGGTCCATCCTCTTTCTCTTCCTTTGATTCATAAGTTTAAGTATGTTTATGTTTGGGGACCTTTTATTAATTGTGATACTTTGAGATGTCATCAAGTGCTATCATATTTTGAAAAGTATACTATGTCACTCCTGATAAATATTATTAATCATCGAGAGTATTATTATAAAAATATAAGTTCTGGCATTTTGAAAAACAGGTTGAAAAATCTGTTCTAGCTCTTCCAATGGAGCCAGTGTCTTATTACCCAACATTTTATCCTTTTAGAAAAATGAGGAAATGTGATCACAGAGGAAGTTTAATTCACTATGAATCCTTGGTGCATGGTGCATAGTAGTTGCTTAATAAATATTTCTTGAATAGAATTTTGCTTGTAGGAATATATTCTACAGATACACTTGCCCAAGTATATAAAGGTATGTTTCAAGATATTTATGGTAGCATTTTTGAAAACTTGGAAAAACTTACATCAACATCCATTAATAGAGACCTGCAGGGTGTGCTTAATTAAATTAAGGGACATCAAGATGATGGAATGATAAGCAGCCATGAACATTACTGAGTTAGATCTATGTGTGCTGACATGGCATGATGACCATGATTTACTGTTGAGTGAAGAGCAAGTGACAGAAGACCACACACACACACACACAGAGAAGGTTCTGGAAGGACATACTGAGTGTTACCAATGCTTAGTCACCTCTGAGGAGTAGGATTTGGAGGAGGATCAAAGAGAGAATATTCACTTTTTACCTTACGCATTCTATACTGTTCAAAATTTTTACAACATGCATTTGTTATCTTACATCCAACAAACAACAAAGATATCTGTTGAAGAGTTGCTAAATAGAAGAAGGAATACAGAAGACTGAGTGTGGCCTCTCTGGGCCTGCCAATCAGTTTTGCCCATCAGCTGCGCTAACGACAGCAGCAGCTGTCCTCTTCTCCCCGAAACAACCCTGGCTCTGTCCAGGGTGGGTCAGTTCAGACCCTCTGAAGCAGCAGCCACACACGCCCAGATGGCAGAATCCCAAAAGGCCCACCCGAGACCTCCGACGTGGCAGGAGGGACCAGAGGCTGCCTCACACAGGAGGAAGAGACCTGTGCTGGTGGTTAGGGACATCCTACAGGGAGGCACAGCCATGGCTATATTGAGACCGGAGGTGTCTAATTAAGAGTTGTAACAACTTGTCATGTGGAAACAGCTGTGCTCTGGTGGCAGGGCGCTACCCTTTGCCAAAGAAAACCTGGCCAGCTCTACCACTTCCTGACTTTGGCCTGTGGTTTGACTTCTTTGTGTCTCAGTGACTTTGTATGAAAAATGGAGGTGATCCCAGCAATTCCACTGGGAACTTGGGGGATTAAATGAGATATGGGGTGTGGAGTCTCCGGATGCACCCATGTGAGCTCCTTATGTTTGTTGGATGCTCTCAGGGAGGAATTGGGAGAACATGTCGAACCTGGGGGACCCACAGTCTGGCTTCAGTATGGCCTTGCTACACCATCTTAGGCCTATCATTTAACTCCTTCGTGACTCCATTTCCTCATTTATAAGATGGTAATGATATCTGTCTCAGAGGACTGAAGGGAATTAAATTAATGTAAGTAAAGTTTACAACAGTGTCTGACACCTGTATGTGTCATACATACAACATACATACATCTCACACATACATACAACATTGTACACCAATCCATAAATGTTCATTTCACTACTGGAGTTCAGTTTGCTTAAGATATTTTGATATTTGAAATGGTTCAGACCAGAATCCTGGAAGTAAGAGGGAGTCAAATGGACCCCAGGAAAGTTGGCCAGGGCCCACTCACTTATCAGATGAGGAACAGAGAATGGTAATAGCAGCTGGTATTGACTGAACCCTATGAGCTGGCAGTCTGCTACACGTCCTGTACATCTACTTATCTAATTCTCCTATCAACCCCAGAAAAGAGGGACTATCACCAGGTCATTGTTACAAATGGGGAAACAAAGGCACAGAGAGGTTAAGCAACTTCCTCAAAATTATACAACCACTACAGAGCACAGCTGGGAATCAAACCCAGGCCCTCTGTCTCTTAAATGTACACTCTAACCACTACTCCATGTGGCCTCCTCAGGCCTGCCAATCAATTTTGATCAGTAACTGTGCAAAGAATGACCATCAACTGTCCCTTCATACTCAAAGCCCCACACCCTTCAGCACCTGGGAAGCAGGACTTAGGAGAGGGCCCAGCGCAGGCCTTGCAGGGGAAGGAGGGGGTCATCTCTGCCCAATGGGGGATGAGAGGTAGGCATCAGGTGTTACGGAGGAGGGGGAATTTGGGCTGAACCTTGAAGAACAGACAGGAGACCAAAAGGCAGGGATGACAATGAGGGTGGATACTGGTAAATCCAAAAGGCATTTTAAGCTTTTATTTTCTTGTCTCCTCTGCAACATTTGACCATGACCTCCCTGTGAAACCACTTTCCTGCTGATACAGACTGACTTCTTGGCTTGGGCAACACTGTAAATCTCTTCTGGGCAGTTGCTGATTACGTACAGTAGAGACTTGAGGACCCTCCAAGAAGCCTTCCAAAGAGGCTCCTTCTCTTGTTTGACATACCCCCAACTTGCACAGTTGAATAAGGTACGTTCACATTTATGGCAATAAGCTGAGAACTGGGAGGCCAGGTGAAAAACAACCTTTCAGCTGCCAAATAGATGCCAAAGTCCACTGGCTAACACAGGTGGGTTTACTTAAGGTTTACTGTTGAAAGAGCATAGACTTTGGAATCAGACAGTCCAGAATTGAATGCTGATTCCACCACAACTACTGTGTAAACCTGGGCAGATTTACTCACACTCTTTGAGCCTCAGCTCCTCATCTAACCAACAGGGATATTGTGCCCACGTCGCAAAACGGTTGTTAAGGAATAATGAGATCATACATGGAAGGTGCCTGATACTTCGCCTGGCATGTAATTGTTAAGTAACAAAGAGTGGCCGTTATTTCATGACGTCATCCTCTTCTGGCTTCCCGGTCTCTACAAGCCTTTTAAACTGTCCGTCCCCCAGAGTTCTAGCTTTGCTTCGCTTACAACTCTATAATCTCACCCAGGACCGTGGATTTTATTTTTTGCCATTTCTATAACCATGCATTGATTAACCTGGAATTAAAATCTGCAGCCCACATCTCTTCCTGAACCTCCAGGTGGGCTTCTGAAAAAGAATGGGGAGTCTTCTGGGAATTATGGAGGGAGCAGGCCTGAGCCACAGAGAGGCATGTCAAGACCACGTTTCTACTAGAGAGTAGGGCTAGCTCATGGCCAGCCAGGAGGAACAGAGTAGGAAGTGGATCTTGACCAAGCTGCCATCCCCCTGCCGACTGAACAAACCTCCTGAACAGGAAGAAAGCAACGCTCTAACCTATTTTATGCTCCTCGGGGCCGGGGGCTGTCTCGTGCACATTTCCATCCCCAGTGCCTGGCACACAGTGGACACACAGGTTTGACAAAAGGCACTTCAGCAGTTGCTGAAATGGGACAGGGCTCTAGAATATACATAGTATTGCAATCGCAGACTTTTGTGCCATAATCCAGGTTCTATGAGATCTTGGGCAAGTTACTTAATTTTTCCAAGTTTCTTTTATCATATGCAAAATGAGGATATCATTAGTGTTTAGCCTATAATATTGTTGTGCTAATTAAAAGATATAACACATCAAGATCTTAATACATGCCTAGCCAATCACATGCTCAATAATCATTGGTTGTTATTATTATTATTATTATCTGTGATGAGATATCCAAAGGCTGGACTAGTAAAGACCCTTGGCAGAGGAATGAAGGAAGTCAGGGCACAAAGTTAGAATAAGACAGCAAAAAAACAAAACAAAACAAAACTGTAAGTTTTAAGTTAGATTCTGAACAAGAAGAAGTACAAGGAAGGGATGGGTTCACTTTTGAGGGAAGATGGTAGAACATTACCCAATAAAGATGATAGAATTACTCAATCCTCAATAAAAGTCTGTCATTAATGAAATAACTTTCAAATTACAAAAACAAAACAAGCATAGTTTGGAAAAGAAATGGAAGCTCAGTAACACAGGAGAGTCAGTGAGCACCTCTGTAAGTTGGCTCTTGTGACTAGGCTCAAAAGTGACCTCAGAAGACATTCAAATAACTTGCAGATGTGATCAGTGTCTATAATTTTGAGAACTTCGAACAAAAGCTTTCCCAATTTCAGAAGGGTTGTATGTAGTGTACGTGCATGCATGTGGTGGGAGGAGAGGTTTGGAGTGAACTCTGGGAAGTGAAAACCACTGAGTTGAACATCAATCTGCAATTAAACGGATGGTCTGTGACCCTTTAGGAAAGGAACGCTTGATTACTAGGAGTCAGTTTGGGTTAACTTGAAACGAGGCATGTCACAAATTTCACTTCCTTTTTAAAAGGGGTTTTACCAACTGGTGGAACAGTGGACCTGATTTGGTAAAGCAATCCATCTACATATGTGGCATTTATTAACTACTTCCTGTGCCAGGGATATAAGGAGTGGTCTCAAAAGAAATTCACATCCTGTTCAACTAGGTGGTGACCTGTGACTGGATGGTAATGACATTAAGTGGTGTCATAGCTGGTGGAATAACTCTACCCAAAGCTTGCCCATTAACAGGTCAATGTCAGTTTAGAGGGAGATCCTGGATCTGCTTTGAATCATATCCTGTTCAATACTTTGATCAAAGACCAGGTTAGAAAGACCCAGAAGGCATGCTTATCAAATGAGCTCTTGGCAGAGTAAAAGGGATGGCTACCTGTTGGAGGGTACAATTCTGATTCAAAATGATCTTGGGCACTGCTGGAATGAATGATATGACCAGTAATAAAATTTAATCCAGCCCAAGGCTCCTCAAGGTTGCACTAGTCCATTAAGTACCACGTTCCCCTCAAGGGGAATAAAGTCTTAAAGCTGACTAGTGGAAGCAATAAAAATACAAAGGACTTGGAAGGTCCAGGGGTGGGTGAGAGACAGGTCCAGACTTCATGCAGAAAGCCTGTGAATGGAGCTGAGAAAAGTGTCTGGCACACAGAAAGTGCTATCTGAGAGTTAGCCCTCATTTACAACTATGGATGGAAACCCTTTTTCACTGTAGTGCTGCATCATTCTTGTGGGGTAGCTGGGTTTTATTGTCCCCTGGTTGGTCACTCACAGCCACACTGACTGTGTGCTCCTACCCTGCAGTCCTGGCAGAGGAGGGGACGCTCAGTTACCTTCTCCCCGGGTGTGACAGAGATACGCCATACGCAGTGCATGTGGGCCGAGTAGCCGTTGGGGTACTCAGGAGAGGAGAAGTTGCCTGTGCTGTCTTGTAGAGTCTCTCCGCACGCTGTCAAGGAAAGAAAACGACTGACTGGCTGGCTGACTGTGGGCACCCCATCCCCCACAAACTTCAGGCTTCCCCACCCAATGACCTAGCGTCCTTGGGGGTGAGGACAAGGCTGAGGAGAGGTGGGAGTCTAGGGTGGTCCTGTCCCTTTAAGATCCACCCCCTTCTCCTCACCATCATCTCTCCCCACCTAGTGCTTATAGGATGGCCTGTCTCAAGGCAACTGGGTTCTAGAGTTAAGGTCACTTTTCTTTACTCCCTTCCCGCTCTCCCCATTTTCCGCTCTTAGTGCTTCTTATTGTCCCAGACCCTCAGAAGGTGGGTGACTCAGTGTTTCATTACCACCTGATCGTAGCCCCAGTTTAGTCCATAACTTGAACACTGCCCTTCCCTGGGAGCCCTCTCCACCAAGTAGCCTAGGTCTTCTCTAAGGCTCACAGGTCCCAGGTTGCCTGGGGCCATACCTTCCACTCCTCCCTGGCCCGCCCTCCCTGCCCCAACCTGGACACTTGTAGAGCTTTCGGGCCTGGGCGATGTCCCCCTTGCTGAGCCGTGTCCTTTGGCCGATGGGAGGTTTCACCCCGTTCACCTCGTACTTGGGAACAATGGTATCCAGGAAGATGCCCCTGAGGAGGACAAGCCCAACCTGGGTGAGAATCTGATGGAAGGAGGGGTGGTGTGCCTGTGTGCACCCAAGGTCACAACCCTACAGAGCCCAGACATTCCTCAACAGGGTCAGGGACGGGTGGAGACATCTCACCCTGTCATTATGCTGCCCACTGACCAGTAGCCACCCTGCTCCGTGGCAGCCACACCACAGGAGCCTGGGGAGCCCCACAAACACTTTGGGAGGTCAGGGACACAGGCCCAGATGCCCAGGGGACCCACTGGTGCCCAGCTCAATCTGGTCCTGACTCCCAGCCCCAGGAGAGCTTCAGACCCCAGTCAATTGGGTCTCCAACCCCACCCTACCCCTTCTACATCCCCTGTGCTAATTGAGTCCTGACTGCACTTCTCCCAGGACAGTACAGTGCCAACACTTTACCATGTTGGCACGGCTGCTTCTGAGAGCACCTGGGATAAGGCCAAAGGGCAGGTTCCACCGTGGCCAGACCAGATCCTGGGACAGCCCCACTGGTTCCTGACCCACCAGTGTCTTTAGTCCTCCCAGATCTGTGGAATCCTGGGTGTTTCCATCTGAGAGGAGGGGAAGCAGGCAGCTCTACCTCCCCAGGGCCCCTGACTCACACCAGCTGGGTGGAACGCAGCAGGGGGTGGGGAGGGACATGGTGGGAAATGTACAGGGGGCACTGTGGGTGTGGGGGAGCGATGACCTCACCACCCTTCCTTGGTCTCTGTTCCCTCAGGTCTGGAGGCAGAGGGGTGTGTCCAGAAGGAGAACTGAGGAGAGGGGGGCAGGCTGATGTCTGGGACTGCGCGGGAGGGCAGATAGCGGGTGAGGAAAGAGCCAGGCGTGGGAAGGACCAGGCGGGAAGGAGGGTGAGGAGGACAAGGGTCAGTTCCCACACTAGGCTAAGAAGAAGCCGGTGTAGGGGAGGTTGGCCCACTAACTCAGGGTTCTGACTACAACTTTGGGAACCTGGGCCCAGGATAAAGAGTAGGTATGTATATGTTGGTGAGGTGGGGAGGGAGCTGGTCCAGGGCAGGATGCAGTCTTTGAGCCAATTAGCTAATTAGGAAAAGGCAGACCAGTCAGAGTAGGGTGCTCCCAATGAGAAGAAGGTGCACTGCTTTGGTCTTCAGAAGAGGGTAAGCTCAGCTCCTTTGGGATGACACAGCTTTGAGGTCACTGTGCACAGCTTGTAGAGTGGCTCAGTTTCAGCCACCCGGGCCAGGTGCCCTGGGTGTGCACTGCACCAGGTAAAGAACTGAGGCTTTGTGAGTCCTGGCCCTGCCATGAGCCCATGGTGGAAGAGAATAGCAGGGCAGGCGGCACCACAGGTTCTCTACTTGGGGGCCACAGCTGCCCAGGACCCACTCTTGTCCTTGTGGCCTGCCCCAGCAGGGCAGCCTGGTACAAAGCAGGAGGCCCACAGAAGGCACGGCTGGGCAGCCCCAGCAGAGGCCAGGCCCATCTCTCACCTGGAGAATGTGTTTCGGGCATAGTGCATGATACTGTCAAAATCGTAGGTCTCCCCCAGGGACTCCACTTCCTGGACTTCCATCTTCAGGAAGTTATACTCCTGCCCTGCAAAGACCAGGAAAAGGGTGTGGGGGGTTGGAGTGGGTGGGTCTGTGTGGGATGAAGGGTGGGGAATGGGGTCTTCCCTGTACTTGGGAGATGCCCCCCTACCTGAGGGTCCAAGGAGCAGCCAAGGGAAGCCTGGGGGGAGGGGCGGGTCTCTAGAAGAGTGTCCAGCAGAGGGGCAGGGCAGGGTGAAGGAAGACGTGCTGCAGGGAAGGCTCAAGGGAGTATAGGAAGGAAGTGCCCATTTCTAGAACCACAGCAAGATGAAAGCAGTGAAGAGTGGAGGAGGCCTGGGGAGAGAGGGAGGAAACAGGAAGGGAGGGAGGAGTGAAAGCATAGCGAGGGAACAGGAGAGAGAAAAAACCCTTGAGGACAGAATACCCAAAGAGCAGTAAGTGAAGAGAAAGGCTGAGGCAGTATGGGGGATAGGTGGACCCCTCCCCAACCCCTACCCTGAAGGGCGGCTGGGTTCTGGCTGCTCGGGAACCTGGACCCTTCCTAGCCCTCCAGAGTAGCTACTGGCAGGAGCAGATGCCTCCGGGGCAGGTTCTGTACCAACCTGGGCGCCCTGGGCTGAGACTATATGCTAAACTGACCAAAGGTGATGGCTCCAGGGAGCAGCTGCCACCCCCACCAGGGGTCCTGGAACAGGGGGCTGGGGCAGGAGCCATGGCACCGCCCACCACCCCAGGTCGAAATGCTTACCTGGCTGGATGTTCTCACGCACGATGGAGACGTGGCGGTCCCTGTCTGGCCTCGTGTGCTCGTGCCAGAAGCCAATGACGTGGCCCAGCTCATGGACCACGATGCCGAACTTGTCACAGTTCTTGCCGATGGAGATGGCCTGCGGGCCCCCGCCACGGCGACCCACGTAGGAGCAGCACCTGGAGGGCGGGGCCAGCTCAGGGGGGCGGTCCCGAGCTGGGGGAGTGCATCCACTCAGGGGCCGGGCTAGGCTGCCAGGGGGGCGGGGAGCGGAGGGGCAGGGGCGGGGCCTGAGCTTGGGGATACCTAGGCTGTGTGATGGAGGGGGTCACAGCCACATCTGGGATTGTTCCTGGGGAGATGCCCTATGGCAGGAGGGGACAGACGATGCAAAGCCGTGCCCAGGTAGGGCAGCTGCAGTGTCCGGGGCAGAACATGGGTTGGGGAGATGGGAGAGGGTGCAGTGCCCAGGGGCCCCTGCTCACCCGCAGGGTCGATAGGTGAATACAATATAGCTGTCCTCATCAGTGCGCTCCAGGAAGGTGACACAGGTATGCTTCTCCCAGTGCCTCATGGCCTGCCGGAAGACTGCCCTCTGGCTGCCTGCCAAGACAACGGAGGCCAGGCTGTCACAGTGTCCAGATGAACCCACCCCCACCCACCACTCAGATAGGTAGAAGGTACCACTCATACTACCAAGGAGGGCAGGGCTGCCTGAAGGTCATGCTCACCAGTGAAGTTGCCCCCAATGACAAACGGGATGACCCCATCCGGCCACACACGCTCTGGTCTGGATGTTGCTGCCCGCCGGCTCCGGGACCTGCTTCTCCATCTCCCACGACTTCTCCTTGGAGGCTGCCCACTAGCACGCTGGCAGCTGGGGGTAGAAGAGTTTCCTGGAATTGAAAGAGGAAGACGTCGGTAGCAAGAGAATGAAGGAGAGGAGTGGGTAACACAAGCAATCCTCATTATTGGGGGATACAAGCAATCCTCATTATAGCAGGATTCCATATTTGTCCACTCACCACAATTTATTTGCAACCCCAAAATCAGGACCCTCAGTTCTTTCATAGTCGTTTGCTGACATGCACAGAGCAGTGAAAAATTTGAGTCACCCAATGTGCACGTTCCCAGCTGTGGCTAAACAAGGCGATGCTCTACCTTCTTGTTTCAGCACTTATGCTGTAAACAAGTTATCTTTTTCAGTCTATTAAGTGACACATTTTTGGTTTCGTTTTTGCATTTTCATGCTTTTTCTGTTGGTGATTTTACTGTTTAAAATGACCAACCTTGCCCCCATCACCTGCCCCCCACCCCCGTACTAAAGAGCTGCCTGGTGTTCCCATGTGCAGGAAGGCTGTGACATGCCTTATGGAGGAAATGCCTGTGTTTGATATGCTTCGTTCAGGCATGAGCCGTAGTGCTGTTGGCCATGATGAGTTCAACATCAATGAAGCAACAGAATATTAAATAAGGTGTCTTTCAATAGAAACACATAAGACAACTACATATTGATGAGTTATGAAAGTGTTGCTACCAGAGGTTCGCAGGGACTTAACTGTATTTCTCTCAGGAGTAATGGCTCAGTATTTGCTAATTCAGTGTTCGAAGTGACTTCATAGAATGACTTTAGGGTTATTGAATAATTTTATTCCTAACTACCACAAATAGTGAGGGTTGACGGTAATGGAAAAAGAGAACAATGGTGTACTCATTTCCTAGGAATGTGGGGACCTGAGACTAGGAAATGTTCCCTTCTCATCCCATAAACCTTCATGTTTGTGGTACACACAAACTTGATGCGTTCTTTAAGTGTTCCCAAATACATGCTCTCATTTGACGCAGTAGCTCTCTGTGATGGTCCGGGCAAGTCTCACTATCTACCTTTGATAGATGAGGAAACTAAGGCCAAAGATTCACCCGAAGTCATGTGCTGGGTTAGTGGCAGTCCAGCCAATCCATCTCCTCCATTCTGCTCCCTGCTTATACCATGTCTACTAGTCCCCACTAAGGTCGAGTAAGCCTTGCTAGTTACTAGGCCACCAGGTCACCTTCCAATGCCAGCTGCTCTTGAGGGTAGTTTGATCTTTACTCCATGGGCTGCCCATGCCCAGGTCCTCCCTCATGCTGGACAGGACAACTACCTGGCATGAGCAGAGGGTGCTCAGAACAGGTCCCAGGTGAGCATCTGTGCCCTTTGGCAATGGGAGAGCTACCTGTGGGCAGGACCATGTTCCAGAGCAGGGAGAAGGCTGGACAGGACTGAGCCAGCCCAGGTCTTTTTCCTCCCATTCCCTCACCCACGTACCAGGGCCAAGTGGATTGTTAGGTGTTTGGGCCATGCCCAGGGATAAGAAGGACCCATCCCTGACCTTGAAGAACTTTGAGTTCAGCTGGGTACATAGGCATATAAACAAATTGTTGCATTATGGTGCACTGAGTGAACTGCTAACTGTATAAGTACAGAGCAGAGAGAACACAGAAAACGGAGGTACAGTCATATCTGGGGGGCGATCAGGGATCAGGGAAGATTTCACAAGAGAAGCTCTCAAAATGGGCCTTGAATAATGGAAAGAGAGAAGGAGGAGAAGCCAGGAGGGACTGCGGTGTTGAGCGAAGAGCCTCAGATTTAGGGTGAGAGGCTTGGGTCTCTGTCCCAGCTTCACCACTGACTGACTGACTACCTTTATTATCTTGAGCAAGTCACATGACCTCCGTGGAGCTTAGTGTCTGTATCCATAAAGCGGGACTTGCCCTGATACCTGCCTTGGAAGGTGGTCGGGGACAGTCAAGTTAAAAAATGTTCTGAAAATACTCTCTAAACTGTAAGGAAAAAGAATGCTAGTTCTTAGTGTCTGGGAATGTCTCTATTTTGCTTCTCCTCTGGGGAAATGATAAAGGTATCCTAAGGGAAGACAAACTCTTACACTGGGTTCAAGTTCATAGCCTCTTTCCTGGGAGCCCTGGCTGGGAACAGGGAGGCTCCCTGTTTCTCCAATTCTGGAACCCATTTCTGGGCCATAGGAGGGCCGGCCCATACCCGGTGCACCTGCAGCTTTGAGAGAAGACCTGCGGGTCGTCTGCTGTTTGAGAACTGTGGCCTGCTGCACCTGGAAGGCCCTCAAATCCTCCTCATCCAGGGCGATGTCCCCAAGGAAGGCAACTAGAGAGAAAGGAAGAGGCCAGAAGCCAAGTTAGTCCTCCCACTCAGCACTGACAGCTCCGACTCCGTGGGTACACCCCCAGTTCCCACAGCAACTTTCATCCCAACCATCCCATGAGGAAGGAGAAGGGCCATGGGGCCGGCTCGGGGATGTCTGGGAGACTCAGGCTCCCTTTCTTGTTGGAGTCCTGACAAAGCTGATGCCCAGCCCCTACCAAGTCGCGGTCATGTCATTTATTTAGACCGACAAGCCATCCTGTTTCAAACAGGACAGAAAACAATGGTACTATCCCGTTTCAAATGGTACGTATGGTCAGCCTACTGACTGACGCCTTGCATTTAGCCCAGTGAGACGAGGCTGACCATAAGTACCATTTGAAATGGGGCAGTGCTGTTGTTTTCTGTACATTTAAAATGGTTCGTCTGGTCAGCCTACTTATTCCATCATTCTTTAGCAAATATTTAGCAAGCATCCCCTATCGGTCAGGTACTACTGCAGTGATTAGCAAGACAGAAAAGGTCCCTCCTTGCACAGAGCTAACCGGCAACAACACACAAGTAAACAAATAACAAACTTGAGATTTCCAGGCAGTGATGGGGGCTATAAAGAGAATAGCGATGGGGTGGGAGATGACAGTGTCTACTTTGTGGGTCCATATCCTTGACACTGCACTAAGCATGTGGTATTCACTCCACAAATACCGTGTAAATTACAATAGGGGGAGGACAGGAACAAGAAAGGAGGTAGATAAACACCTTAGGGAAAGGAGGACACACAATGGGAGCCTCCCGGCCAGGGAAAAAGCTTAACGGTTCTCACAAGACTCCTACTCAAAGTCTCAGGGTCCCCTCTCTGGAGAAAAAATGGCCTGGAGGCAAAGGGCCCCCCTAAGAGGGTCATTTTGACTTTTGGAGCTGGGAAGATAGTTCCAGAGAGATGGGCTAAACAGTCTATCTGCTTTTGGAGAAGCCGGGAGCGGGAGGAAGCAGGGGCCTCCCAGCTGAGTGCTCTGGAAGTCGCTCAGAGGCCCGCTTCAAGCAGGGTTGGGGTTGGGGGCGGGGGCAGGAGGCGGAGCAGAGGGCAGCTTCCCTGCGGCTCCACCCCAGCGACATCTGCTTCTCATCCCAGTGCTATACAGGCCTGGTGGGCAGCATGACACAAGTTGTTTTAACCTTGAGGCCTTGCACACAGGTTTCTCCTGCCCAGATGGCCTACTGAGTAGACACACACACACATGCACGCGCGCACGCGCGCGCACACACACACACACACACACACACACACCATCATCATCATTACGCACAGAATCAGACACACAGGGTTAGTGTTCCTACAGACACAAGGTGACATCCACACCCATGCCATCAAACACAGAGCTCCACAAAGTCATAGAAACATTCCGGCACACACAAACAGTGAAGGGTGGAAAGTACTGGATAACGTTTGAGTGAAGTATCACGTCAACATTCGTTGAGTCTGCTCACGGACACACACTCTTCCTTAGCCATGACCTAGAGCTAGATCAGCAGAATTTAAGCAGTATTCCAGGCTAAACCTTCCAATCTTCCCTTTTACAGATGCAGAAACTTAGGCCCAGAAGAGAAATGATTTAACCAAGACCATGCTGCTAGATACTAGAAAGGCTGGATTTATAATTCAAGTCTCCTGGTTCTCAGGCCAATGCTCACTGCACTCAAGTTCATTACTTCTGTAGAACCCATATTGTAAATACATATACACAAAAATAGATACTCAGACACACAAAGCCACCAAGAAATACACACACAACCACAGACAGTCCTAACAAACACACATGCACAAGCTCTAACACACACAAACCAACTACAAGTTCCGAACTCATTAAGCCAGTAATAGTAGCAATAATGACACCTTGTGTAAATGTCTGTTGAAATATATGTGGTGTTTTCCAGTAAACAAAGTGCTTTCACATTAATGAATTCATTTAATCCTGATCCACCCAGTACATGCCCATTAAGCCCTACTCCACCCATACATTTGCCTAGGAGCATCCCATTACAAACTCATGAAGAGATAACCTGGTGGCTAGATGCCAGCTCACCTTCCTGACTTTAGAGATCAGAATACTTGGGCCTAAGAAGGTAAATAACTTGCCCAAGGTTACCAGCCAGTAAATGGTCCAATATCCCTTCCATCACATGAGAAAGATTCTCTTCCTTAAAATGTCACCCTTGGTGGCCATGGCACAGCAATTGATGGGACAGCAACAGAAGACACTTCTCAGCTGACATGCAAGGATAGCTTTAGCAAGGATATGGGATGGGAGGTACATTCCAAGGAGGCAGTGGTGGGTCCCTATGCGCCATCATTCACACAAGCACTCACGGGTCACATGGATGCCCCCATACCTTTATACACTTGGCACTTTTGCATAGAGACTGCACCTCTAGGCTCATGCACCAACACCCATGGACATCACCATATACACGTGGCTGGACTTTTAGACTCCTCTTAGGACATAGCAGCAAAGACCAAGGTCTCTGGAGTTGGGCAGACTTGTCTTGGAATCCTAACTTGGCTACTTCTAGCTGACAAGTTATATATACTCGATGAGACTTCAATTTTCTCCTACATAGAGGAGCTAAGAAAAGAATCTGTCTCCTAGAATTTATTTACATGAAATAAGGCATGAGCATAGTGAGCACCTACTAAATGGCCACTGTTAATATTACCCTAATAACAAGTCCATAAGCTCAAGTTCAGCTCTACATTCTGAGGGCACACTTGTTCCCCCATACTTGCCTCCCAGCTGAGTGAAGGCCCCGAGTGCTCATAAGCAGAACCTCGAATTGCAAGTACAGAGCCTACAGAACTGCGCTGGCCTGTGGGACCAGGGCAGTGTGGAGGGCAGGGCAAGTGGAAGGCACGTCAGGCCTTGGGCTGGCCACAGAGCTCATCTGCACAGCGGGCGCCCTGTGGTGGGGATGTCATGGCTGAAGAATGCCTGGGAACAGTGGGGGTGGGGAGAGATGGGGTGGGCAGGAGAGCCTTGTGGCCTGAAGGCCCTGCTCACTTGGGATTCCCCCCGGGGAAGTGAGGGAATCTGGATGCTGGGAAGTCCAGCACACCCCTCCTTACTTGGAAGGACACCCTGGGGTCAGGATCAGGGTCAGGATAGTAGTTGTGTTCAACCCGGAATCAAAAGTTTTTGTTTTGTTTTCTGGCTGTAAACTAGCCGGGAGCACTCATGGCTGCTCCACAGCCAGGTCCCAGGAATAGGAGAGAAGTAAGAGAGCGCACTAGATCCCATGTGCCCATCTTCATGTTGGCCTCCTGAATCCATAGTCTTCTCTTCTGAGGGGATGGAGAGGAGCTGGTTGGTGTGATGGAGCCCCGGTGCCATGTGTACTGAGCATATGTGGGTCCCAAAACACAAATGAAAGCTTCTAGCTGGGGAAGGACATGCTCAAATGTTATACTTCATCACAGGTGTACACTGATGCACAGATGCATGTCGACACACACACTTATATGCACTCAGGAGCACCACATGCATAGTTGAACAGACTTGGCCATAAAGCAGAGGCACACCCACAAATGTGCAAAAACACACTCAACCACTTCCCTGTACAAGTCCTACTATTTTTACACATACAACACTGGATGTGCATACCCCATTTCACAGGTCACACCCCCAAAGGACACCTTTAGAAGTGGGGGGTAGAGGAGGGAGAGAGACAGAGACAGAGACAGAGACAGAAAGCTATTAGCCAATTCCCCTGGATATCCGTAGAAGGTTCTTAGTGGCCTGAGGGGTAACATGTGCTACTCTTTCCCCCTCTTCCCCTAATACCTTTTCCCAAATTCTCTGGAGAAACTAGAATTTTTGAGAGTTTCTTCTTCCTGGGGAGTCCTATTGGTCCTCTCCATCTGGAGCCCAGGGAGATTATGTCTTTTCCTCCTCCCTTGGGGCAGGAAAAGAAAAAGGTGACTCAGGGAGCAGGGACATAGTGGGTGGGTGACTCATTCAGAGTGTCTGGCGGGGGAATGTGGTCTGGTGGGAGAAGGGATTGCTTCTCGCCTCCTGAGCTTGGAACCTATTCCTCTGAGGCCCCTTGAAGTCCAGACCTGGGCCAAGAGGCTCCTGGGGTAAGGATGGTGATGAGGGCTTTGTGAGCTACTGGCCTACTTCACTTCCCAAAGCAGATCTCTGAGCTGCCAGCTGAGGCTGAAGTAAGGTCCTGGCTGGCTTGGGAGCAGTCCCATGGGCTTCTCTGCTTATGGGAGCTACTGGGTCCCAATTTCTGCCTCCAAGTCTCTCCCAGAACCCTGAGAGTCACTGCCAAGTCACAGGGACAGCCAAATGGAGCTGGGAATCTCTTGAAAGGACCTCCTTGATGGTTTGGCAACCTAACATACAAGAAATTGGGGCTGTCTTGCCATTTCCTTGGGCAAGGCTGAGAGAAAGGGCTTGGTGGCACCAGTTTCCAGCACACACACAGACCAGCTTGGTGTCCTGTCCACTGTTCTGTTCTCACCCAGAAGATCCAGGAACCTCTCCAAGGCATCAAGTGTCTTAATTTTGCCCTTCCTGCAATAATAACCACAACTCTTACAGTAAGGGCAAGAGGTGACCTCAAATAAAGGGGTCTGGCTATCCTAAGCAATCACAGGTGAGCCAGGGAAGTCAATGGGGCTTTCATTCTTGGTCTTCTCTGTGCAAAAGGAGAGAGCTGGAGAGGGTCAAGCAGGCACACCAGTTGCATCCAAAGGGAGCAAGCACAGGCATACCCCGGAGATACCATGGGCTCAGTTCTGGACCGCCGCAATAAAGTGAAGCCCGCAATAAAGCGAGCCACACAAATGTTTTGGTTTCCCGGTGCATATAAAAGTTAGGTTTACACTATACTGTAGTCTATTAAATGAGCAACAGCATTGTCTAAAACAACAACAAAAAACAAAACAAAAAACCCCCACAATGAATACACCTTAAATTACTTTAATGCTAAAAAATGCTAAACCATTGTCTAAGCCTGTTGGGAAAATGGCGCTGGTAAACTTGCCTGGCACGGGGTTGTCACAAACCTTCAATTTTTCAAAAAAACGCAGTATCTATGAAGCGATAAAAATGAGGTATGCACGTACAGTCAGGCACACCTGCTACCATCACCTCCAGCACCTGGAGGTCAGGGTTTAGAGAGGGCAAGAGGCAAAGCCTGGCAGGAGAAACAGAGAAAGGAGCCTGGGGAACTGAGGCTTGAGAATGTGGGTGTGGGGTCTTAGGGAGGCAGGGCGGAGGCAGGGCTACACAAGTCACACCCAGGAGGGAGGCCTCATCTGACCCTGAATCTTGGCCTTGTCAGGCTCTAGGGCCCTCTCGGCCACCCCCACGCCTGGCCCAGCTCCCCACCAGCCTCAATTCACCCTGGTGAGAGATTTCTCCAAAACCCTTGTTTGAAGTTCCAAGTAACCAGCCCCACCCTATCATGAAATCTGAGACTGGGGATAAAGCCCTCAGCCTCCTGCCGCTCTGAAAATCACTCCAACGTGAAATGCATCAGATTGGCATACTACTCATCCTTTAAGGCCTCATCCCAGTCCACCTCCTCCATGAAGACCCCCAGCCTTCCCAGCCTACTGTGATCACTGTTTCTCTGCTGCCACCACCATCAACAGAGCTGCAGAAGGGCAAGAAGGTCCTTGAACCTTTAGGTTCTTTCCTTCTAAGGTGGTACGCAATGCATCATGGTATGTGCTATCAGTTCTGTCTCCACGTGTTGTTCCCACCTGGACTATAAGCTCCTTGAGGGCAGGGGCGATGCCTTACACTTCTCTGTACCTCCCACCACATCAAGCCCAGGGCCTGGCACATATAAGGCATTCAGTAAATGCAAATCAGTTGAGTAAATAAGGGACACAAAGATAGGGTCAGGGAGACATTCCCTTTTTCTGAAAACCAAACCTATTCCCTCAGAAAAAAATGAAGTGAGAGTGTGAGGCACAGAAACCAGGGGGTAGACAGCTAACATTTATTTAGTGCTTATTTATATTTATTGAGTGTGTATGTTAAGCTTTAGTAAGTGCTTTATGTGTGTTCTCATATTTAATTCTTACCAGCAACCTTACGGAGAGACATATTATAAGTTCCATTTTACAGGTGAGAAAAACAAAGTTCACAGATGCTAATTAACATTCCCAAAGTGTACAGCTAATGAGTTGTGGGTCCGGGATTGACAGCTAGGTCTGCCTCCTTCCAAAGCCCACCCTCTCAGTCTACTTAGCCTCACACCCACCCCAAGCCCAGCAAGAAAGATGACAGCTAACTTCTTGGTTTACCCATAGCCCAGCAGGGGTGGAGGAAAAAGGGCAGAGGGATTTGGTTATTCCTCCTCCCACAGACAGGGGCTCCTATTCTGAAGTTGGCTGTGATCCATCCACCCAAAGAAGGGTCCCAGGGTCAGGACTCAAACAACCTGCCCCCAACCCCTTGTGCCACACATAGGCACTCCTAGAACTCTAGGAACTATGCCACAGCCTCTGGCTCTGGCTATTTGGAGACAGGCTGAAGTCAGAGGCAAGAAGTCAAGGAAAGGTTGTGATATCTTATGCCCTGTGTGTTCTCTTGT
>PVJL010001303.1:70631-277917 GCA_004026885.1 Lyroderma lyra
CCCCCCCCCCCCCAGGTCCCTGACCTCAGCTAATAACCCTCCTGTGTCTGTGGACTGAGAGGGCTGATATACAGTGTCTGAGTTCCCTGTGTTTTCCCCTTTCCCCCCAGTGTGGTCTGAGCTCCTAGCCCACAGGGGCAGAGGTAAGTCCCCCTTCTGAGCTGGCTTTTCTGACTTTGACAGCTGTCTCCTCTGTCCCAAAAAGCTGCTGCACTGGTGGGGACCCCGGGACACCCAGGGAGCATGATCTCAGGCGACCCCTTGAAAAACTTTCTTTTTCCACTTGGGATGGGTGGGGGCTTCAGGAAACCTGCTCCTTGGAGATGCAGGCCACCCCACACCAGGGAGACAGATGTGCAATCTCAGGGCAGCCCAGGCAAGCAGGCTGGAAAACACCAGTGTCTTGGAGCTGGAGACCGGAGAGAAGGGAAAAGTGCACACACACACACACACACACACACACTCACGGGAGTTTGGCCAGAAAACTTTCCTGCAGCAGGAAAAGTCTCCTTGCCCGCAGGTCACTCTTGGGACCCAGAGAGCTTTCCCCAGTAATCCTCTGGGAAGACAAGAGGCAGCGGCTTCCACAAACAGCGCAAAAGTTCAGTCCTAAGAGTCCCCCAAACTTCCCCTCCCTCTTTCCCTCCTTCTTTTGTTCCCCACTGCATTGCCAACCAGGCAGCTCCCGGCTTCCCACACCGGACCGTCCTCCCCCCACCCCGAATCCCCGGCAGTCCGCGCCTCCCGGCCGGGCCTGTCCGCGCCCGGCCCTCGCGTCCGGTCGGCCGCGGGGTGGGGGGCGCCTACCCGCCTTGCAGGGGTCTTTGTAGTTGAGGGGCTCCGAGTCGTCCTCCTCTCCCAGGTCATAGGTGTAGTCGGCCAAGTCCAGCGGGCGGCCGGGGCGCGGGAGCAGCAGCAGCCCGAGCAGCAGCGGCAGCGGCAGGCGGGCCACGCCGGGCATGCTGACGGCGGCGGGCGCGGTGGCGTTGGCGGCGGTGGCAGCGGTGGGTCGCGCCCGGACGCGGGAGCGGGCGAGGGGAAGCGGAGCGCCGAAGGCAAGGGGGAGGCGCTCCCCTCCCCGCCCGCCGCTCTCCCCGCCCGCCCGCTCCCCCCGCGCTCCCCACCTCTCCCCTTCCCTGCGCTCGCCGTCCTCCTTCCTGTCCCCCGCCCCTCGGCCGCCGGCTCCCGGCCCGCTCCCTCCTCCAGTCTCTCGGTTCCCTTTCCTTCTTTTTCTCCTTCCTTCGCTCCCGCCCTCCCTCGCTCACCCCCCCACCCCACACGCACAATTTAGGGAAATGAGCTCGCTGAGGGGGCGGGTTTTCGCCGGGAGATCTGCCCCCTCGGGGCCCGGACCGCGATCCCCCGGCCTGGGCGGCGCGCCAGCCGTAGCGGGGGGGAAGGCGAGCGGCCGTCCCTCACCGGGAGGGGGCTTGGGCGGCCCGGGCGCTGGGCTCAGGCCGGAGAGGAGCGCGGGCCCCGGGGTGCGGGCGGCGGCCACCCCCGCCAGCTGCCCTCTAGCGGTGCTTCTCCCGCGCGCGCCCGGCCGGAGCCCCTCCCGGTGCGGGACACGCTGTCAGGTCGCTCGCGCGCTGGTGCCTCGCTCTGTCCTCAGGTCACACTATCCGCGCTTCTCAGTCTGCGTCTCTCGGTTTCTCCCTTTCTCGGACCCTTGCTCTCTCCCGCATTGGTCCCTGTCCCTCGAATTGTTTCTGTCTCCCGCCTTCTCTCGGGAGAAACCACTGGAGGGCGCCTAGAGCCCGTGGATCGCTCCCACGTCCCCTCTCCCCCGGCATCACTCGGAGCCAGAGAGAAGGGGAAAGCCCCCTCTGCTCCCCGCGGCCCTATCCTCCCCTATCCCACACCAAGAGCAGGACCTCGGGGGTGTGGGAGGAGAGAAGAGGGGACACCTTTTGTTTTTCAATCAAGCTGCTTTATTCTTCTGTGGTATGTAAGGGCTCCCTGGCCCCTTAGGAGCTCACCCCTGACCGCTCCCACCTCTCCCCACAGCTTCCATTTCTCCAGGGCCAGTCCCTGTAGTGTGGCAGGAGCACCTTTCTGCCTGTCTGCAAAGGACCTGTTTCTCCTGCATTTTTTCTGTCCCCTTGGGGCTTTCCCAGGCCCTGTGAAGCAAAGAAACACTGTTTATTAAGTGAGGGAGAGGGACTGGGGGTAGGGTAAGGTCTGCGGACCTTCCCTCCCCTGTGCTCCCTAGGTGCCGGGCCTCAATGCAGTCCCCTGTTCCCCTGTCAAGGGCCAAGGCAAGGTGGCTCCTCAGTGCCCTGGCGGTCACACCTGCTCACCTGATGGTCCTAGATGTAGTAGAGAGGCACTTCGCCACATAAGGTGCTCACAGTGGTGCCCAGGAAGTCCAGGTCCCCAGAGGACGCTGAGCCAGTGTCATGGCCTTCCTCCTGGCTCAGTTTAGGGGGAGGCGCCGCAGGCTTAACCTGGAAAGAGCACCTGATTTGGAGCCTGGGAGCTGAGTCTCTCTCTCACCTGCAGCCCTTATCGTGGGACCTCAGACGTGTCAAGCAATCTCTCTGAGCCTCGTTTTCCTCACCAGTGAAGAGTGAGCTGTGCTGGAGTCAGAAGCCCCCGTGTGGTGGGGCTCAACTGAGGCCAGCAGCTTGGCGGTGCGGTGGTGGGGCAGGGCTGGGGAGTGGGTAGGGAAGGCGTAGTGCAGGTGAGTCTAGACAGGGACACTTGCCCGACAAATTAAGAAGAACAGCACTTTTACAGGTGACAAATATCCATCATCTCAACAGCCCTGGGAAGGAGACAATCCATTCCTTCTCCCCCTCACACCCACCTGGAAGTTCTGGAATTTTCTAGTGAGAGCCTCAAGACTGGGGATGCTCTCGGAAGCCATCTTCATGATGTAGCAGCAGGTTCCCGGTGCCGGCTTGTAGGCGATCAGGAGCTGGGCATAGGGACCCCAGAGTTCATGCAGGAAGGCCTTGCCCTGCTCACTCCCTAACCCTGGTCCTGGGCCTCATCTCCCTCTGGGTTGGGCACAGGAGGGAGTAATATTGGAATCTGGGGCTCAGGCACCCCCAGGAGAGGCGAAAGGACTGGAGGATGGGGTAAGATATGTGTGTGTGAAGAGTCATAGCCGAGTGGGTCTAGCAAAGTCTTTATCATTGGTCCCTTCGGGGTCAGGAGGTCCAGGCATACGCACCCGCTGGTAGTCATACACTACGATCCCGGTGGAGCCAATGGAGAAGGTGGCAGTGGTGCCCGCACGCTCACTCAGGGCCAGGCGTTGCTGGGCTTCCGGCCCCGCAATGCTCATCTCTAGGACCTGGGGGAGGGCACAGTGCTGCCTGGCATTCCTCTTTCCCCATTTGTCCCTTCAGTGCTCAGGCCCACCCTCAGTCTTCTCAAATGCAATTCCTTCTTCCCTGAGAGCCCAGAGAGGCTGGGTGAAACCAGGTGCTGGAGGGAACAGGCCGTCCCAGTGTAGGGTAGGGGGTGATGGGAAAGCCTGGGACAGGTTTGCCACCCTGCCTCTATTCTTCCACGAGGTGCCCCTTGCCTCCTCCTTTCATTCCTCTTGAGCAGTTTGCTATCTACTCAGCCCCCACAGCCTAACTGTCTGGCATGCCCTGTACCTGCTGCCCACCCCATCCCAGGCCTGCTCACCATCTCAGTATGTTTCTGGCTCATGTGAAGACCCATGAGCAGGGCTCCCACAATCACCACAACGACAAGGACCACCACCACGACCACGATGAGAAGGCGTTTGAGGTGCACAGGGCAACAGGGGATGCCGAATCGGCCCCGGGGGGCTGCTGAGTAGTCCTGATGTGGTGGGGTGGGGAGGAGACAGGTATGAAGTCATGAGGATGTCCCCTCTTCTTCCTATGCAAGCTGGACACCCTCTCACACCCTCTCAGGGCTGGGAAACCTATGCTATGGTCACGCAGAGGAGGAATGAGGAGGTCAGAAGAAGCTTCCTGGAGGAGGTGGCCTGGATTCCAACAAACCCATAGATGCTTAGAAGTGAGGTCTAGCTTGGAGAGACCCAAAAGAGCCTATTTCACTAATCTTATTTCCTACTGTTTCCTCCAAACCCCTGGCACCCCAGCATGCCCACTCCTTCTCTGTTTCCCACATAATCCATGCTCTCTCACACATCTGTCCCTTTATACCTACCACCCTTCTTTCTCCTACGTATTCTTCTGAAGCCAGCTCAAATGTCATTTTCTCCGTGGAGCTTCCTGTGACCCTCCAAGTAGGGGCTCCCCTATTCAGTACCCTCTACAGCCCTTTCCTCTGACCTCTGTGGTGGCATTTAGACCCTCACATTAGAATTACTGGCCGCCACGTCTGTCTCCCCAAGGGACTATGTGTTAGTGGTCAGTGTTTCTGCTCTAACTTAGCACAGTCCCAGGTTGGTGGAGTGAATGAATTTGAATAAGGAAACAGGCCCAGGAAGGCGCAGCACATATATGCACACACGCACAATCACACTCACCGGTGGGCTCTCCATCAGGACCTCTTTGCTGCCCATATCCATCTTGCTGCAGGTGACTTCCCCTCCTCACCTCCCAAGTGGGAGACTAGGGTTTTATATGTGCCAGTAGGGAGAGGGGACAGAGGTGAAGGACCCAGCACTCACCTACCAGTCAAATCCTCAGCTTTGAAGCCTGTTTGTTCCTGACCCTCCAGAACCACAGCCCCGATAAGGCAGCTGCAAGAGCGCCTGAGGGCCCTTGGCTGCAGCACCTGAGTCCTCTTGGCCATGGCCAAAGCAAAGCTGGGTGAGCTGAGCAAACTTGCCCTTGGGCAATCTGTGCCTCTCACCGTGGGTGTCTTTCTGGCATACCTGCGTTTCTTGCTGGCACCTGCCCTTGCAATCCTATGACTTACTCTGTTCTTCCAGACCAAACTTCTCAGGCAGCCAAGGGTTTGACCCAATGTGGGGTCCATCACATTTCCCAACCGAATTTCCCCCAAGCATAGGGATACGTTCCAGGAAGGGGAGTGAGGAAGCAGTGCCTGTGGACGCAGAGAGGGCACTGCTGAAGGCATCAGTGTGCAGGTTCATAAATGGTTCATATATTCTCTGGGGGCCTCAGATTTTCAGTTCAAGTATTTTACCTGCCCTGTTGTCTCCCACACTTCTTTACCTAACCTCAGACTCGCTCCCAGCCATCCTTTTCCAAATTCTGAAAACTCTGCCCCCTCCGGGTACAAATTCTTACTAACAAGAGGTTTTTCATTCTTTGCTGTGGACTTGATTGTAAGCTCAAGACATTACCCGCCCTGCTTTTATTTTGTTTGCATTTATTTTATGTAAATTTATTCCTAGGCCATGCATTTTTGTTTCTTCAGTTTCTTCTGAGATGTCTTCTCCTGTGCAAACTCCTCTTCTGATTTAGGAACTATCTGCTCTTTTTCATTAAAGATCATCTCAGCGTGGCAGGGGGAGCTCCTGTAAGGGTTCGTCCCCTGGGAATTCTGTAAGTTCTGTGCCGCATCTGGGGGCTCTGTTCACCTGGAGGTACTTAATGACCAAAGAAACTACGGTTCAGCATGACTCTGCATTTTAAGCATGTGCAGCAAAAATTCTGCACTCTTTTTGATCCACCTACCCTGTGTCCAGCCCCACTGTTTGGCCCTGGGTGTACCTACCAGCTCCATCATTGCAAAAACAGAATGGCACATACTGTTTCTGTCAAGTGACATCCTTTAGATACTTGGTGGCTTTTCGGATATATGAAGGGTGCCCAGAAAAAATCCAGCCATAAATGCCTCTATTTTTCATATTACATGGCTGGATACTTTCCGGACAGCCCCTGTACAAACCTTTGACAGTTTCATGAGTGTTATTAAAGTGAAAGATTTGAGCTTCTTGATTTGTATGATTGTGTGGGGGTTTTCTGCATCAAGTGAATGCCAAACCTTTAATCTCTAATTTTCGGAAATTAAACTGAAGGCTTTTGATGGCAGATTTCACTTGTCATTTCTTTCTTATGTCCAGACAGCCTGGCGCAGGGCTGGGTGTGGTGACTGATGGGCTCCCAGTGTCCTCACCCTTGAATCAGCCCACCGCCACCCTTTCCCTCTGTACTCCTCCTTTTATTTCCTCTGATCCTAAATTTGCCCCAAGAACACTTTCACCCAAATGGGATCCACTCTGTGGACCTTCTTTCCCTTATCTCTTTCCTACTCTTTCCCAAAGCCATCTCTGTTAATTCATTATGCTAGATCAAGTGTACTAATGGCTGCATCCTTTCTCTTGGGTTTCCCTCTGCTCGCTGGGCCAGGTGGAACCTTTAACTCTAACCCTTCATGAATGTGGAAGTCAGAACCCCACACCTCTCTTTTCTTATCTCCCTTCTACCATAACTCCCACACTTTATCCCAATTCCTATCCCTTGCCCAGGGGCCCTCTCACATCTTGGCCCTGCTCTTTAATCATTAGCAGACGCCCAACTCTCCAGCCCTGGCAGGCTCCCCTGTCCCCACAAGGACCCCCACTCCAGCTGGAGGGCCTTCAGCCTCCAGGTTGCACAACAGCATGGCATCTGAGCTGAGAGCCCCTGAGAAGCTTGGAGGAGAGAAGGAAGGAAATGTTTGCTCCCACCACCCTCCTCATCCCCCACAACTGCCCCTTTAAATATTTGCCTAAGCCTCCAGCAGCAAGTGTCCTAGAAGTGAGAGATGGGGAGAGGGGTCCATGGAGGAGAGGGAAGCAGCCTCCTCTCAACTGTATGCAGCCTCAGCTGTGTGCAGGTGCCAGATGCAGGAGACAGCCCCCAGGGCCCCCACTCCCTCCCACCGTTGTCCTGGCAACACTGGGATTGACTGGCTGACTCACACATACTGGGCCTGTGCCAGGTGGGCAGCAGGCCAGCGGGAGAGCCAAGGATAACTGCAAGCCTTGCGAGGTCCCTGTGGACATCTAGGGGGGCTGCCTAGTCCAGCTGTGGGGCTCATTCTGAGCAGGTGTTGTGGGTAGGGCTCGCCATCATCACGGGGTACTGGGAAAGGGGGCCCTCTCTTAGAGAGAAGCCTCTGCTCTCTCAGGTCTTCAGTCTCCCCTGCAGGCTGCCCTTAGGCTGTAGCTCTCATAAGCTTTATAGCCCTCCCTTCCTTCTTTCCTTCCTTCCTTCCTCCCACTTGTTTTTGCCTGTTTGCAGGCTGGGAAGAAAGGATACCCTGCAGCTTCGTAAGGGAAGTTCAGATGCTAGCACCAACCTGGTAGAGGTGTTGGGAACCTTGGAGAAAGAAGGAGGGAGGGACCTTTAGCTGGGCTGTCCCTTTGCCCCTCACACCAGCCCTCTGCTGCAGGCTTCTCACTTCTTGGCCTTTACTTAGGCCATTTCTCCCTTCTGGAAAGCACGCCCTCAACAGCTCTCCACCTCTCTGAATACCACCTACCCCAAAAGGCCAAGCAAGAACCAATGGCACCCCCTCTGTGACCTCACCACCCCACCCTGTGGTGCCCCATCCCTCCTCCAAAATCTCCAAGCCTGCCTGACACATGATTACCTGCTACTTAGCACGCCCTGCTGTTTTCATCAGCTACGTGGGTGCTTTTTGTTGCCCTGTCTTCCCAACCTGGCTGCCAGGCTTGGGACCGGCCCTGGGATCGACCTTTCTTTGTACCTGCCACAGGGCAGTTATGGTCAGTGATAAGACTATCACCAAACACGTGGGGGCTTATTGACAAGCGGTCAATAGCTTATTCTCTCAGTATGTGAGGTCTCAGTGCCTCACTGGCCCGCTCAGGGAAACTTATTGAGAGATGCTATCTTTCTAGGCTTCTAGGCTGTAAAATGGCACTGGTATTGCCTGTCCTGTCCCCAACTCCAGGCTGTTGTGAGGATCCAATGAGATCATGGTGTGAAAGTCCAATCGTCATGATTACTATCACCTTCTTCAACTCTCCCAGGGCAGTTCTCAGTAGCTGAGTAGGACCCAGCCTCCCCCTTTCTGTCTGCCTCTGGGTTAAAGCCTCTGAGGATGGCGGTGGGGGAGAGTCCCACAAGAGCCACTCCTTCTGTGTGTGTCTCCCCTTTTCCTCCTTCCAGCCCCTCAGCTGCAGGGGCGGGACATGATTCACTCTGCCCTTTGTGTCCTGGGCAGAGCCGTGCCAGGGACGAATGGAGATGGTTGCCCAGCTGCCCTAGTCACCCTCCCCACCCCCATTGCTTGTGTCCCCACAAGCTGGCATGGGGAGGGCAGCCTGGGAAGCTGGACGCACAGTGACAAGGGAGCGTCAAAGGGCAGGGGCATCCCTGGCTGGGAGAACATTGACTTAAGCTCAGACCAGAGAGTCCCCTGCTGACAGAGGCTGGAGTCAGCTGGGAAGTATCTCAGTTTCCTGGACTGATGTGTAAAGAGCACCAGCCTGGGGACCCAGCTACCCACTTCCAGATTCCCCTTGTCCTGTACCTGGGAGCTCTTGGGACGGTCACCCACAACCACATCCCCACACCCTTGGGGAGTGACATGGTATAGAGCAGCAGTTCTCAAACTATTTATTTCAGAACCCCTTACCACTCTTAAAAGGCATCGAGGACCCCAAAGAGATTTCATTTATGTGGGTTATTCCTATTGATAGTTACCATACTGGTATTTGCTGAGAAATTTAAAACTATTTATTAGTGAATTAAATGAACCCATTTCCCGTTTGCTCCGAGAATACTTGCTGGTGGCGCTTGAGGCTGCAGGGTTTACCCTGAGACCGCTCGTGGATTACAATCCCAACCTTACTTGCCCTTAAAGTTTGCCACGTGAAAAAAAATTAAATTACTCATTATCATATACATTTTTTTACCTTAGGATTAGAGACAAAAACGGTTTTTATATTTTATTTTCACACTGCAATCCAGTCAGATTTGCTTCCGCCTCAAAGAGCGTGTTTATGTAAAATTAAATATACGTGGCAGCAAGCTGCATTTTTTTTTCTTCTAAGCAGGAAAGGGGTTAAAATAGCAATAATAAGCTCTTTACATATTATAACATAAATCACATAAATTTTAAATGAAATTATTTTATGAAGCAAAACAAATTGGAGAGAAGAACATCATTGTTTTACATTTTTGCAAATTTCTTTCATTGCTGGCTTAATAGAAGTTATGTCATGTAGCCTCGGGAAAATTCCAGAGCACTTTGTGAGAGTGTGAAAGTGAAAAGGGCACTAAGATCTTAACATTAACAGAAAATTTGTTTTGACCTCAAAGAATCCCTGGAAGCTTCTCAAGAACCCCTGGGCCACCTGAATCCCCCCACTGTGCAGGAATGACAGTGAACTCTGGAGTTGGGCAGAGTGGATTTAAATGTCTGTCCTGGCACTTTCTTTTTCTGGTATTATCACTGCAAGCCTTACTTTTTGTATCTGTAAAAGCAGATTGATTACTCTGTACCTTAAAAGGTGGAGAGATTAAATAAGTAGAGTCCGCAATCCACAGTAGGTATGATATCAAGCTTGGCTACTTTCCTCCTGGTACTGGCCTCAGTTTCCTCATTTGTTACACAAAGGACCAGGCTGGAAACCTTCCAAGGCTCTGCCCAGTTCCAACAGGCTGTGGCTGTGTGGTGAGAAATGTGCCAGAATTCCATGCATTCCCATGCCAGCTCCAGTGACGACAGTCCCCTTTTCAGCTCACACAGACACAATGGCACATTCTGTTAAGGAGCCGTGGAAACAAATGTGAATACAGATACACACCTGTCACTTAGGATTTGCCCACAAATCTGTTTCGATTTTCTCAACCGTCCTAATGCCGTGACCCTTTACTACAGCTCCTCATGGTGTGGTGACCCCCATAAAATTATTCTCGTTGCTACTTCGTAACTGTAATTTTGCTGCTGTTATGAATCGTCATGTAAATATCTGATATGTGTTTTCCGGTGCTCTTAGGCGACCCCTGTGAAAGGGTCATTCGACCCCCAAAGGGGTCGCAACCCACAGATTGAGAACCGCTGGTTTAGAAGATGTGTCCCCTGAGAACCAAGTCATACAAAGGGACACAAAGGCACATAGATCCCTAATGCAGAAATGCCTTAAAAGGGGATCGGTGCATGTGCCTGCAGAGACAGGTGGGCACAAATGCACACAGTCATGCCATCCTAGGGTGCACACGTGTGCCTAGCACACATGCACAGACGCTTTGGATGCCAGACACAAGCAGATGGCCCAGAGACCTCCGGTAGGGCATGCCGCGTAGCGCGGCCAGGGCCGCAACCACTCCCTTCTTTGGCTACTCCCAGCCCGGGACTCCCCCACTCCTCCCTGCGCGCCCCCGCGGCCGCCTCCGCAGTCCGCGGCCACCCAGCCGGGCAGCCCTCTGCTTCGCTAGGCTCCGCGCATCAATCCGAGCCGCCTCGCGGGAGCGAGCAGAGGAGGGGACTGCAGCCGGCATCGAGAGCTGGGGAAGTCCGCTCTCCGCAACGGGCAGCCGGGCCCTCGCTACGCCAAGGGCTGCCGGTGGCCAGGCGGTGCCAGCCCGCAGGGTGGCGGAGAGCGGGTGCGGCCGGTGGACGGAGGCAAAGCATGGCGGGGCTGCGGGCCAGGCGGGGCTCGGGGTTACCGCTGCTGGTGCTGTCCGCTCTTGGCTTTTGCCTGCTGCTGCAGGTCAGTGCCAAGAGACCCCCCAAAACGCCTCCCTGCCCGCCCAGCTGCTCCTGCACCAGAGACACGGCCTTCTGCGTGGACTCTAAAGCAGTGCCCAGGAACTTGCCCTCCGAGGTCATCTCTCTGTGAGTGCCCAGCCCTGGCCTGGGGGTGGGGGATGAGCCGAGATGGGGAGGAAGGCAAGGACGGCTCTGGAAGTGGATGGGGAAAATCTGCTTCCCCTCTGGGAGTGTGGGGGCCAGGAGGACTGCAGGGGGTTTTCAGGACTGAAGATTCACGGTATCAGCCAGGCACGGAGTTCTGCAGTCATGCAGGCTCAGCAGCCTTGGCTGGAGAAAGCAGGAGTTCATGGCCAAGAGTGAATCACCACCAGCAGCACCAGAGACCTACTATGCGCAGGGTTCTGGACCTGGGGGGAGGGGCGTTGTTTATCCCAGCATGTGGGCCTCTGCCTGTGATGTCACACCAAGGGCAGAAAGGCCTCTTTTAGGGGGAAGGTTGGGGGAGGGGTGGAAGTGAGATACACCCACACAGCACCCTGGCACAGGGCAGACTCTTGCCACTGGTCTCACCAGCCACTCTGCGTGGGACCAGCCAGCCTGTCACTTGCAGCAGTAGTCTCTAGAACCAGACAGGCTGCGTGGTCCTTGAGAGCACAAAGCTAATCCTCATCCCCACCCCAGGGCCCCAGTCCCCAACAGTGCCCAGCACACTGAGGGCGTTTGGAGGGTCGTGAAGGTGTGGGCCATGGGACCTTCGCTGAGGGGGAAGCCAAGCCTGAGGCCACTGGTGCTCAGGGAGGCGGCAGGGGAGGACATGAGGAGGGCAGGCAGGCAGTGAGGAGACAGGTGGAGGGCCAGGCTGGTGAAATGGGGAGTTTCCAGGGCGAGTGCCTATGGAAGCCATTGGCCTGTCCACTCGAACTGCCCCAGCACAGTCCCTGAGTACTGCCCGTAGTACTGACTCAGGTGTCCCCTGCAGGACGCTGGTGAATGCTGCCTTCTCGGAGATCCAGGATGGAGCGTTTTCCCACCTGCCACTGCTGCAGTTCCTGTATGGACAAGGCCTTGAGGAAGGCGGGTGGCGAGGGCGGGGGAGGGGCAGCCAGTGGAAAGGGACAGATCCTGGACAGGGGAGAGAAAAGCCCATGCAGGTAGCCTTTGGAAATTAAGATGCAGGTGTCCCTTACACGCTCCATGGGACATGCCACAAAAGGTGGACCCGCCTTGAGTCAGGAGGGGTGGAGGGAGCAGCAACTGGGGAGAAGGAGGGCGGGGATCCTGTGCGAAAGCCAAAAAGTGTAGGTTAGGAAGGCACTTGCCTCCTCTGGAGACCCAAAGGAGTTGTGTGCAATAGCTTGGGCTGGTGCCAGAGGGTGGACACTGCAGGGAGAGGTGTCACATTAGAGACAGGTGACCCCAAGGTTTGAAGAAAGAGCTGGGGACCAAACAGAAAGAAGGCCTGATGGCCTGAAATTCTAAAAGGTGCTGTTTATTTTCCAAGCCCCAGTCAGGCACAAGGGAGGGTACATGGGAGTTAGCCCACCTCCTTCTTACCATCAGCTCCAGAGGGCCTGGAGGGCTGGGGAGTGCGGATAGGAGCCCGAGAGCAGAGGACCCGTGGGGAAGGCCCCGGCTTGCCAGCAGAGATTGGCACCAGCTGTTTTACCCTAGGAACAAATTGGGGACCCTGGGAGTTTCTGGGACCAGAACAGGCTCCTGCCTGGTCTTGCTGCCCAGGGTGTTCTGGGGTTCTCCGCTGGGGTCCCGAAGGTGGGAGGCAGGGCAGCCAGGCTTTGAGGAAGCCCAGGGTGAGGCAGCAGGCATGCCTTTGGAAACTCTAATTTTACCTTTGTTTCTCCAGGTTACTCAACTCCAATAAGTTTACGCTGATCGGAGACAATGCCTTCACAGGACTGTCGCACCTGCAGTACCTGTGTGTGGGAAAGAAAGGGAAAATGGGAAGTCAAAGGGAGGGAGGAGGAGGGCCTGAGTGGGCTGAGAGGGGAGGCTGGCTGAGGAGGGCTGTGGGAAGTGACAGCCCTCGAATCCTCTGACTGCAGGACCTGAGCAGAGGTCACTTCATCCACCCCTCTGTCTAAACCATCCTACCTGAATGCTAAATGTCACCGGATTCAGAATAGAAGCCTGTCTCAGGGCCATGGGCTGGAATCTACGTGGGGTGTGGGGAAATAGTTTGCGGGGGTTGGTCCTAAAATCCTGAGTGATGGTTGAGACAATTCTCATTTTCTCCAGCTTCATTGAGAACAATGACATCTGGGCACTCTCCAAGTTTACTTTCAGAGGACTCAAGTCTTTAACACATCTGTGAGTACATCCTGCCCATACACTCACTGAACTAAAACCCCACCCCACCCCCCACCCCCATCCCCATATCTCCTGGCCTCTGGCCTCGGTCACAATCTTCAGGTGACCCAGAGGTCTCTCTTGCAGCTCCCTGGCCAACAATAACCTGCAGACGCTACCCAGAGACATCTTCCGGCCCCTGGACATCCTGAGTGACTTGTAAGGCCTGAGTCCTAGCATTTGCAACAGTGGCACAGAGCGGCGCGTCCCTGAAGGGAGTGTCGTGGGGGCCAGGATTGGGAAGAGCAGAAAGTCTGGAGATGCTTGGGGGGCTTAGGTTTTGTGGGGGGCTCTCAGAAGTCTAGGTTGAGTAATATATATATAGGCTTCCAAGTTAGGGCTCCTCAAGATATTTGTGGGCCTTGTTAAAATGCACATGAAACACAATGCATGTTTTTAAAACATGTGCTTTCTGAATGCACGTTCGATTTGAATCTACATTCAAGTCTGGTAGCATAGCCACAGCCATTGGTCTGTATTTATACAAGAGAACACAAGTCCTGGGTTGTGGATGGGTGGGAGAAACCAGGGTACAACACAGACTTGTGCAGGTGATATAGTGCATAACTGGCTAAGGAGGCAAGTAGGTGCTACATTGAGCCCCCACTCTGGTGGCCAAGCCTGTGTCCACAGGGTTGCATCCACTCCTGGGGAACTTTTTCTAATTGGCACAAAGATGCCCTGTGGGCAAACAGCAGCAGGCTTGATCTACTTCTAAAACCTCAAGGGTCTGAAAGCCTGTCCCTCTCTGTGTCCCCTTCATCACTTTCATGATCAGGGACCTGAGGGGCAACTCACTCAACTGTGACTGCAAGGTGAAGTGGCTGGTGGAGTGGCTGGCACACACCAATACCACGGTGGCCCCCATCTATTGCGCCAGCCCACCCCGCTTCCAAGAGCACAAGGTGCAGGATTTGCCACTGCGGGAGTTTGACTGCATCACCACAGGTAGGACGTGCCCCTGCCTCGGGCCTCAGGTTGGGGCTCCCTGGGGCAGCTCCACAGGCACTGCCTGAACACCCCCCCCCCCAGCCCCCTGTTTCACCAGCAGAACAACCCTTACCTCCAAGTAAGCTCTTACTCCCCGTTCTACCCCTCATCCCTGCAGATTTTGTGCTGTACCAGACCCTGTCCTTCCCGGCGGTGTCAGCTGAACCCTTCCTTTACTCCAGTGACCTCTATGTGGCTCTGGCCCAGCCGGGTGCCAGTGCTTGTTCAGTCCTCAAGTGGGACTATGTTGAACGACAGCTTCGAGACTATGATAGAATCCCAGGTACTTGCACCAGGCCTGCCTGGGCTGGGTGGGTGCGTGGGCTCAATTTTTCCTCTCCATTGAGTTCCTAGAGGGAGAAGAATAGATGAGACGAGACCTCCCTCATAAGAATGTTCCAGTCTTCAGAGGGAGGCTGATACATACACAGATAACATCCATATGCTAGGTTGGTGCTAGGAGGGAGATACTAGCATGATACTCTGGATCCACAAAGGAGAAGCCTGCCCTGGGAAATCAAGAAAGACTTCCAGGTGAAGGGATGCCTGGCTGAGTCTTGCAGGATGAGTCAGAGGTGATGCCCAGTTTCCTGGCTTAGTAACTGGGTGGTGAACTGAAGTGGAGGAGATAGGAATGGCTAGTGAGCTCAGCTTGGGATCTATGGAGTTTCAGCTGGATCTAGAAGGCTTAAGGAGACTTAGCTAGGAGGAAAAAAAATGTGGGAAGGTGTTCTGGCAGAGGGAAGAGCATGAGCAAAGTCAGGAAGGTGTATAACAGCTTATCGTGTGAGTGAAGAAGTGTATAAGCAATACGCATGTGACTGCAGCATAAGGTTCAAGGTGGAAAGTGGCAGATGAGCCTGAGAGACATGAGGACCAGGTCTTTGACAGGTTTTGAGAAAGTGTGTGAATCAATCCGATCTGTATTGTAGAAAACTCCCTCTGTGAGCATCATGGAGAGTGGCTAGGCATGGGATAAGACGTGTGGTCAGATCAGTAGGGAGGGTCAGCTGGAGCCTGGACTGGGGCAGCAGCAGTGAGGATAGAGAGTTATATTAGAAAAGAGGATTGAAATGACACAAGAGGAAAAAGAAAATTTAAATTGCCCCATATCTTAAAAGAACTTGAAATTATTATTAAAAAAACAAAAACAACAAAAACAAACCTCTCCCAACACGAGCCTCCAGATCCAGATGGTTCCCCTAGTGGGTTCTGTTAAACATTTAAGGAAAAAATAACAAGAATCTTTCACAAACTGTACTAGGGGAGCAAAAGGGAGGGTTGACAGGACTTGGGGACTGATCAGCTGCGGGTAAGTGAAGGAGTCCCAGATTTCTGGACAGGGTGACTAGGTGGAGCCACAAACTGACAGCAAGAACACAGCAGAAGAGGGAGGAGCAGTTTGCGGGGTAGAACCGGAGCTCAGTTTTGGCCAGCTGGAGTTTGAGGTGCTTGAGGGTGTGTGGGCAAGGAGGGTCTGAGCTGCAGTTCAGGAGCTGGGCCATCATCAGAAGCTGGGCAGGCAGACCAAGGCTGCGGGAGGGACCTGGTGGTGACTGCCAGAGCCTGAGGCTTAGGTGACAGAAAGGAGAAGCGTGGGTGAAAATGATGACTGGGGACACCAGGACAGGTGAGGAATGTGGCCGCCTATACTTTGGGTGCCTGGGAAGAGGTCAGACCAATCTGGTTGTGAGCACAAGTACAATTATTCTTGTGCATAAAAGCCTTCCAAAAGTGGGAGTTCTCGGGAGAATGTGTTTTCATACCCAACTCTCCAGACTGTCATTTACACCCAGCTGTGGATGAGCTCAAACGCTGCCTCCTTCCCCTGCCTGGCCACCAGGGTAGCTTTGGGCAAGTCACTTACACTCTGAGTCTCAATTTCTTTCTGTGTGAAGTGGTAAAATAATAGGTTGCATTTTAGAATGATTAATTGAGGCAATGTGTTCACATGTAGCACAGTGACCGCACACAATATAAATCCAGTAATTGATGCTATGGTCGAATAGCCAGTCAATATCTAAGGACACCTATTTTGTGCTCAGTGTCAGCTTATATTTGAACCCTGGAGGCAAGGGTGGAGGGAGGGTGCTGCTCAGATTGATTATAGCTGTGAAACAATCAGATGAACTTCAGTGGAGATGGGCTACTGTAGCCCTTTGTTGGCCCAGGGTTGGAGGGGACTGACCCTTTTCTGTGAGGCTGCGGTGGGGCGCGGGGCGCATGGCGCATGCGCCGCCTGACGCTGCTTCCCTGCTTCCTGGCAGCCCCCTCGGCCGTGCACTGCAAGCCCATGGTGGTGGATAGCCAGCTCTACGTGGTGGTGGCCCAGCTGTTTGGAGGCTCTTACATTTACCACTGGGACCCCAACACCACACGCTTCACCAAACTGCAGGACATCGACCCAGAGCGCGTGCGCAAGCCGAACGACCTGGAAGCCTTTCGCATCGATGGCGACTGGTATTTTGCAGTGGCGGACAGCTCCAAGGCGGGCGCCACCAGCCTTTACCGCTGGCATCAGAATGGCTTCTACTCCCACCAGGCCCTGCACCCCTGGCACCGCGACACCGATCTGGAGTTTGTGGATGGCGAGGGCAAGCCTCGGCTGATTGTGTCCAGCAGCTCCCAGGCGCCTGTCATCTATCAGTGGAGTCGCACCCAGAAGCAGTTTGTGGCCCAGGGTGAAGTGACTCAGGTGCCTGATGCCCAGGCTGTGAAACACTTCCGTGCTGGACGTGACAGCTACCTGTGCCTCAGCCGCTACATCGGGGACTCGAAGATCCTTCGCTGGGAGGGCAGCCGCTTCTCCGAGGTGCAGGCCCTGCCTTCCCGGGGCTCGCTGGCCCTGCAGCCCTTCCTCGTGGGTGGCCGCCGCTACCTGGCGCTGGGCAGTGATTTCTCCTTCACCCAGATCTACCAGTGGGATGAGGGGCGGCAGAAGTTTGTGCGGTTCCAGGAGCTGGCTGTGCAGGCCCCTAGGGCCTTCTGCTACATGCCTGCTGGGGACGCCCAGCTGCTCCTGGCCCCCAGCTTCAAGGGACAGACACTTGTGTACCGACACGTAGTGGTGGACCTCAGTGCCTAGAGAGGTGTGGAGACCTGTGGGTTGGAGGCTGAGGGGGAGCCTCTGTGTGAGCAGCATGTGTGCCCATGTGAAGACACATGTAGCTGACCTCATACACATACACTCCTGGTGGACATGGGCATCACGTAGACTGGCCTTGGGAGCCACGCATCATAGTTGTAATCAGCATGAGGACTCATATATGTGCCAGGAAACCCAGACAACCCAGCGCCTGTGGACACCTGTGGGGACCCCCACCCCATCTGCAGGTTCCCTTGCTCGGCTGCCTTCCATATGCTCTAGCCCAGGGAGGGGGAGGGGTGCTGGGAGGAAGGATCTTGAGCTGATCCTTCTGACCCTCTGGTCTCTCCTGTCGGTGCTCCAGGTGTCTCTTTAACCTACTCATGCCCCACATTGCAGCCACAACCACATCCTTCCTACTGTGGGTATACTCACCCATGCTCCACTCCCCCTGCATGCACACGTGGATACTGTCCCACACCCTCAGTCACGCACAGACACACCTGTCCACACCTGTTTCCCCATGTACATGTGCAGATTCAGCGCTGCCGATTGGGGCTCCCCTTCGCTACCTTGTCTCTCTTCTTAGAGGGGGCACAGAGTACTGTCCTCCTCTGCTCACCCCTGGTATGCCCACCCTACAGATGATAAGGGTGGGAACAGTGGTGCCAGCCTCTGGACACCAGCTTGATCTCCGTGGGGCAAAGCCCCTATGCCCAAAGCAATAACAGTAACAGCCCCAGCAGGCCTTGACTTCTTCCTAGTGCTGGCTCTGTTCTCACTTGAGTTTTCTTCTCTGATCCTATCCTCGTGGGCAGGAGACACCCAGAAAAAAAGCCTTTCTTCTTTTCTTTCCTGTAGCTGTCCCCTGGTTCAGCTCCTCCTTTGAGATGTGGACCCTGAGCTGTGCTGGCTCCTTTGGGTGGGTCCAAGAGCTGGCCAAGCTGGGGGCCCTGCAAGCACTTGAGCCGTCTGGGTGTGTGCCAGGAGTAGAGCTGGACTGGAGAGCATCTTGGGGGCCCTGATACCCCTCCACTCCTCAGAGGCACACTCTAGGGGCACTACCTTTCAGGGCAAGCTGAGTGGTAGAGTGAGGGCCCTGTGGAGGGGCACCCGGGAGCCAAGCTTCTGCTGCCCTCTGCTGTGTGCTGGGGATAACTGTGACATGCAAGGCGGGTAAAGAAGGCATGGGAAGGGGAGACTCTTCCCTGTGCCCAGACTGTGTGAGGGGCTCCTAGTGGTGGGATGCTGGGGGCACGTGGGGGCAATGCTATAATTTACTTGCTTCAAATAAAAAGTTCCCACCCCATTGCCGCCTCTCAGGTGTCCAGTGGCAATGGTCAGCAGTAGCTATTTCATTTAAGAACCGAGCATGTTGTCTGTCCCTGCTGCTCCCAGGGGGACAGTGTCTATTTTCAGGCCCTGTTCCTCCCTTCCCTCTGAGGAGTGAGTGGCCACCCCCAAGGTCAGCTGGTGCTGGGGTCAGGAGTTCATGGTGATAATATTCAGGTGCTGGGCCAGTGTGACTAGTCTCCACCACCTGGGGCTGATTCATGGCCCAAGTGCTCCTTCCTGGTGATCACAGTCTTGGGGCCACTGAAACTGAAGTCTGTTTCTCTGTCAGGTCAACTCCAACCAACATGGTCAGGGACAAGCTCAACAGTCCCATTCCTCCCCACCCCCTCTGCTACCTTCTACCCGGGTGTGAGATTTCAAAGAAGTGGACTGATTTCCCAGAGCCTGAACTTCTCCCTCTGCAACACAGATGATAAATCTTACTTTTCTTTTTTTTGTTGTTGTTATTTTTTTTTTTTTTTTTTTTTTTTTTTTTTTTTTTTTTTTTTTTTTTTTTTTTTTTTTTTTTTTTTTTTTTTTTTGCTTTTTGCTGTTTGGTATGTGGGTAGCTCCTTGGCTGGGAATCGAACCCAGGCCGCAGCGCTGACAGCGCCGAAGACTTAAGCCACTACACCATCAGGGAACTCCCTAAATCTTACTTTTCAAATCATGATTGGGCCACTTACTAGCTGGGTGGCCTCAATGACATTACTTAGCCTATTTGTATCTGTGTCCTCATCTGTAAAATGTGAATAATCATGATACTTAACTGACAGGGCTAGTGTGAAATTTAAATGCATTCAATATCTAGTCTATTAATACATCTGTTTCAAAGAGTGTGTCTGGCACAAAAGTATGGTTTTTACTGGTCTGTAGGACTGGATGAGATACAGAAGTAGCACACAGGAGGCTGTTTTGTGGGAGAAGAGGAGGGCGCCCTTTGGGGAGAACTGCTGTCTATGAATTAGGGTTCCTTATCCATCCTTGGTCTCCGAGGCCCTGTGCCTCACATCTTACCTGTAATCTTCAATGTCCAGCCAACCCCACCCCTGACCACTCCTCACACAATGGAGAATCTTATAGGTGATGTGTCTGTGTTTCCATCCTCAAGCCATATTCATGTGCTTTTGACTTAGCAGGTACCCCACTGGGTCCCCCAGCCATACTGTCCTGTAAAAATCTGTCCTTTTTCAAATGAGGAATGGGCCTTCATGCTGTGCCAAGAAGAGGTTGCCAGGGAGAGTGGGTTGAGTCTCCTAGACCCATTGGCACTCTGTTGCCCAGTAGAAAGATAAACATCACTCTTTGACTGTCATCCCCACATCCCTGCCCCGAGCTCTTCCCAAGGATGGAAGACACTTCTTTCCCTGAATGTCCAGCTCTCCACACACATGGGGAATGGAGCCTGCTGTTTGCCTGCCTGGGCACCTGCCCTGGGGGTCATCTGTGTGTCCAGAGAGCTGCTTAGCAGCCAGTGTAACCAGGTGACTGTGTCAACAGCTCAGGGCCAAAGGCCGTGAGAGACAGAGTCCACTCACTCTGTCAAAGCTGAGGAAGATTACACCCACCAGCTGTTAGCTTCATGCCCCTGCATGCTAGGCCCTGTTCTCAGCCGCAGGCTTCTCACACCTTGTCTCTTAGATTTCCCAAGCACAGTCATCAGAACCAGGAGTCTTAGTGTGAGAGACGGTCCCAGTTGGAAGGGCTTAGAGAGGATGCAGGGGAGTTTTTTCCCCAATAAATGAGGGTAGAGAGAGGCCTCTGATGCTGAGGTCAAGCTTGTTATTCTGGAAGGCAGCTGGTGGGGAGGAGGCAGTTCTGTGGCAGGTACCAAAGGACCCGATGTTCACAGTCAGCTCAGGTATCCTTACCCACTGAAGAATGGACATCCATTGCCTCTTCTGCGACTCCTACCCCTACCCAACTCCTCCTGAGTCCCCTACTGAATCAGTCACATCTTTCTGCTCCAAGAATTGTGCCTAGAGATGGATGATGGGATTCCAGCCCTTGACACTTCTTGTTCTTCAATGCAGGGTGGGAGCTAGGCCGAGGTGGTTAGGAAGGGGGAGGTGGCAGCGGGGCCTCGGGGAGCTTCTCTTGTGGGCCATTTTCACTGCTAGTTCTCATAGCCAGCAACACCAATAAAACTGATGATAATAATTAAGTATAATCACAATGTGTTTTTATTTATTCTCAAGAAGCTTCCTTTCCCTGGCCCCCATCATTACTTACTCCATCCTTCTGGGGGGTGGTGGGTGTTAACTATGGCTCCAATAAAAAGTAATAACTGCCCACTTCCTGCCCCCACAGCTCTGAGAAGTTCTGCTGTCACCCTCACCGCAGCCCTGTGAGGCAGAGGAGGTTGCACAGGGTTGGGGGATGCTGTGTTCACCACTTAGAGGGAGGAAGGAAGCACTAAGCAGGAGAGATACACTGAATGCAACCTCTCGTGGAAAGTCGTAAAAGCAGCCGGCATTGCCCTCTGTTAAGCCTCCCACCTTCCCCCAGGTGTAGGAGTACACCGCTCTCCCAGGGTAGCAGCTGCATTCCCGGTCCCCTCCCAAAGCCACCCAAAAAAGACTGATCAAGCCAAGCATTTATCCACTGATCAGCAACAAATGCCACCAGGTGACGTTGGGCGAATGACTTTTCATCACTGAGCATATTTCCTAAATGGTAGAAGGAACAACAAAAAAAGATCTTTTCAAGAACCTGAGCACAAAAATGCACTACAAAATGGTAGTGGGTGATATTAAGTTCTCCGGGATATTTGTATTCTTGGCTTACAGGAATACGTGGAATTTCAAACTTCTGGTGAAGAAGGCATGGGGAGCTGGGGTCTCTGCTCAGAATCCTGGGTTTTCCCTCTAGTCAGGTCAGCATCTTTGAGGCCATCCTGGAGTAAGACCTGGATTTGCTGCTTGACGGGGGAACCTACACCCATCTCGTGCCCTTTCCATTTTACCGAGGGGAAAACGCGGCATGGGGGGAAGCCACTGAAGAGCCCCGAAACTCTGGAGTCCAAAACTCTTCCCTTTTCTCCTCCCCCTGCCCCAACTCTTTTGTTGCCGCTACCCACTCCTTAACCTTCCGGAACTGGACGGCTGCTCTACGGATGGTTCCCAACCGCAAGTCGGAGGCGTACCGCCACTTTAAGGGGCAGGCCGCTCGCCGCCCTGACCTCGCCCCGCCCCCTCCGGGGCCGCACTGCGCCTGCGCTGCGCGCCAGAGCCCTGGGATTGGGCGGACCCCAGTTCCGTGCAACTTTCAAGTGAGTTGCAAACTCCGCCCCAAGGCCGGTGCCCGAAGCTGGGCACCCTGAGACCGGAGGCACTCGCAGGAGAGAAGGCCACGACCCGCCACCCCCGGCCTGGTACCCGCAGCGGCGCCGGGGCGGGGGTCGAACGCCTGGTTCTCCGCAGCAGAACGTGCGCGTCGGAGCCGTAACTGCCCCAGCTACGCGGCGGGGCGGAAGAGCGCGTCGACCGACACCGGTTCCTCCGTGTCTTGGTCTCCTCGCCCCAGCCAGCTAGTCTCTCCGCACTGCGGAGTTAGTGGGCAGCGGATTCCGCTTCCCCCAAGGGGCATCCTGAGGGCCCGTGAGGTTTCAGTACCTCCGCTGATTCCCCCATCCCAGCCCGCGAGAGCGTCTCTCGGGCGTCTTCTTGTGGGTCTCCCTTCGCCCCTGAGGCTGCAGGATGATGTCCTGGATGATCTGTCGACTGGTGGTGTGAGTATGGCCGCTCTCACACATCCTTTCTCCTTGTGCCAGCCTGTCCTTGGGGTGGAAGCTGGGAACATCTGGTGGGAAAGGGGGCTTTTTGAGTTCCGTCACACCAACTGGCAAAGGCTAACGGATCTGCGGGCCTGCACACGGCACCGGGCACTGCAGGCTTGTCCCCCCTGCCCCCAAAACCTCCTTGGCTGATGATAGTCTCTCCCGCACTTACACACAATGCAGACAAGTGCATGGGGTGGAGGACCACAGGCTGGGCCTAAGCCCCTTAGCAAACACAAGGTGTTATGGCATGTTATGGGAGGAGAATCCAGGTGCCTGCTTCCCATCTGAGAAGTCACATGACTCACCACCCTGGCCTCACCTGCCAGACTCTGCTGTCCTGCTCCTCCTCTTTGAATACTTAGTACCTGGCTTAAATATCCCTGTCTGCAGCCTGGCAATACCAGGTCTGGTGGCCCTGAGCATGATTGCATGTTCATGGGAGAGGACAGCCTGGTACTCTTACCACCTCACAAGACTGCCTCCCACCCACCTTGTTGAGTGGCTGTGTGTGCTCTGGTTTTATCCTGTACCTATGGGCCACTGCGCAGGCCTGAACAGGCTTGGGATGTTTGTAAACAGCAGGGTGGGGAGGTGGCCTCCAGGGCATTGACTCAGATGCAGGTTGTGCAAGCTAAGCGAGAAGAACAGGGTAGGCACTGTCATCTTGCACATGCGGGGGAGGTGGCCACCCATGGGGGGGTTAAGGGGGCCCTGGTGCCCTTCACACTCCTCTGCTTTCTGGGCTGTTCTTCCAGGCTGGTGTTTGGCATGCTGTACCCAGCTTATGCTTCCTATAAGGCTGTGAAGACCAAAAACATTCGGGAATATGTGAGTATGGGGCTTGGCAGGAGGGCTTGGCTCAGGTGGGGTGGAACGACAGCCTTGGGGGCTATGGTAGGACTTGGTGAGGTGGGGGGGGGGGTCTAAGCTGGCCTCCCCTTTCTCCAGGTACATAATCAGCGAGTGGGTGTGGGTGAGGGTGAGTTATTGGGGTGCCTATGCAGGACCTTGTGGGTGAAGCCCACTGAGGGTGGGTCCAGGAATGAGTGGCAGTTTCTCAGAGGCAGGACTCTAGGGCCATCCAGTTGCCAAGAGAATGCAGCGGGACAGGCTCTCTGGCATCTCAGGGCTGGGTCACCCCGGGACAGGGGAGTTGGCTTTGCAGCTCAGCCATTGGCCTCTGACCTCCCTACCCCTCCCAGGTCCGGTGGATGATGTATTGGATCATCTTTGCACTCTTCATGGCGGTGGAGATCTTCACAGACATCTTTATTTCCTGGTATGAGTGCAGGGCCCTGTGGGCTGTGGGAGGGGATGCCCCATCCTCAGCCTAACTCCCTAGCTGACTTGTGCCCTCTTGTGCTCTTACAGGTTCCCTTTCTACTACGAGATCAAGATGACCTTTGTGCTGTGGCTGCTCTCACCCTACACCAAGGGGGCCAGCCTGCTTTACCGCAAGTTTGTCCACCCGTCACTGTCCCGACATGAGAAGGTACCCCAGGGGGAGGCAGGCAGGAAAGCATAGGGGTGGGTGTGAGAGAAAAAGCCCTGGGCTCAGAGATCAAGACACCGGGGGACACCTGGGTTCTAATCATAATCCTACTGCTGTTGAGCTGTGGGACCTTGACAGAGCCTAGCCTTCTTCCATTTCTGAGATAATCAAATAGAGGCACATATGAGTGGCCCTTGGTGAATGTGAAACATCACCTGGGAGTTGCTTTGGGGATGATGGAGGGAGGCTGGAGCATGGCCGTTCATTGAGGTGTGGGAGTGGGGGAGAGGGTAAGGTGCTCTGCTCCTGGTATGGTTGCCAGCTGTGAGTGGGAGTTGGCTGGGCGGCGTGGTAGCCAGTTGTTTCTCTGGGTCTGCAGAGGAGGATTGACTCAGGCTGTCTCCTGAGGTCTCTGCCTTCGTCTGCAGGAAATTGACACATACATTGTGCACGCCAAGGAGCGCAGCTACGAGACGGTGCTCAGCTTTGGGAAGCGGGGCCTCAACATTGCCGCAACAGCTGCTGTGCAGGCTGCCACCAAGGTGCTCTGGGCCCCAGCCCTCCGGTAGCCCTTGCTCATCCCCAGTGCCTTCTGGGCAAGTCCAGCTCAGGGAACCGAGCAATAATAGCTGTCTGTGTCAGGGCACAGGGGTGAGAGGTGATGGGGGGCGGGCGGGGGCGGTACTGGCAAAAACATGAATCTGGAAGAGCACACTTCCCTGGCCCTGACACTGACTACTCCTGGCTGCTCCTGGCTCTCTGGGCTTTACGTTTCCTGTTGGTGTCACGAAGGCCTGGAGCTAGAAGGTTGCTTTCAGCTCTGAGGCCTCTTCTCCAGTGGTTACCTGTAGGCCAGCCCTTGATTTTCCTGGGCAGTTGCCCTGGCTGAGGCCACCTCCCTCAGGTGATGCAGTGGTTCTCCCTTTCTTGTAGAGTCAGGGTGCGCTGGCTGGAAGGCTACGCAGCTTCTCCATGCAGGACCTGCGCTCCATCCCCGACACCTCTGCCCCCACCTACCAGGATCCCCTCTACTTAGAGGACCAGGTGCCCCACCGCAGGCCACCCATCGGTGAGTGGGCAGAGCGATGGCATCCTCCATGCCGCTGTGACTTCCCCCAGGGCTCATCCCCAGGCCTTCAGACTGTGTAAATGCCCAGTTTTGCCTCACGGCCTCCCTCTCCTCCATGCAGGGTACCGCTCGGGGGGCCTGCAGGACAGTGACACCGAGGATGAGTGTTGGTCGGATACAGGAGCCGTGCCCCAGCCATCAGCCCGGCCCCGAGAGAAGCCTCTGAGCCGAAGTCAGAGCCTGCGTGTCGTCAAGAGGAAGCCGCTGGTGCGGGAGGTCAGTGGCCAGAAAGGCATGAGACAGGTGAGCTGCCCTGGCACCTCAGCCCAGACCTCTCACGGTGTGCCCGCTCTCTCTCCCACAGGGCACCTCACGCTCCCTGAAGGTCCGGACAAGGAAAAAGACTGTGCCTTCAGACATGGGCAGCTAGGGAAAGGACCCTGCCCAGTCTTACCTCATGCCCTGCAGGGCTCTGGGGCTGTTTGGAGGGGCCTTCTGGCTGCACATTGGGCCTGCCTGCACCAGCTGCCCAGGCTCTGCCCTCTCGGCTCCTGCTGTTGGTTAAGAGCCATGCACCGGGATGATGTGCAATGTACCAAAGCAGGCTGTGCCCAGGGTTCTATTTATTGCCTTTCTCATCTCTGCCTTCACAGTGCTGGGACCAGAACCCTCCCCAGATCCCTGTGAGTGCAACCAAAGCCCACCCAGCTGTGTTCATTCCTTCCTGTCCTTCAAAGTACTTGACAGGCCAAGGCCTTGTATGTGTGCCCCGGTTGTGTGTTTTGTGTTGGTGAATGAGGTCAGGGTTGTGCGAGTTTTGATAAATAAATATGTAATAGTACTCTGTTTCTCCTATTTTTTATTCCTAATCTTCACAGCACACATTATTAAACAGCCTAGGAAGGGCTAAAGGACAAACAATGCCAGAGGGGCCCAGTCTTCTGGGGTAGACAGCCATTGACACATAGCTGTGATGGGGCAAGTACTGTCACAGAAAGCTCTTGGGGACCCCTGAGAACACATATGGGAGAGTGGGGGACTAGCACCGAGAGAGGTCAGAGCCTAAAAAAGCCTGTAGTCAGGAGGAGGTGGGATTGGCCTTGACCGGAAGGTGCATTGTGTGATAGAGAAACCAATGTGAGCGAAGGTGTGGTCGGGGGGTTGGGCAACATGATGATTTGCCGGCGGGCGGCTGGGGGTGTCATGGAGCTGTGGAGCAGATTGCATCTGGGAGACTGACTTCCTCCAGGCACTTGCAGGGGTCTCTGGGCAGCGCAGGGGCATTGAGTTCCATAAACAATCCATCAGGTAACATTGGGAGCATTGCACCTCTGCAGAGTGGCCACGAGAGGGCAGCAGCTACCAGGGTCTGGGCTGCCCCCAGCTTCCAGGTCAAGAAAGGCGGGGCTGGGAGGCTGGCCAGAGCCATGCCCCGCAGGGGCCTGGCCGCTCGCTGGCTGGCTGGAGGGACCATGCAGAACTCTGGCCTGGCCTCCAGTGGCCTTCCCTGCTGCTCCTCCCTGCTGCTCATTGTCATTGGTCCTGAAACTCAGGCTCTGCTTGGGCTGGCTCCACCCTATCCTTTACCCTAATCCTGGGGCAGCCAGTCAGGCTCTGCCCTCTCCTGGTCTCACCCAGAGCTGCTCCCCTCTCCCACCCCCTCTTCCATCCTGCTGTTGATTAAAAAGCAAAGAGGTGGGTTAGGGTGTTGGGTGGGAAGAGGGGAGATGGAGTGGTAACCTGGAGTGATCTGATGAGTGTGGATTAACTCTTGGAGTGGGGATTATCAGGGTTTTATTTGGGAGAGGCACTTAATCTGCCAGGGTGGTTTAGCTCCTCACATCATGGTGTTCAGTGACTTCTTATCTCGGCATTTCCTTGCATTGTGCTGTTGTCTTATCTTTTCATGTATTCATTCAAAAAATCTTTATTGAGCATCTACCAGGTACTAGGCATATTGCCAGATACTGGGGGATGCAAAGTGTAGTAATGGCTAGCCCCCGGAACGTCACCACTGCAGCAGATGCTACTCTAAGTGCCTGATGCATATTAATTTAATCCTCACAAGAATCTCATGAGATATGTACTGTTATTATAATCTCCATTTTACAAGTGGGAAACCAGACACTGAGAAGGCAAGTAATTTGCCTGAGGTCACATAGCTACTAAGTGACAGGACTGGGCTTTGAACCAGGCTCCAGAGTCAGTGTACTTAACTGCTATGCAGAACTAAAGTAAATGCAACGTTTCTTGCCTGGAGGGGCAAGGAGAAGGAGGCTAGGATGTATCAAACATTGGTGTGCACGGGACCTTGTACTGGGCACTTGACAGAGATGATTTCATTGAATCCCCCCGAAAAGCCTGTCAGGTAGGGGTTATGTTCATTTTACAGATGGAAAAACCTCACAGAGGTAAGCAGTTGTGCTGCCTGTGGGTTTGGACCCATCTCCAGATGCAAGCCTGCCCAGACGTGGCCTTGGTAGAGGTGGAATGGCAGGATCCACACCCCTGGACTGCGGGAAACAAAATGGAACAGCGTTTGATGAACGGGGGGCACAAAACAAAAACTCCAAGGGAGAGGGAGTTGGGGGCCTGGAGTTGGGAGCGGGTACCTTCATTCCTAGGATGGGGCCTTAGAGTGAGCAGCAGGGTCACTAAAAAACGCCAAGGTCTCTGTGGCATGCATTGTGGGGGCTCCGGGCTGAGCTGGTGCTGCTGTCCCAGGTCCACGATCCCTACCTTACACCCCAGCCTCCACGCTGGCCCGGTGGCCCCACAACCCACTGCTTTCAGCCACACGGTTCCTATTTCTGTCTCCTGAGCACATCACATTCATTCCAGCCTCAGCCTGCAGGCCTTTGCTCCAGCTGAATGAATCTCCGGCCCTCCAGTCATTCTTTCCCTGCCCGTCATGGTCTTCCTTCCAGACCTGCTTTCTCTGAGGAGCCTTCCCTGACGTGCCAACCCCTCCTCAGCTCCTAAGGCTCTCCATCTCTGGCCTGTGCACCCTGTCCTGGGCACACAGTGCCCATTGCCCTTCCCTCCCCTCCCTCCCCAGCTGGCCTCCCCTACACCCAAATTGTTTCATGTTCCCCACCTGTCAACCTGGACTATCGTATGACTTCACGCTGTTCCCCTGATGTGCTCTTCTCCCCCACCCCACTGCTCCCATCTGCTCTGTGAAGCCCACTCAGACCTCACAGCCCCCAGGAAGCCCCCTGAAATCACTGCTCCTGCCCCCTTGGAGTTGAGTGCTATCCAGACTGTGCCATCTCTGTTCTTGCATGGACTGTTGTTTTTGCCTTGGGCACGTCATACTTTCTCCCTGACTGCCTGGTGACTTCACGAAGAACAGACTGGCATTTTACCCACTTCTGTATCTGAGCTGGGAACAAATGGTGGTTTAGCCCAAGTGAAATATTGTCATTCACAAGTGGCTCGGTGATGAAGGCCCACTTATTCTCTGACGTCTGACCTCAAGCGTCACCTCCTCCGTGAAGCTCTCCAGACTTCCCTAGGGTGAGACTAGGAGCACCTTGTAATTATTAACATGCCCGACTCCAGTAGTCACCCTGAAGTGCCCAGCACAGGCCTGACACCTAGGAGGCCTCAGCGAATGTTTGGTGGTAAAAGCACCAATGCACTGAGCGAGTATAAGCTCCTCCAGGGCAGGGATGTCCTTGCTTTTCATCTTTGTGCCCTGCATCTCCTTGGTGCCCATCACAGAGTCTTGAAAAATGCCATGGTCTCTATGACACACGTTTGGCAAATGGCTGCTGCAGTTATATGGGTTCCAAGACATCTTGGGGCCAGAGGGGAAGGGGTGAGGAGAATTCCACGTTCTGGGGTGTTTATGGCCAGGCACACACATGGTCCTGAAACTGGGCTTCCCTCAGTGCCTGCCCTGTCCTTTTCTTTTTTCCCCTGTCCTTCTGAGGATCACTAGACATCTGGCAGCACTGCCTCCCTCTGCATGGGGCTCCTGGCCCATCCTTTACCGGCTCTGGCCTTGGCCCCTAGGTGAAGGTTAGGCCACACTTTGGCTTTCCTACAGCCCCCAGCCTTCCATTGCCCATCAGTGTGCCCACTGCCTCCCCAGGCAAGGTCAGGGCTGGGCCGCCTTTCAATGGGCCTGGAGCATAGATGTGCCAGGCTCCATGCTGGGCACCGAGAGGGGAGATGAGGCAGCCTAGGCCAGCCTCCTCGGAAGCACGTGCCTCTGCTGGACCCAGCTACCAGCCCTGCTTGCTTTGTGCCCTGGTCTTACTCGCCAGCCTCCCTGTCTACCACACCTGCCTCTGAGGGCCTCCTCCATTGCCTCCAAGTCCTCAGGTGCAGGTGTCCCCCCCTTCCTCTCCTCTCCACCAGTCCGTCATCCCTTGGACCTTTCAAGTGACTTCTCTCCCTCCTGGCCCCTCAGCCCTTGTCCACCTCGTAGCCCCTCCATATCCTGGTCCCCTTTCCCCTACCCTGGCCTCCACATGCACCGGCCCCACTACTGTACTTCAGCTGGTACTCTTGGTGGTGGCAGTGTGGTTGGCCCCTTGTTTCAACACTGTCCTGGCCTGGAAGTTGAACTGGGGAGTCCTGGCTGGCACTGCCTCACCTTTGAGGGGGCTGAGGAGAGGAGCACTCCAGCCCTTGCCTCTGGTCTCCTGCCCAGCATCAGGGACTGGGTGCCCAATAGCTGGGTAGGGAACGGGAGCCCGGGCAGGAGGGTGATGCTCGCTGGCATCGCTAGGCAGAAGGTCCTGAACCAGTGCAGAATGAGGTGGCTTTCTCTACCGGGTGGTTAGAGTGCCTCTCGGGGAGGTTGGGGGAAGAGGGAAGGATGTTGGGGAGGCAAGGACTGAGAAGAGGAATTAGGTCAGGGATGTGGGTGGGTGGGCGAGAGGGGAGGGGGGCATCTGCTGCAGAGCTTCCTCCTGGCTCCGCAAGCATCTCCACACTTCCCTTCCTCTCCCTTCCCCGCCCCCCCAGGTCTTGGGAGAATCTGCCCCGGTATTCCCCCTCCCCCATGCCCCCGCCCCAGGCATTGCCACAAGGGTGGGGGGTGGGGTGGGGGGAGGCTGGCCTCAGCTGTCTGAAGGATGGAGGGGCTGGGGAAGTAGGGCTAGGTGCCCAGACGGCCGCGTGTGTGGGAGGGGATGTCCTCAGATGCCCTCCACCCGGCAGTCCCCGCTCTGACGTGGGTGCCCCCCCTCTCCCCGCCCGGATTAGTGGCAGCTTGGCCTGACTCTCCGGGGCTCCTTCCCCCCCGCCCCCGCCTGCTGCCCTCCCCTGGGCAGGGGGCTGCTCCACCCGAGGGGCACTGTGCTTGCCCAGGTAAGGGGCTCCGGGGACAGCGTGAGGGCAGCTGGCTCGTGAGTGCTGCTGCGCTTGTCAGCATGAATGTGTGTCTCAGTGTGTGTGCGCGCGTGTGTCAGTGTGCGAGGGGTCGGTGAGGGGCTGGGTGGGTCCACGCGTGTCTGGGGGTGCTGGTCAGCTTGCCTTTGTCCACAAATCCAGCATTGTGTCCACACATTGTGTGGCTTCCCTTCTGTGTTTGTGTCTTTTGTGTGTCTCTCCTGCTCTACTCTGTCCTCAGGCACAGAAGAGCCGGCTACCAGGGCTCTGTAGGCCTGTGGCATGGGCTATGGAGCGGGATGGGGAGCTGGCTGAGGGCGGAAAGGGGCTCCTTCCCCCCCTCCCCGATCCCCTGGGCATTTCAGAAACCTGTCCTGAGAGTCCTGGTCTAGTGTAGAGACTATGACCTGACAAAGCAGACATGACAACTGGAGTGGGGTGGGGGTAGGTGTCTGTCCTGCTCCCCTGGGACAGTCCCCATCCCCTTTGGGGATGACAGTGACAGGCCCTCAGGGCCCCGGACAGCCCAGGCTTCCACCCTGCTCTGCCCAGCTTCTTGTAGGCCTTAAGCCACAGGAATCTCCCCCCTGAGTCTCTCCCATAAGCTTTGGCTGCCAGAAGACACAGATGGGGGACCACAGGCACACCCCAGCCCCCATCTGCTCCCCGGAGCCAGCCTGGGAGCCAGTGGTGAGGCTAGGGGGCTTGGGGGCTTGGGGGCTTGGGATTGCCAGTCTGTCGTAGACCCTTTACAATCGTCCCTGGCACACTCAGGTCCAGCCACCCCTCGGGGAGCTGGGGGAGGAAGGGAGTGTTAATAACTCAGTCAAGTAAACAACCCCTACCAGCTTGCCCGGCCACAGAACTGGCCTCTGGGGGGAGGCAAAGGGGCAGAGGGAATCCATGCCAACCTGACTCAAGTCCTGCCGGGTGCCAGCCCCTTCGGGCCCCCTCTCCTCCCCATCCCTCCTCTTCTCTGATGGTGAAAGGACCCTTGCTGCCTTTCGTGTCTCCTGGGAGGAAGGCTCCCTTCCGGCTCCTCACGGCTCCCTTCTCCAGGGATGGTGGTGTGACCTGGGACCAGACCGGGCATCCGAGAACTCATCCCTTTGATGGGATAGGATGGTACTGCCCCTGTCCCAGGCTGGGTAAAGGCAGGCCAAGGATGGCTTCCACAGGGATGCAGGGGAGTCTAGGGGTGGGAGGTGGGTGCCTGAGGAAGGGAAGCGCCCGTTGGGCGTGTGGGTTTCTGTGTGTGTCTGAATCTGTCTGTGTGTGTTTGAATCTGTCTGTTTGCGTCTGTGCTCTGGAACCACCCCCGCAGAGGAGCTGGGATGCTTCCTCGGGTGGAGGGTGCCCTGCTTTCCCATTTCCTCTCCTCCTCTCTGCTCTCTCCCAGGAGCCACGCCCATAGGCTCCTCCCCAGTGCTGGGCCTGGAAGCACAGGAAACAGGGATGGGGCAGACCCCCAGAACTTGAGGCTAAGAGCAGGTGGTAGAGCTCTTCTGGTCCCACCTCCGCTCCAGACACTTGGGGAAATGGAGACCCTTAGAGCAGGGGCAGACTAGATAGAGCCTAGACTCTCCCAGAACTGCGAACGCGGGACACTGTGCCCTTGCACCCTGGGAGGGGGCTTAGGAAGGGGCTTGGGTCAGAAGGTGATGAGCAGCTTGGCCAGGTGAGAAGGCAGGGCAGACGCTGCCAATGGGTGTGCCCATATGCCAGAGCTGGAGAGGGCCAGGAGCGAGTGGTCCAGCAGGCACAGGGCCGGCTGGCGTGGGTCAGAGCGCCCATCACTGACCCGTGAGAACCCGACTGCCCCTGCCAGCTCTGGCACTACCCTCTCCCAGCCGCCTGCCTTAGCACCCCAGGGGGCACCCCGCCCCACGGTGGCCTGGTCCGGCCCCTCCCGCCCTTTGCTCCAGTTCCCGGGCTTGGCACCTATAGTGGGGGTGCTGCCCGCCTGCCAGGCTCCGGGGCCGGGCCCACGGAGGGTGGGGCGCTGGGAAGCTGGCACGCTGCCCCCGGGGAGCCTCTCTCGGCAGGCGCCCGGGTGCCGCGGGGGGGAGGGGGGAACAAAGGCCTCATTCTCCCCGTGCGCAGCCGGTGGCATCGCCGGGGCGTTGGCGGAAGCCCCCGGGGCCTGGGAGGGGGCAGGCCCGGGCGGGGCCGCCGAATCACGGGCTCCTGTTTCCCGCAGGGCGCTGGAGGAGGAAACCGGCGGAGCAGCTTCCCCACTCTCAGTTGCGCGTCTGGCGATGGCGATCAGAGGTCCTGCTGCGCTCTCCGCCGCGCTCTCCCTCCATTAGCCGCGCCGCGCCGCTTTGCGCCCTCGCTGGTGCCTCTCTCCTGGGTCCCGGGATCGGCCCCCTTCCAGGCACGACCCCCTCCCCGGCCCCTTGGCCTTCTCCCCCACTCGGCCATCTCCGACCCGGGGCGCGCGTTCCCCCCGGCCCGGCTCCCTCTCTCCCTCCGGGGACACCGCTCCCTAGCCCCGGCCCGGCCCTCCCCGCGGCGCAGCACGGAGTCTCCGCGTCCCATGGCGCAACCCACAGCCTCGGCCCAGAAGCTGGTGCGGCCGATCCGCGCCGTGTGCCGCATCCTGCAGATCCCGGAGTCCGACCCCTCCAACCTGCGGCCCTAGAGCACCCCCGCCGCCCCGGGGGAGAGAGAGCGCCAGCGCGCTGAGCACCGAGCGCGGGGCAACGAGGCCTCGCCCGCCGGCCGGGAGGCCCGGGAGCCAGCCCATGGGGACAGGGCGCCCGGCGCCGGCCTCGACGACTGCCGCTGCCCGCGTCGCGCCCGGCCCGTGAAGCCCAGGTAAGCGCCTGGCGCGGGGGGGAGGCGCCAGGCGAGTCCTCCGGGTCACTCGGAGCTGAGCCCGGGGCGCAGCAGGGACTGAGCTCCCCGTGCTCCCTGCGCTGGGTCGCACGTCCGAAAGTTAGGGTGCCCGACGGGGCCGGACCGCGTCGGGGCGGCGGCCCCCGAAACCCGAGCGCCCTCTGTCCCAGCTCCCTCACCTCCCTCCTGGGGCTTCACCCAGACGGCCGAGGGGGCCACGCGGTGAGAGCGCTGTGGCTCTAGTGCCACCTGTCATTCTGGTCCTTTGCGTGCACGTTCAATTTTCCCTCCTTCGCCTCTCTCTGGGGCGCAGCCCGCTTTCCCCGCCTCCTTCCCTCCCCCCAGCCAGGCTGCTGTTACAGCGGCCACCGGTGGCCCCGGCACTGCGGGCTGGACCGGGGTAGCTTGACCCACCCCAGCTGAGGCCCCTTAATTGCCCTCTCCTGTGCTGGCCCACTCCTTCCCTCGGGGTGGCCGCGGGGATCCCAGCCCCCAGCAGTCGTCCTGGGGTTGCGCTTCGGAAGCCAGGAGACTGTAAAGCGCTGCGAAGAGGCAGAGACGGGGCTGTCCAGGTGCGGCGAGTGGTCCCAGCCGGCTGCCCTGCCTGGTGGCTCTCCCCAGGGACTCCAGCCTGCCCTGCCCGCACTGCTTACCCCTACAAACCTGGGTGGCACTGAGGGGTAGTGCGGAGGGCAAGAGGCACCCCCAGAGCCACAGTCTGCAATGTGGGATGAGGCCCCTGAGATGGCCACTTTCCAAGCTCTGTTTTACACAATGGCGCACTGAGGCCAAGAAGAGTGATATGGCTTGCCCAAGGTGACACAGCCAGTGACTGAGTCAGGGCCACGATCCAGCCTTCTTGTCCCTAGTTCAGTGCCTTTCACCAAGCTCATCTTTTGGGTTCTTGCCCGCTGTCCTTGCCCACAGCCTGTGACCAGGTTCCAAGCTCAGGGAGGGATGTCATCCTAGGAATATCTGCTGAGGGGCTCTGGCCCAGGAGGGCTGTTAAATCCCAGGCGTTTGGGGAGAGGAGTGACCTCTACACTGCAGCATCCCACTCAGGCGGGTCCTCAAGCCGCATGTGGGCAGGCAGTGTGGAGCCCAGCTGTGGGCTGGCACCTGCCTTACTGGTTTGAGCTGCCTTGGTACTGCCAGGGCGGTGCCCACTCTGTACCAGGTGGTAGGGTACTTGGTACAGGCCTAAGAAGCTCATCTTTTGCTGGTTATGCTTCAGGGACCCCTTCTGGGAGAGCCCCATGAGGGCAGGAGAGTGATGGAGAGTACGCCCAGCTTCCTGAAGGACACTCCAGCCTGGGAGAAGACAGCTCCTGAGAACAGCATTGTGGGACGGCGGGAGCCTGAAGCTCTGCCACGAGATGGCCAACGCCATGGGACACTGTGCCTGGGAGAGCCTGCTCCCTTCTGGAGGGGCGTCCTGAGCACCCCAGACTCCTGGCTTCCCTCTGGCTTCCCCCATGGCCCCAAGGACGTGCTCCCACTGGTGGAAAGTGAAGGTCCCCGGAATGGGGAGAGGAAGGCCAGCTGGCTGGGCAGCAAGGAGGGGCTGCGCTGGAAGGAGGCCATGCTCACCCATCCGCTGGCGTTCTGCGGGTCAGCGTGCCCGCCTCGCTATGGTCCCCTGATTCCTGAGCATAGTGCTGGCCATCCAAAAAGTGACCCTGTGGCCTTCCGGCCCTTGCACTGCCCCTTCCTTCTGGAGACCAAGATCCTGGAGCGAGCTCCCTTCTGGGTGCCCACCTGCTTGCCACCCTACCTAGTGTCCAGTCTGCCCCCAGAGCGTCCATGTGACTGGCCCCTGGCTCCACATCCCTGGGTGTACTCAGGCGGCCAGCCCAAAGTGACCTCTGCTTTCAGCTTAGGCAGCAAGGTAAGTGTTAGAACAGAGAGGATACCTGGGGTTCACACCATGCAAAGTAGCTCAGTGGTACTCTAGTATCCCTGCCAGGGCCATACCACGCTGTCCTTTTGTTCTGATGAAGAGATAAGGCAGCATCCAGCTAGAAGAGCCCATCAGCTCAGACAAAGTCAATGCCAAGCAATTCTTTTGAGCACCTCCATCTCATCAGATCTCCCCTGCCTTTGGGCCATTTCAGGGACTGATTCACCCATTGTCCACTCAGAACGAGGCTCTAGGAACTGGAACCTCAGAACGTGTGGTCTTGCCCTGGGAAGGGCTGGGGGCAAACAAGTCCCTCTATCTACGAGAGGGGTGTAAAGGCAGCCCCATGGCTTGTATCCAGGGCACCTCTCCCACAGGTGACCTCTATGCCCAGCAATGAGATCTAAACCATTTTAAAACCTGTATGGTACAGGGTATCAAACAATCTGAATAGATCCTGGAAGCCCTTTGGCTGTGCCAGACATTGCCCTTTTAATTGCTAGATTGTGGGGAAGTCTGAGAAATCCTGAGGGGATGACCTTGGGGTGGCACTTAGGAGCAGTGCCTATTCATCAGTATGTGAGTTCTTTCATATTTTTACAACCTTTAAGGCTACACAGGGGCACACCTGCTGGTTGTCAGTTCGTTCATTCTTTGAAGCACCAGGAACCAAAGACAGAACCAGCTTAATCCTTTCTCCTCTCTTTAGGGTTTTTACCACAAGGATCCGAGCATTCTCAGGCTGGCAAAGGAGCCTTGGGCAACTGTGGAACCTGGATTGTTGGGCTTAGCCCCCGGTGGGCCTCTCCAGAGAAGTGGGGAGGCGGATTGCCCTTCGCTCCACCAGAGGGATGGAGAGACAGGCCTCAGCAGTCATGAGAGCCTTTGCCCACTTCTCCTGGGACATCCAGACACTGTCCCCCGGACCCCCTGGCCCACTTGTCCCCCAGGCTTGGTTCATACTCTTGGTAACGTCTGGACTGTACCGGGGGGTGGGGGCCTTGGGTACCAGCTGGGGCCATCAGCCACATCCAGGTGCCCCTCTCCCGGGCCTTCTACCACCCAGGTGGGCTGCTACTCATCCCACCCACCCACTGGAGATGGAGGCCTTGGTCCTTGTGGGAAGTGCCAGGAGGGCCTGGAAGGGGGCACCAGGGGGCTCAGTGAATCTAGCGAGGAAGCCAACAAGGCCCCTGGTCCCAGGGCCTGCCCGCCCAGCCACCACACCAAGCTGAAGAAGACATGGCTCACTCGACACTCTGAGCAGTTTGGGTGCCCAGGCGGCTGCCCTGGGGAAGAAGAGAGCCCAGCTGCCCCACTTCGGGTCCTCAAGAGGGCAAGCAGTCCTGAGGTCCAGGGAGTGGCGGACAGCCCAGCTGCCAAGCGTCCCCCTGAAGCTTTCCCAGGCAGTGCGGGGCAGGGGGCCAGAGACTGGCAGGACGTCCTGGACTCGTCATCTGGGAACAAGGCCGAAGCAGAACAGTGTGATGACCGCAGAGGTGAGGGGGCAGGGGGCCCGACTGGGAGGGGGCAGCCAGGACTAGGGCTTTGCAAGGAGGTGGGGTCAGCAGGTCCTTTTTAAGTGTATCGTACCCAGTGTCCATTGGGAGTTCCTCATCACTTATAGGCCAGAGCCTTCCAGCAAGTGGCTTCTATTTCCGTCTGCCTCCTCCCAAGCCATGATGTGTTGGTGGCCATGTAATGACATGGTTCAAAGCTTGGAGTTAGAGTGCCTGGGTCCTTACTTTGCTGACTGGTAGCTGTGTAGTCGACTTTGGGCTAGTTGCTTCACCTCTCTGGACCTCAGTTTCTTCCATCTATAAGATGGGGATAAAGACGGCACCTATCTCATAAAGACTGCTGCAAAGATGACATGGTATCATTCACAGAAAAGGCTTTGAAGAACTCCTGACATGTAGCACTCAGTAAATGCTCACCTTCATGGTTATCTGTGTTACAAGTCCCCCTCTGGTGGGATGCCTCTCCTGAAGGGACCCTTGTCCTGCCTCAGGAACAAGCAGCTACTCTCCTAAGCCAGCTGGATCATGAACTCGGCTTGGACTCTGCCAGTATTAGGGCTTCGGGCTTATCATGGACCCCTCTGTTGTGTGTGCCCTTCACGGAGCGTTCTGGCACTGCTAGCCTCCGCCTCGGTTCTTGGGGATCGCCTCAGTTTCTTGGCCTCGGGGACTGCTGGGCCTGGATACGGACTCTCCTGATGGCCTTGCCCACGCACCCTGCACCTGGCATGGGTCTGTCCCTGCTCTCCCAGGCCTGTGCCTGGGCTGGGAAGCTGTTGGCCCCTCTGCCTTCTTAGGTTACTGCACCTGTGGCCGTGTTGAAACTCTCCGGCCTTCTCACCTTCCGGCGCCCTCCGTCCATGCTGGGATTGTCTCCTCACACTGTCACGCAGCCACTGGCATCGCTAAGCCCACAGTGGAGCTATCCAAAGTCTACACTGGCTGGATGCTGCTCTTGGGTCAGGACCATCACCCCAGCTGCCCTGGCCTTGGGCTTAACACACCAGAATCCTCCTCTTGGCCTGTCAGTCATGTCAGGGCATTGTCAAGCTCCCCGTGCAGCCTGTTTGTGCAGCTTCTAGCTGCCTGGTCCACTCTCACTAGTTCCAAGTCAGGCCTCCCGGGCCTGGGCCTGGGCCTAGGGATTGGGTTGGTTTTGCGTGTGGATGGCTGGGTGCTAAGGCAGGGCCTAGGGTTTGCACACGCCCGGGAGGCTCAGACTCCTGACCAGCTGCATTGTCTCCTCAGGACGCCGAGATGGCAGGACCAGCCTTCAGGATGCAGAGCGTCGGGATGTACACTGCTCAGCTTCCCCAGCAGGCGTGGCGCAGTGCCCAAGCTGTGCTCAGGCGGCGGGAGAAGTGGGAGGGCTGGCCTGCCATGCCCAGCAAGTGCCGAGGTGGGCCCCTGCCCCCGATGCCCTCACACCCTCTCACTCGGGGCTCCCTTCCCACTTTCCTCTGCCCTCTTTCCAGATTCTCTCTGGGAGGTGAGCAGCAGCAGGAGGAAGACTTGGCAGCCAGCTCCGAGGAGGGAGGAGGGTCTGGCCTGAAGGCTGGTCTCAGCGTGTGTCTTGCCAAGCACCTGCTGAGTGGTTTGGGGGACCGACTGTGCCGCCTGCTACGTAGGGAGCAGGAGGCCCTGGCCTGGGCACAGCGGGAAGGTGAGCAGGACCTACGGGGTGTTCGGGATGCCAGGAGGGCCTGGTGCCTTCACAAGGAGCATGGGCCCTGGACACTGTGGGCCTGTCCCTCCACCAGCACTGCCTGTCAAGCTGTTAGCTCAGGGGGATTGCTACCCTGCTTTGCCCTGATTCCCAGCTAAGACTCTTCATCATGTTTTCTGAAGTTTTCTGGCCTGGGTGGGGAAGTTGGGAAGGTGTAAACTGGTCCAGCCCAACTGTCTAGGAGCTTGTGGGCTTGCTGGGGAAATAAGACTGAGTGCCAAGTATCTGCAAGAGCACTTGAAGGTGGGGGAGCTCCCTGTGGGCTGGCACGTGGGCAGGCTTCCTTGGTGGCGAGGCTCATGGGCCTCAGGAGGCTGGTAGGATTTGAGCTGAAGTTTGAGACGGCAGACACCCTCTGGCTCCAGGCTCTCCCTCCTGCATCCCTTTCCTGGAGGCCTATTGGTGGCTCTCTCTTGTCCCAAAAAGCCCAGCCCCCATCTTCTTTCGTCAGTCCCTGCCACGCCCTGAGCCTGGATTCCCAGCACACCACGTCACCATCCGGTCCTCGTGTACTTCCCGGCTCACCTGGGCTTGTCCACCCCTCCGGCCTTGGCACACTCCGTTCCTTCTGTCTGGAATGCCCTTCTCCTCCCTTTCTACCTTGTGAATGAAAACTTACTCATCACTTGGGCCCATTTGTGAGCCTGCTCCCACCATCCCCACCCTCAGCCTTCCATCCCATTCCCACTCTCCAGCACCCACCCTGTGGTGCCTTCATTGTTGCCATGTTTATGGGTCCATCTCCCCCTGGAATATGAGCATTGGGAAGGCAAGCGCCAAGTCCTGACCAGCCCTGAATCCCAGGCCCTAGCCCAGGACAGGGCAAGGTGTTTGTTGAATGAGTAAACAAACGTTTGTTTGCTCACTGGCATCTTCGCACCTACCAATGGTCGGAAACTCTGGGTGAGGGAAAGGATGGCCTCCTAAGGTTTCCCTTTCTGATACAGAGTCCCCTGAAGAAAGCCACCTCTGGAGGGAGTGGGGAGGGTGAAGGAATGTGCCGGAAGTGGTGTGGGTTGGTAATTCAGGACCGACGGGGAAATCCCTGGGGCAGAAACTGGGGAGATGCGTCTGCACGGTCCCTGGGAGGGTTTGCTGGAGACAGTGGTATTGTGGGCAGGTTCTTTACAGGGGCTGTCGAGTAAGTGGGGTTATCTGTGATGGGCCTGTCTCCTTTCCAAGGCAGCCCCTCAGTGGAAACTGCCCCTACTTCTTTCCAGCCCTGCCTGGAGGCCTCCCACAACAGGACCTCAGAAGGGGCCTGTGGTTTGAGCCCCCTCTGACCCTGTTCTCTCCTGTTGTCAGCAGGCCAAGGGCCAGCCAGGATAGAGGACAACCCAGCCATTTTGGGCTGCTGTAGCCGCTGCCACCATGGACTCTTCAACACCCACTGGAGATGCCCCCGCTGCAGCCACCAGCTATGTGTGGCCTGTGGTCGCATGGCGGGCGCCGGGAGGGCCAGTGAGAAAGCAGGTAGGAAAGGAGTGGGAGGGTAGGCACTGGGGCCTTGGAAGGGCTGCTCTGAGGTTTGTGGCCATTTCTCGGCTGCCTGTCCCTAGGAAGGCCTCCTGCTGCAGCCCCAGCCCCAGCCCTCAGCCACCACTGCTCAAAGCCCCATAGAACAGACTTTCCCTCTCCCCGGATCAGAGGGCCATGCCCGTGTCCTTGCCCACCCTTAAAAGGAGTCGAGTGCCTACTCTATGCCTCCCACTTTGCTCAGCTTGCACCTTTTAAAACCTTACAACACTGTGAGGTGGGTATGTTTGCCTCCATTTTCCAGATAAGAAAAACTCAGGGAGGTTAAGTGACTTTTTCAACGTCACATGGTTAGTAAGTGTTGGGTCCAGGATTTAGACTCAGGTCTTCTGATTCCAAGTCCTGTTCTTTTCATAGTTCTCAGCTTTCTCTCCCTCAGCCACTTCAAGGCTTGACATTTCCCAGTGTTCCAACAGACATGGCCAAGAAGAGTTCCAGGGTCAGACACGTTCAGAACAGTGTATTCTACGTGATCACTGGGGGGGCTTTGCAATGCCTATCAGCGTAGTAAAGGCTCTGCTTTCTGCACGCGGAGATCCTATATCACTGCTGACCTCTTGTGTCCCAGAAAGCCCATGTTTTATGGATTGTCGAGCCCCTCCTTTGGATACCATGCCCTGGGTCTTCGTCCCTGACCTCCATGTGTTCTTACTGTGACTTTCTGACCTGCAGCTTCTTCCTCCCTACTCCACAGGCTCTCCAGAAAAGTCCACAGAGGAGTGCGCCCAGGAGGCTGGGCACAGTGCCTCTTCCCTGATACTCACCCAGTTTGTCTCCAGCCAGGGTGAGCCAGACGTCTTGGAGGAGCGGGGCATGCAGGGGGCAGGTCCTGGGGGAGACCAGTCTGGATGTCCCTCAGCCCGATGCCACACCGTCCTGGTTGGTGGGGTCAAGCAGCACAAAGTGGCGTCCTGTCTGCACTCATTCCAAACTCAATCTCCTCTCCCCTCTCCCAGCCTTGGCAGAACTAAGCACTGCGATGCACCAGGTCTGGATCAAGTTTGACATCCGAGGGCACTGCCCTTGCCAAGCTGATGCCCAGGTGTGGGCCCCTGGGGATGGGGGCCAGCAGGTAAGAAACGTGGGCCAGGTGACAGAGCACTAACCAGTGGGCCACAGTGTGTCTGCAAACTCCTGACCTTGGCAGGGTTTGGTGGAGATGAAGAGGGGTGTGGAAGCTGGGTAGAATCAGGCTACGTTCCAGCCTCCCTTGGGGATTAGGATCCATGGAGCCAGTGCTAGCGTCTGCCTCCCTCTCCTCCTCACTCAGGGGAAGTCGTCACTCCGCCTGCCCAGGGCTCCTACCCACTCTGTGCGTGTTCCAGCCTAGCACTTGCCACATCATGCTAGAGCTGCTTGCTGGCACATCCCGTCCCCCCACGCCCCAGGCACGGGCTCCTGACGGCGGAGTGTTGGCCCACCTTCTTAGAATTTCTTGCACTGAACACATAGCCGGTGCTCAATATGCATTTTACAGAGCTGTTACGGAGCTTGTGCTTTTATTATAAAAGGCATTTATTCAAGAAATAATAGTTAATTGAATGCATTCTGCATGCCAGACAGCATGCTACATACCCATGGTGGAAATTTCGGAAAAAAAGACAAGTATTATATAAGGAAAAAAACAATGGCCTGTAATGCCACCATGATCATTTTGACAGCAGTCATTTGCCTCTATATTTATTCAAATGTGTTCCAGTATACTTTAGACCACACTGTATGTAGCATTCCATGAGCAATTTTTTTCTACTTACTGTTATGTCATAGAACATTTTGCTCCTTGTAAACATGATTTGAGGACTTACAAGAGTCTGTTGTTAATATGTGTGGGTTAAACTGGATTGAGTGCATTTGCCATTTTATAATCTCTGGTTCGATTGGTGGATGGGTTTAACAGAAGGAGCTGACAGAGAAAACCACCCCAACTGTACAACCTTCCTGCAACGGGGACACCAACAGGACCAAGGACATCAAAGAGGGTGAGTGGCCCCCTGCTCCTTGTTCAGATGGGTGTTGGGCCAGGGTCAGAGGCCTCAGGAGAGATTGGAGTTGCCCTATCCCCCAGTCACCATCACTCTTCTCAAGTCACTCCAGAGAAAAGACACCTAAATAAAATCCAGGATAAGCCTCCTCACCCCTCTACAGCCAGAGCCCTGTTCTGAGCTCTTCCTTTGGAGGGGAAAGCTGGAGGTGGGAGGTGAGTCCACCCAGAGCAGCACTGCAATGGGCAATGCCAGTGAGGAAACAGCAGGCTTAGCCAGGAGATGAGGGAAGACCTTGTGGGCAGCAGAGTCTCAAGAGAAAGGTGAAGCCCTCAGTTTTTCTCCTCGGCAGAGACTCCGGACTCCACAGAGACCCCTGCAGAGGACCGAGCTGGCCGAGGACCCCTGCCTTGTCCCTCTCTCTGTGAGCTGCTGGCCTCCACTGCTGTCAAACTCTGCTTGGGGCACGAGCGGATACATATGGCCTTTGCCCCTGTCACTCCGGCCCTGCCCAGTGTGAGCAAGGGCGTGGGGGTGGGGGGAGCCTGGGGGCCCAGCCCTCCCCCGGGAATCTAGCAGGCCCTGACCCTGCCTGCCTTCCCTCCCTCCCTCCCCTCAGGACGACCGCATCACCAACATCCTGGACAGCATCATTGCACAGGTCGTGGAACGGAAGATCCAGGAGAAAGCCCTGGGGCCGGGGCTGCGGGCTGGACCAGGCCTACGCAAGGGCCTGGGCCTGCCGCTCTCCCCAGTGCGGCCCCGGCTGCCTCCACCTGGAGCTTTGCTGTGGCTGCAGGAGCCCAGGCCTCGGCGAGGCTTCCACCTCTTCCAGGAGCACTGGAGGCAAGGCCAGGTGGGGCTTCTCACATCCCCACTTCCAGCTCTCATGGCCTCGCCTACCCACAGGGCCTTGATCCCTAGGCCCAGACAGACCTGGCCTGTCACTCAGAGGGATCAGCAGGGCCTGGTCCCCATGTCATTCTGGTGTCCCAGCCTGGACATGTTGGGCAGCCCATCCATTCTCCCCATGTCCCCATTTCCTCCCCACTACAGCCAGTGTTGGTGTCAGGCATTCAGAGGACATTGCAAGGCAACCTGTGGGGGACGGAAGCTCTTGAGGCACTTGGAGGCCAGGTGCAAGCGCTGACCCACCTCGGGCCTCCCCAGCCTATAAGCCTGGGCAGTGCGGCATTCTGGGAGGGATTCTCCCGGCCTGAGAGTAAGTATCTTTGATGTGGGATAGAGGGAGCTGGGAGCCAGAGCCATGTGGCAACAGAGTCCCCGAGTGACCTTGGGGGCAGCTGGAAGCAGAGCCGAAGGCCGAAATGGGAATCTTGCTGCCACAGGGCAGAGCCTCCGGGCCAAGGAGGTTCCTCCCTGGGCAGTAGCCTTTCTGTGTCCTCCCCTAGTTCGCCAAAAGTCAACTGAGGGCTCAGTCCTCCTGCTGCACAGAGCTCTTGGGGACAAGGACATCAGCAGGTGTGTGTGGTATCAAGGGCTCTCCCCCATCAACCACCACCCAGCGCCTTGCAATCCTTTTCTTCTCCTTACCTCCACCTGTGGCCCTTGGCACTCCATGCTCACCTCTGGGAGTTACCCCAGTAGTGGGGGGCTTTGATAGTGTCTCTGGTGCCAGGATTGAGCCTGCTGGGCATGACCTCTCTCCTACAGGGTGGAGAACCTGGATGCCAGCCTGCCCCTCCCAGAGTACTGTGCCCATCATGGGAAACTCAACCTGGCTTCCTACCTCCCACCGGGCCCTGCCCTGCATCCACTGGAGCCCCAGCTATGGGCAGCCTATGGTGAGTGCCCACTCCACTCCTGCCCAGTCCCTACCCCTATTCCCACTATCTCTGGGCACATGTGTGTCTTTGCCAAGGTCCTAGGACCCATTCCTAACTCTTTTCTGTACCTCTGTACAGGTGTAAGCCCACACCGTGGGCACCTGGGGACCAAGAACCTCTGTGTGGAGGTGACTGACCTGGTCAGTGTCCTGGTACGTGCTGAAGCCCCACTGCCTGCCTGGCACCGGGCACAGAAAGGTGGGTCCTTGGCCAGAAGCAGGGACAGGGACAGGCTACAGATGTCAGGTGCTGTGTCTGCCTACTCTGGACTCTCCTGAGCCATCTTTCTCTCTCAGATTTCCTCTCAGGCCTGGACGGGGAGGGGCTCTGGTCTCCGGGCAGCCAGGTCAGCACTGTGTGGCATGTGTTTCGGGCACAGGACGCCCAGCGTATCCGCCGTTTTCTCCGGATGGTAAGGAGAGAGCCGGGAGCCCTCCCCTTCCCCTGCACAGCCCTTGGGCTCCCTGGCAGTGGGGGCTCCCCGCCACAGAAGCTCTCCCTGTGTGTGTGCCCTGTGTGCTCCCCTCAGCCCCTCAGGGGAGCTGGACACCTTGGCTCACACAGGCAGGTGCAGAGGAGGCGGACTGGGACCTTACGAGAGTTGTGAGGTGGGATACACTGACAGAGCAGGGGGTTGGGGCAGGAGCTAATGATGAAATGAAAGCAGGAGCTGCCACAGGCTAACCGCTGTGCTGAGGCCCTTAGGTACATTATCTCGGTCAATTGTCCTAACCACACCATGAGGTAGATACTGCTGCTTTCCATTTTGCAGATGAGAAAACTGAGGCTGAGTGGTGGACCTAGGACCTGAGCTTACGGCTGTTCCCACCCCAGGTCCCTACCTTGTGCTCTCCCTTGGGGCAGGCGGCCTCCCCTTCATGGGCAAAGGGGAGCCCTCCGAGATGCCCGCGTGCCGTTCCCTTGGCGTAATCTACATACACCTCATGCAGAGGTGCTCGCTGAGGTGCTAGCAAGTAAGGGCTGAGGGAGGTCTTGTAGATGGAGGAGACTGGACCAGGCTGAAGGGTAGGGAAGGAGAAGATGAACAGGAAGCCGGAAACTCCAGGGGCTGAGGAGGTGGGAGGTTGGTGTTGAGGTTAGGGCAGGCCCAGTGGTTCCAAAGTCCAACTTAGTCCTGATTATCCTAGGGAAAAGACATCCACCAAGTATCACCCCTGTTAAGACACACACACACACACACACACACACACACACACACAGAGGGACATGCAGATGTCAACATGCCTGTCCACCACCACCCTCCTGCCCACAGGCAGGCACATCTGCAGACACTTTGACAGAACAAATAGATCTGTAGATGCACACACAGAGGGGAGCAAACAGAAGCATCCCTTCATACATACATGGCCTTGTCTAGTCCGGGTGTGGCTCGATGTGGGCAGTCTCACATGGCCAGACCTGATGACTCATGGGAAAGGTTTGAGGGGTGTACTCTCACTGGGTGGCCTAGGAAACACTGCTCTAACTCCAGAATGGACTTCAACTTTTCAGGCAAAGAAACCTTGGCACCTGCCTGGGGCTATCCTAGGGTCCGTCCTGACTCACCAGCCTCCCCTCTCCCCATAGGCCAGTCTAAGAGCCCGGAGCTCTAAGCCAAGGGACAGTTGTTGAGGTCCATGTTGAAGAGGTGGATTTCCCTGGTGGCCAGTTGGGACATGATGCTGTTGCTTACCTCTGCAGGTGTTCCCTGGGTATCTCCTTTTCTAGCCTCTGCCAGCCCCTATCTGCCCAAGGAGCTCCCCGCTCTGGTTGGGCTGGGGAAAGCCCCCATACTGTGCCTACTTCAGAGGTCTCGGCCTGGATAGGCAAGCCCCTGGGAATCAGAACTTCTGCCTCTTCTGGATCTGGGATCTTAGAAGAATTTGGATTGTCTTTTCCCAGGAACATACAACTACCTACTCACCTACAACTTAGCACATTATTTGGGACATTCATAGGTAGAAAGTTCACGAGTCGTTACCATACAGGGTGTCTTCCTAGATTTTGGAGAAAGAGGTACATTTGAGCAAGGGAGTAGAGGGCCAGGGACACAGGCTATTCGAGGCATCTGGCCCCAGGAAAAGCATGGATTTAGGCCCCCAGCCTCAGAGCCCTCTCCTCTAAGCTCCTTCTAGCCAAATCTCCGATCTGTCAAGTTGAGCGGCCCCAGCCCCTCATCACCCAGCCCATTTCTCACCCTCCCGTGTCCTCCCTGGCATGCCCTTCAAGACCTGACTGACCGCTTCAGCTCTTTCCTGTGTGCCTGGCCTTTGGGTAGTCCATGTCCCATCCACCAAAGCCCTGCCCTTGCCTCCCTCCCTGGCTCATTCCCCCTTCTCTTCTTTGAGGTGTGTCCGGCCGGGGCAGGCAACCTGGAACCTGGCACCCCAGGCAGCTGCTACCTGGACGCAGGGCTGCGGCGGCGCCTGCGGGAGGAGTGGGGTGTGAGCTGCTGGACCCTGCTGCAGGCCCCTGGAGAGGCCGTGTTGGTGCCTGCTGGGGCTCCCCACCAGGTGCTTCCCCAGCGGGCTAGGGGCTCTGCTGAGAGCTCAGAATGTCTCAAGCAGCAAGAACAGCAGCACTGTATACAGCATTCCCCTGCCTGTTATGTCTTTGTCCCTCTCAAGACCTGGAGAGCTAGGCAGGGCAGGAAGCCACACCCCCAGTGTAGAGGGGAAGAGAAGCTGAGCAGTGTTGAACTGGGCTTGAGTGCTTGGATGCCAACTCTGTCTATGCCATCTCTGGCATCCCCTTGGGGTACTGGTGCTTGATTCAGGGACTATGCTCTCTGAAACCTGGGTGGGGTCATCACAGGAAGTAGACCTCAGGGCCGAGCTAGGAAGGGGTGGGGGTACGTGTGATCCTGCGTCTCCACTGACTCTCCTGCCCACCTCCTTCCTGGTGCAGGTGCAGGGCCTGGTAAGCACAGTGAGCATCACTCAGCACTTCCTGTCCCCTGAGACCTCTGCCCTCTCTGCTCAGCTCTGCCACCAGGGACCCAGCCTGACCCCTGACCACCGCCTGCTTTATGCCCAGGTGAGTATTACACTGGCCAGGAGACTGGATGTGCTGCTGAAGCACCCCTGCCCCACGGCACAGTTGGCATGGCATAGCAGAACCAGCTCTGTGCCAAGCCAGCAGCCAGTGTGGGCCCAGGGAGGGTGTTCTTCTTGGTGGGGAGAGCTCAGGAATGTGACTGTAAACTCCTTGTCCTTTCTCTTTCTCCTAGATGGACTGGGCTGTGTTCCAAGCAGTGAAGGTGGCTGTGGGTACATTACAGGAGGCTAAATAGGGAGATCCCAGGTGTTTGGTGTAGGGGTGAGGGGGCAGGTAGACCAGGTGCTCAGCTCAGGCATAGCTTCAGCAGAGAATGATACTGGGGACTTGGGGACTTTTGGTTATTCCCACAAGCACCACTCTGAGCACCAGCAGGGCACCCCATTCCCTGCCCCTGACCTGGGCCCTAAAGCCAACAACCACAGTGCCATGGAAATTCATACCTGCCCTTCACAGGCTGGCACCTGCTCTTTGCAGGCTGGCACCTGCTTCACCCCTGCACCCCTCTCCATGGTACCAGGCCCCTATTGGGAGTGACTGACTCCCTCCAACCTCTGCCCCCCCACCCAGGAGACAAACAGCCCTTCTTGGGGGAGTTTGGGAATCATTCTGGCTTAAGCAACACCCTCTGATGCCTCACCTGCTGCTGTCCCACCTGTGCAGAGCTCTGTTACACTACCCACCTCCTCACAGGGCTCCTGGCGCCCATTGCACTGCAGGCATGCTGGACAAGGGGCCACTGAAATCCTGCCCTCTTGCCGGAGAGCTGTGAAGTGTGGGGAGGGGGTGGCCTCAAGATACTGCTCCCTTCTCTCGCCTCCCTCCTTCCTATTTTCCATTAAAGTCTGTTGTTTTGTGAAAGCTGCCAGTGTGGTTGGCCCTGCTCCTGCAGGCCACATGGTCTGGGAATGGGAGGGGAGACATGGAAATGCAACTGGGTGGGCAGGAGCTGAGGCCCTTGTGACAGGGACCCCCAAACCCCTACCTGCGTTTTGCTCCTGGACCTGGATCCCTCCTTCCCACTGAGGAGTACCTGGAGCCTTCCAGGGGGCTGCCCCCGAATCTACTCCTGACAGGGACAAGGGGGCACAGCAGCAAGGTGGCTTAGAGCTCCAACCCTCCCTGAAAACTCCAGGCTACCCCTCTCTCCTTTGTCACCTGACCTGGAGCTCCAGGAGTGTGGCTCAGGAGAGTCCTTGCCCTGGGCTTAGCTGGCTGCCTGAGAGACTTGGCAGCCCTTCCCTGTCCCCAGGGCTCTGTTTTCTCCCCTGCCCTAGTAGATCTCAGCCCCAACATGCTCCCCGCTCGTCATACCTAATTGTTCTGCAGTGGTTCAGGAAATGTTTTTGTTTTTTTTTTTGTCTTTTTTTTATGAAATAAAAATTTTTATTATAAATTTAATATACTTTCAGAACATTTAGAAAATGAGAAAAAGTCACCTATAAGCCCACCACACTCGTCACCACCCCCAAACCCAGCCGCTGATAATATTTTGGTGTATTTCTCTGTAGTATTTCCTCCAAGGCTCTGTTTTTACACATAGTTGGTATGCTTTGTACTTGGTTTCTTTCTTTTAACACTATTATGATATTTTTTTATATTACTAGCTAACCTTCATTTTAAATGGCTGCTTCCAGTCCTTTAAGTGGCTTTGCCATGATTTACAGAAACATCTTCATTTTAAAAAAAAAAGAGTTATTTCTTTATTGTTTGCAAAGCTAGGTTATTTTAATTTTTTTCATGGGATAGAAAAAAAATTAAGGAATTCCTACACTTTACTGTGTCACTGTTTTCATTTCACTGATCTCATTTTATCTCTCATCACGATTTTGAGGTAGATATTTATTTCCATTATACAGTGGAAGCAGGCAGGCTAGGGGCAAGCGAGCCACCCAAGGTCACACTACAATTTTAGTGGCAGAGTTGGGATTCGAACCAAGTGTCCTGACTACAGCTGCCTCATTTACATTATAGTCCTAGCGCTAATGGCCTTGCAGATGGGCTTGCTGTCTTCCTCATCCTCCTTCCAGTACAATACAGGCACTGTTCCAAGAAGCACTGAGTGACCCATCCCTACCTGCACGTCACCTTATATAGCCATGTCCTGATGTCACCCCAGAACCCCAAACACGGAGTCTTTCCTGTGGGAAGATGAGGATGGCCCCATCACTAGGCCTATTTCTTCCCCCATGGTGGGTCATGACACTCTTCAAGGGCATATTGGGTCTGACTCCTTGCAAACAGCAGGTGGACCAAATGTCCTAGGACTAGACTGGGAATGAAGCCAGTCCAGGTCGTGGAGACTGGCTCTGAGACTCAGCTTGAAGCCATTTGGTGGCATTCTCCCTCTTGGAGGCTCAACGGGCACCCCCTGTCAGGCTAGCCCTGCCCCTGGGCCTCTGCTTCTCCCATCACCCTCACAGTCCACCTTCTCCTCCAGCCCCTCTCACTGGCCCAGACAGCACAAAGGCACAACTTCAAAGCTGGAAGTGACCTCAGGTGTATATATCCAATGCCACCTTTTTCTTTTTTCTTATAAAGTACATTTTCTAGACTTTTAATTTTGAAATGATTGTAGATTTACAGTCGAGTCACAAAGACAGGACAGATAGTTCCCAGTTACCCTTCATCCAGCTCCCCCTCATGTTACCATGGTACATAACCATGGCACAGTGATCAAAACTAAGGAATTGATTTCAGTACAACAGTATTAACTAAACAACAGACTTCATTGGGATTCCAATTTTCCAAGGATGTCTGTTCTGTTTCAGGATCCACCTGTGCCTTCATCATACAGATGGGCTAGATAGTAGGTATGGCTTCCTTAAATGTCCCTCAGTAAGCTAGTGGCAGAGTACAGGCTAAAGCCAGACCTCCTCTTCCCTGTACCTGGGGCTACGGCCCTCCTTGCCCTTCTCACTTTGACAAGGGATAGGGCTTGCTGCTTTGTCATGGACTCTAGCATCACAGTCAGCCTTGCCCCACCCTGCACACCCATCCCTGTCCGTTTCCAAGGTTGCCTACACTGCCTTCCGGTGCATGTGCTTACACGCACATATGGGTCTACATGCCCTGAAATGGCTGGCCAGCCGCCACTCCCATGGGTGCTATACTGCATGGTCACTCCTGTCCTCCTCACTGCACGGCCACCCCCACCAGCTGGTGCTCTTCCCTCCCTGGGAATGGATGGAGCAGAGCAGATTGATGGAGACCTTTTTTGTTTCTGGTTCTGGAGGTTTCTATCTCAGCTCCCCTCCCTGCCTCAGCGTTCTCCAGTCTGTCTCAGGGCCTCTCCGGCTTCAGTGTGGCATGCGCTCTCTTTCTCCCAAAGCCTTGAGAAAGTGTGTTTTCTGTTGTCTCTCTCAGCTCCCGGGAAGAGCTGGTACACACCCCACCCCCACCCTCGAGGGCCTTGCCTGGGCCGCCCTTCACGGTTTACAAGTGGCTCTCCCATTGCCTCATGTGCTCTTCACCACAGGGGTGATTAGGTCCACTTCACAGGAGTGCTTTTCCCAGTGATAATGGCGGGGAGCGGAGCCACGGCTTGTTGCAGTCTTTGCTCTTCCAGGCAGTCAGGCTGTCTGGTGTTTATCTTAGGCTGCCTCTGAGGCTTTCAGAGCCCTGCCCAGACATGACCTCATTCCCTCTCAAATCATCTCCGGGAGGCAGAAAGGAGTCTGGGACCAATGCTGTCCCCACTTCACAGATGGGAAAACCGGAGGATACACACACACACACACACACACACACACACACACACACACCCCAACTAGGTTGACGAGTTGCTCTGCAGTCCTGGGGTCCTGGCTCTCAGCCCACGTGAGTTCAGTTGTTTGGGAAGTGAGAGATCTTAGGCTGTGGGCAGTATTATTCACAAGTGCCTCAAAAGACTGCAGGCCCACGGCGGGGGGTGGGGTGGGTGGGTGGTCGCTCACAGCCTAATACAAGGCCCTGCCTCCAGGGAACTCACAGTCACTTCAGTCTCTGAAGAAGGCCTAGCTGATCTGGTGTGGCTGGAATTCCTGAGAGTAAAATCTAGTTTCGTGGCAGCCCTGTGGGCACATTTCATGAAAGTGGGTCTTTGGGTGGTAGCATGAAGAAGGCCCAGCATGGGGTTTGGTGGGCTGCCTAGTAATGGTGACCTATGCTGAACTGCCCACAGAGCTCCTCCCATGACGTCTCAGCTTCCCAGCAACCCTGTGAAGGAACACTGTTGCCAGCCTACTCTACAGATGAGGAAATTGAGGCCCACAACTTCTCCAGAAACACAGAACCAGCCAGTGAGCAGAGGCCTGGCATCTGGCTCCAAGGCCAATGCTTTGTTTACTCCAACAAGCCACTGTCCCCTCAGGTGCACAGAACCAGCAGGAGGGAAAGGGAAGACCTAACTGAGGATGAGGGGCCCAGACTTTACTGGTTTCACAGTTTCACTCCAGCTGGCTCTGCCTTCCTGTCCTGAGAGGAGGTTAAAGGAAGTTCTGAGGAAGAAAGGTCAAGCTAGGAGAGAAGCAGGAGCTGCCAAAACCCACACCCTACTCTCAATGTGGTTGGCCCAGCCAGCTGGGTGTGGGGGCAACAGAAATGAAGAAGCAGGGCTCTGAGTCTTCAAGGGAGAGGGCCCTAAAACTAGGTGGGAAATGTGGTGGGCAGGGGGCCAGGACACTGCTGAGGGCTATAGCTCCCTCTCCCGACCCTCTCTCTGTCCTCAAATCCCCTCCTCCCATCACCAGCCACACCTTGACCATCCCAGCCCTGCTTTCACCCTCTTCTGAGCGCTGCCACACCTCCTGCCCAAACTAATCATTTAGTACTTGGCTTATAATCATGAGTTGACTTTTTACTATATGTCTGTCTTCTTCCCCAACTAGATCAGAAGAATCTCCTCCAAGGTAAGAGCTATGTCCCCCTGCTACAGTGACATTCAGTAGTTTTTTCATGAAAAAAAAGAGGTTATTTGGGAAGTGATCGTTTCGTGCAATGCAGTGAGTGGTATGTTTATGACCAACGCTGGATAGTGGATCCCAGCCTCGGGTCCGGGCCTCGGTGACATTATCGGGCTTGTGACGCCATCGTCTCTGGCCACTGTGGCTCTCCGCAGCCTGCAGGCAGGATGACGAAACTGTCGAAACCGGTGCGGACTTGCGAGCGCTGGAGAAATGAGCAAGGTTGGCAGCTAGAGGTGCTGGGAGAGGGCGAGGAAGGATGGAACGGATCAGGAAGCCGAAGCCGCGTAGGGTACGCAGAGGGCAGCGGGAAGCCTGGCCTCCTGACGAACTGGCCCCGCCTTCGCCGTGCCCAGCGCGAGTCAGCCAATCCAGGCAGGTCGCGGGGACGCGCAGCCTATCAGCAGCCTGAGCTCGGTAAGCGCTTCCTCATTTGCGAGCACGCCCGGCGCGAGTCCGCGGGGGCGGAGACGAAGGCCAAAGTGACGCACCGCAGGCTGCATCACGTCGCGCCCCACCCGGCTCGACCGGTCTGCGGGCACGACCGCTGCTTCTCAAGGGACTTGATGGCCTCGGAAGGCCTGGCGGTGGAGCTGGCGGCGGTGCTGGGCGGCCGGGGGCTATGCGTGCAGAGCTGTGACTCCAAGCCTGACGGGGAGCCGCCGGCGCCCGTGCGGCTGCGGAGGAACGTCTGCTACGTGGTGCTGGCCGTGTGCCTCAACGAGCAGGTGAGCCTCCGCCCCCCCCCCCCCCCCCCCCCCCCCCCCCGGCTCTCCGCCGGGTCCTGGAGGGCGCAGCCAGCCCTGTGCAGAGGACCTACTTGCAGCAGCCACCGCTTCTTTGTGGGTGACGCTTCCCAGTTTTACAAAGCATTCTCACTTACACAGACATCTGAGCCTTGGGCGGTCCAGCCCCGTGATTGTCCGATGTACAGAGGAGGAAACCAAGGCCAGGAGCCTGTTTGTCCCATCCCACTAGGCCTCGGTTCCTTGAGGAGGGGATTGGCTTTTTCTTTCTTTCGCCGCGGAGTGGGCTCCCTTAAAGATCTGTCCAGTGCTGCAGAGACCTCCCCTGGGTTCAAGGACGGTATGGCACAACCTGCAGTTACAGTCAGACCTCACTCCTGTGTGATGATGCTCTTTTTGTTGCTGAGCCCTATACAAGTTGCTGTAACAACAGCTAGAAGGGCCAGGGCCATAGGGAAGTTGCATAGGGTGGAGGTTGGAGGCATGTTTCAAAGCTCAGGCTCCAGTGTGAGGACAGGCCATAAATAGTTTGCAAACCATGGAGGGAGGTGAGAGATACAGTGACATATGCAGACAGTGCAGGACACATGGCAACCCCCACTATGGGGCCTGATCCCCAGCCCTTGAAGCAGCTCTTGTGAATTGCAGCCCCTTTCTGAAATGGAAGCTGAATGCAATGGATGAATTGCAGAGAGGGGCATCTGGAACTGGCAGCCATAAGAGAGCCCGTTCCTGGGACAGGTGTCCACCAGTAAGGGGGTACTGGGTGACTGTGTTTGAGATTTCTGGCCCCAGGGCGGGGAAAGGCTCCTGGCTGTGCTCTTCTTTTGGAGCTCCCAGCTTGGCTGTGTGGAGGTGTGGATCTTCTCCCCTCAGGATGAAGTGCTACTGATCCAGGAGGCCAAGAAAGAGTGCCATGGGTCATGGTACCTCCCCGCGGGGAGAATGGAGCCTGAGGAGACCATCGTGGAGGCATTGCTGCGGGAGGTAAAGGAGGAGGCCGGGCTGCACTGTGAGCCTCTGACCCTGCTGTCTGTGGAGGAGAGGGGCCCTTCTTGGATCCGCTTCGTGTTCCTCATTCGCCCCACAGGTACCGCCAACCTGGTGGCAGTGTAGGCAGGGGGCAATTGCCACCTTTACCTCAGCTTAACCTCCAGTGAGATGAGTCCCTGTTGTGGCTGGTACAGCCTGGCATCTCCAGACTCCAGTCTGAGGGTCAGAGTTAGAACGTCTGGGTGGCTGTCAGCTCTGCCAGGCCCAGCACTTCACCCACCCCATCCCCCACACCTCCCCCAGGTGGAGTTCTCAAGACTTCCAAGGATGCAGATAAAGAATCCCTGCAGGCCGGATGGTACCCAAGAACCTGCCTGCCAACTCCGCTGCGGGCCCTTGATATCCTGCCCCTGGTGGAGCTGGCCGTCCAGTACCGCCAACAGGCCCGGCACCCTCTTGTTCTGCCCCAAGAGCTTCCCTGCAGTCTAGTCTGCCAGCGGCTCGTGGCCACCTTTACCAGTGTCCAGACGGTGTGGGTGTTGGTGAGCACACTGGGGATGCCCCACTTGCCCATCACTGCCTGTGGCTTCGCCCCCATGGAGCAGAGGGGTGGCTTCAAGGTGGCCGTCCTGCGGCTGCTACAGGAGTGTCTGACCCTGCATCACTTGACAGTGGAGACCAAGGGGTTGCTTGGACTACAGCACCTGGGCAAAGACCATACAGATGGCATTTGCCTAAATGTGCTGGTGACGGTGGCTTTTCAGAACCCAGGTATTCAAAATGAGCCCCCGGAGGTGCGAGGTGAGAACTTCTTTTGGTGGGAAGTGATGGAAGAAGACCTACAAAGCCAGCTCCTACAGAGGCTCCGGGAATCATCTGTTGTCCCAGTCAACAGATAGGAAGGTGCCATCAGTGAGCAAGGAGCTGGGTGTCTGCGCTCTCTCCACTGTGGCTTTGCCTCCCTCAGAGGCAGGCAGGAGCTTAGCAATCCGGGATCCTGTCACCCTGGGAACAGGGCAGTTCCCCTGCTCAGGAGGACTTCCATCTCTCCTCATGGAGCAGGTCCCTGCATTGCACCAAAAGGGACAGTGCCTTTAACCCAGCAAGGAGTACAGAGGTCAAGGACCCAGTTTCCCTGAGGTGTGGGGATGCGAGAACTTTCTGAATCGAGATGGCATCTTCTCATCATTTTTCCTGCTCACCACCCCTGTTGGTAAAGGCCTAAATCCAGATTCTCTGGCATTTAGAACAGGAAGGGGTGCTGGGAGAGGCCAGTCCAAGGGGATGGTCCCCTTGCTGAGTAAATAGGTGTTGCTCACTTTGCCTCCCCACCTAAACATGAGGATTGCTCTCAGAATAGAAGCTCCTCCCCTTGTCCCACTGACAGCCACCCAGGCCTTCCCATACAGCAGGCTGACACTGCAGGGGCCAGGCGGCTGGGTGGGGCGACTGAAGCAGACAGGCTGCCTGCCGTCCGCTGTGGCCTGTGTCAGGCCCACCAGAGCCCTCTTTATCTTGCTGGCCAGGGTAGGATGTGACCACATCCCCTCCAAGGTTTGAGCAGTGAGAACCCGGGAAGCTTCAGGTGGGTGAGGAGCCGCGAGAGCTGCCCCTGCCTGGGTTTCCTTCTCCTGGAGCTGACTAGCCCCTCCCGTGTCCCTCTGCCAGGCTCAGCCTTAACCTTTTGACAGTTCCAGCCCAAACCATACCAAAACCTTTTCATTTTCCCTCAGCCCAGCTGAATCATGGTTGGAATAAAAGAACTTTAAAAGGAAATGAATAAAGAGAATATAATTGTGTGCTCCTCAGTGCATCAAAGTGCAGATATCTGATTCTAAGCTGGGAAACGCTTGACTGTGGTTCCCTTCTGAGGTAACTACATTCTGGCCCTGGAGGACCAGGGTAACCTCAAGCCACCCTCAGCTCCCTAGCCTGCCTCTTCTTGGCCACCACCTCATATTTCTGGCCTCTGAGGCTGTGGTGGGAATCCGGTCCCCTCTGAGGACAAGTATCTTCCAATTAATGGAACCAAACCCTTTTACTGACTCACTTCTGTGTCTGAGGGACCCCTCAGTCCATATCCACGGTGAAGGGCAATGACCTTTGCTGTCCCTAAGCTAGTCTATAGTGATTTTCAACCCTGGGTGCCCATTATAATCACCTGGAGACCTTTAAAAACAACTCTGTGCCACCGCCAGAGATGCTGATTTAACTTGTGGAGGGTGGGGCCAAGGCACTGGCATTTTGAAGTCACTCAAATGATTCTAACATGCACTGGGGTGAGAACCACTGACCAGCCCTCTCGAGTGTTGGCTTGCCTTGCCCTGGCACACTCTTGGTGACACCCCCTGCCCCCCCGCCCTCCCCAACTCAGAGGACCCCTACACACTGGTTTAGGGACAAGATTTTTAAACTATCAGGCCCACTCTTTACCACTAAAGCAGTCACACAACTCACAACCTAAGCACCTAAAAATGAGACTTGCATACAGATGCCCCAAATGGCCCACTCCCTCACGACGTCTCCGAGGCATGCTAGCTGGCCCTTGGCCGTGGGCATGCTGAGCTGAAACAGTGTTGCCTGGCCAAGAGAGGCTGTTCCTGGCAGGCGCCAAGGAACGTCAGATTTGCACTGCCAGAGCCTGTTTACCACCCCCTCCCCGCAACTCTGGTGCTGAAAAAGGAACTTAATTTATCTTCCCTGGGGAGGAAGATGGGCTGGAATTAGCAGTGGAGCCCTGGGCAGAAGGACGCAAAGGGTGGAGAAGAACAGGGCAGCTGTGTCCACGTAACCACACCATTTATTGCCGTGGTGTCTGGGAGAGACACTGAGAATGCCAAAGTGCATCAAGGAAGGGAGTGTCTGTGACTCCTGGATGCTCGAGCATTTTCTGAATTGAAGAGTCCAGACCCAATGTGCCCACTGAGCTCCCATCCCACACCAATACCCATGAGCACACACGCATGCATGCACATGCAGTGTCCTTCAGAGCAGCAGTTCAATCCTCCCCAGCCTGGAGGAATGCGGGAGAGGTAGAGGTCATTGAGTTTCCTCCTCTTTCATGTCACCTCTTGGCAACCTGTGGCTGGCTTCTAGAAGCGGCATGGGCAGGAAAAGGAAGCGAAAGGGGCTCTGGCCTGCTCCTCCTTGCCCAGGAGCAAAGCCAGCAACTGCAGTCCTGCTGTGAGGTAATGCCTGGCGCCGCCTGTGTGTTCCTACAGGCCGAGACAGATTCAGGCAGGGTGGGGTGGCAGCCCCAGCCATGGAGGGCATGCAGGGAGATCACCAGGACTGCTGCCTGTGCCCCAACCCCCCACTTGCCAGGCCTAGGGGGCCTATAGTCACATGGGCATCCTGGTCTCAAATGGACCCCTGGAAGAGCATTACATCGAGAACCCTGGAGGCTAGGCCTGGCCTCCCTGTCTCTGAGCCCCTTTGCCCAGGTGCTGTGGACCTGCCGAGACGGGTTCAGAAGGCGCCAGGGAGAAACCAGCTGAAGCTGGAGCCTGGCACCCAGCCCCAGCTCCCCAGGCCCTCTCCCGCCCTGGTGCAGTTGCATCAAGGTTCTCATTAGCAGCTGCCCCCGCCTGGGTGCGGAGCATGCTTTGGCCATTTGCCATGAGGCAGTTGAGGATTTTGCAACAGTGTCCAGGAGGGCCAGGCGAACAAGGACTACCCCTGCCATCCACTGCCCCTTCCCTAAGGGTTAAGTCAAGAAGGCAGGAAAATATACATCAAGTCTCAGTGGTATCTATGGTACCTGGTGTGACAGAGACAGGTCTTTCTGACCTACAGTCCTGACCAACCTTGGAGTCACTGACTCACTACTCCTTGTGTCCTGGAATTGAGTCGCAGGTCTTGGCCCCATCTACAAATGGTCCATAGAGGCAGGTGACAGACACAGAACACAGGAGAGCCTGGGTTCGGGTGCTCACCTGGCCATCACCCAGCTCCCCCGAGAAGACTCGAGGACACCATGCTGCCTGGGAGATCCCCTTATTTGCTCCTTGACTTCTGGTACCTTGGAGACCCACTTCCTGAAGCCCAGCCTGGTGTAGCCAACAAGGCCAGTCTCTTTGAGGCCAAAGCCCAGGCCTCCACACAGAGGTCCCTGGATACAGGAGACGGAGCCAAGCCCTCGCCCCAGGAGGAGCGTGGTGGTGACTGTGCCAGGCGAGAGGCAGCTCCTGGGAAGAGGTGAGGATAGGAGCCTCCCCTCCCATCATGCTCCTGGCTCAGACATGCCCTTCTCAGGGTGGGGAGAGACCCAGGTGAGGACCTGGTGGAGGGAACTTGACGAAAGCAATGGCAGCCAGCTCCTTGCAGAATTCCTCCAGTACTACCACACCCTGGAGGAGGGTCTGGTGGTCCACCCTGAGGGAGAGAGCACAGGGTCATGGCTGGGAGGCAGCAGGTGTGCCTCAGCATGACATCCCAGTGCCCTGAGGCATAACCCAGTGGCAGACCCAAGTGGGGACAGAGCTCAGCAACAGGCCCTCTGTGCCCTAGCCTGGTACCTCCCTACCTTGGAGCTCTGCTCCCTCCCACCCAGGGTTCTTCCCCAGGCACCCACTTCCCTCAGTTACTTACTGCTCCCCAGGGACCTGACCCATCAGCTGCTTGCGCACCAGGAGCAGTTTGCCTGGGAACTGGGGTACCCTCTGAATTCTCTGCATCAAGTCCCCAATTACCTAGAGCAGGAACAAGAGAGGACTGAGGTGGGAACTAGCAACAGTGAAGCAGGGGCCTCTGGGTCTGCTGCACCCGGTGGGGGGTAGGGGGAGTGGTACCTCTGCTTTCCCCTGGTGTGGGCAAGGGTACCCACACCTGCAGCCCCCACCCCCGTCCTGTTCCCCTCCCTTGCTGCCCCACTGCTGGCACAAGCCCTCAGCTCGAGCATCCTTACCCGGACGAGCACCGAGAACAGGCTCCTGCAGCCAGGGGCCAGGTTGATGTAGGGGTCCAGAAGGTACTCGTGGATAAGAGGATGGGGGAAGAGGGCAAGCCGGGACAAGACTGAGGTCACTTGCAGGTTCAGGCTGTATGGCTACAGGGAACATGGTGGACAAGCCAAGGGTTGGCAGGGGGTGGTGAGCATTTTTGCACTCCCCCAGAAAGGCGCCTGGCCAGTGTGAACGTGTGCGGGGGTGGGAGACTCACGTGATGTGTGTGTGTCATGGATACCCCGGGGCTGAGGGCCAGAACGTGTTAGGGCGTGTGGAACAGAGGCGAGTCGGGGCTTCCCGCCTGGGGAAAGGTGGGGGGCGGGTGGAGCTGAAGAACCAAAGATGACTGAACCCCTGTGGTTGGGCCCTGAAGGACTCCAGAGGCACCCACTTGGGGTGCTCCCATGGGACTGCGGCCTCTGGCTCGGGCCCAGTCCTATCGGCTACCTGTTCCAAAATCCGGGACATGCGGTCAAACAGCATTCGGAAAAAGGGACCCTCAAAGAAAGGCCGCTCCGGCTCATGGGGGTCCACAGGTGTGAGAGCCATGGGCCAGCCCCAAGGGGCAACTCGGGAGCTGCACTCCTGGAACTGAAACAGGAGGGAGAGTTGAAGCATAGGTCCATGGTCAGGAGGCCCCAGTACACAGAGGGGACCGCACCAGGAGGTGGGCTCGGAGCTCCTGGCCAGAGCTGGGAGCATCTTGGGCAGAGCTTACAGAGGGGGAAGGTGCAGTCATCAACCCTATGGTTTTGAGGAGCGAGAAGTGGGCACTGGCGGAGGCCTCGACACTTACCAGTCCATAAGCATCATGGACGTATGTGTCATATCCAGTTTCCTCCAGGAAGGCTGAGGTCTTGGCTTCCTCAGGAACCAGGCAGAGGAAGCTGAGAGACAGAAACCACAGTGTGACAGGGCCCCAGTGGTGCCCTGCTCGCTCCGCTCCATCTCTACCTGGAGGGAATACCCCTTCCCGGGCGGCTCCCCATCAGGGCTATGACTCAAGGCAGAACAAACTCAAGTGACTCAGACTTCCTGACCTGCCCCCTACCTGTTGACGATCTCAGTCACTGCCGTTTTGCCATCTAAGTTGGTGGCAGGGGCTGGGGGGAGCTTGGTGGAGGGCTGGAAGCCAGCATCGAGAAGGCCATCTGTGAAGTAGGGGTCTTCCTCCAGGTCTCTGTGGCCAGGGCACATATGCGTGGCACCAATGAACCAACAAAAGAGCGCATGGGGGGTGGGGGGTGGCGGTGCTGAGGGTTGGGGTGGGGCTTGGCCTCCCAGAGGCATTGGGTTTCACTTACAGGGTGTCCTCATAGCTCTCAGGCTCTGGTGAGCCCCAGGCCACGTAGAGGCGGCCCTCGAGGTGGCAAAGGACCAGGCTGCGGATGATCTGCTCATGGGGCTTCTGGAGCAGCTCCTCAAACAGCCGCAGCGTGGCAATGCTGATCTGGGGCAGGAAGGGGTCAGTAGGATGGCCCTTCCTGCCCCGACTTCTAGGTGTGCCTGGGACTCGCTCACCCAGATAAGAACCTCTAAAGGGGGATGCCCCCTCCCCAGCAGGTTTTGGGGGGTACAGATGTGTGTTGACCTGGAAATGGGAAGTCTGGCTGGTCCCAGCTCAATTACTAACTGGATGAGCGATTCCAGCAAGGCAATTGGCTTCTCTGTGCCTCAGTTTCCATGTCTGATAAATAGAATATGGGCCTCGTCTGCCTCCCAGAGTGGCTGAGCCTCAAACAAGCCCAATGAATATAAAATCAGTTTGCAAGACACAAAGTGCCATCACCAATATGTGATCACAGAAAAATTAGTGTAACAAAAGTAATTTGGCTACCAATCACTGGGTCACTGTTTTAGGGGTGGGGTGTTTCAATGTTTCACAGGCAGAACCACCTGGAAAGCTAATGAAAATGGGAGACCTCAGGAAATGCTTCTGGAAGGAGTAGGGTTAAAGCCAGTGGAGACAAGAGCCCTCCCACCTCACCTCGTCAGAGAGGTGGTCACAGTGCCTGATAAGATGGGTACACAGGGTGCAGGCACTGTCCTCTGGGGCTGCAGGCTGCTCCTCTGTGCCCAGGAGGAACGCCACGGCCTCACGAAGCAGTGCTGGGGAGCGGAGCTGGCGCAGCAGGGCTGTGAGTAGGGCAGTGGTGGTCAGGATGCTCTGCTCCGACCTGTGTGGAGAAAGCATTGAGCCAGGAGGGGGAGGGGAGGCCATAGGGGCAGGGAATGGACGAGTGTGGGGGTGGCAGAACCTTCTTCTGGTTTCCTTACATCTCTGGGTACTGTCTCTCTGCTCACCCCCATCCATACTGAGGTCCTGCAGTCCCAGGGCGGAAGCCTCTGGTAGCCCGCAAGGACTCTCAAACACTTGTATGATGGGGGACAGGCCTGGCCAACATGAACTGATGGAGCCCACAGTCACCTGACTCTTGCCAAGAGGATCCCCTGGCCATAAGGACAGGAAGGGGGAGGTGGGGTGGGTGGTTTGAGCCAGACCATGGCCACATCTGAGGGGACCAGACATAGGCTTACACATGCAGGAGCTGGGGCTGCAGAATCTCCATGAATAACTTCTCAGCCACAGCCTTTGCCAAGGCATCCGCCACCACCTGGGTGCCAAAGAGCATGTCTTAAACACATTTACCTTTAGCAACAGTTTTCCACTGAGAAATAACCATGACCTTGCATAGCATCCAACACAACAGGCAGAGAGTCCTTGCTAACCTGGAGCCCTACCTGGCTTCTGAGAGACTTAGTCCTCAAGGTAGAGACAGCAAAGGGAGCCGCGTGAAGCAGGAGACACCCACCCCTGCTCACCCTGTGTGCCTCCATGATGAGGTGGTCACAGTAATCAAACCAGCCCAGAAAGGCAGCCAAGGCCTCCTTGCCAGGGAACGAAGCCTCATCAGATGGGGCACTGGGTAACCTGCGGGACAGGGAGGGAGGGGCTGTGAGGCCTGCTTCAGCTCTGTTCTGGAAGCTGAGCCCTTTCTCCCTCTGCCCTGGAAACTCTTGTAGGATGGGGAGATGGATGGGAGGGAGGGGTGAACCAGCTAGCTGGTTAGTTCTACTGGGGGCTCTGTGGGCAGAAGCAAAAGTGATGTTTCCCTGGAGGGTAAAAGGGCTCTTGGGGTGGGCTGTAGCCTCTGGAAGAGGGTGGCCAGCAGGGGTCCCCATCCTGCTGGAAAACAGGAGGAGCTGGCTACCGGAGGACAGGCAGGGCTTCCAGCCACTGAAGATGCAGCCCTGCCTTCCCTGGCCAAGCGCCTACCTCCAGCTGATGCCCTCTAAAGCAGCAATGTCTGCAGGGTCCAGGAAGGTGGGCATGGACTGGTACAGCTGGCAAAGGTGCTCGACGACTGCAGGGCAACAGGGGCTGCTCTGCACCAGGTAGGTGGCGGCTGCCTGGGAAGCCACGCTGACCAGGAGTAGCAGGTTCTCCTGGGCCTTCAGGGCCACCCGACCTTTCTAGGACACAGGGGTACAACTTCAGGGACATGCAATTGAGCCCCCAAGTCCCCTCTCAGCAATTCACCACCACCCTCCACCCCACAGCACACTGTCTTGGCAGCTAGCACCTTGCTCTTGCACAAGCCAATCAGGGAGGTGATCAGGTTGCTCTCCCCAATCCCTCCATTGGGCTCCTCAGTCTCAGCAGGCAGCTGGGTGGTCAAGGCCTGAGCTCGACAGGGCCCTGTGTTAGCAGCCTTGCTGTGGGGTTGCTCCTTGTCTTTGATGCTGGCTGTCTCCCCAGGCAAGGCAGTGGGTTCTCTGGATGCCTTCTTCTTAGCAATAGTCTTTTTACCCTAAAATGGAGAATGGATGAGGCCCGGTGGTGGTGGAGACCATTCCCCATGCTGCCACCTGGGCAAGCAGGATGCACTGGCTGCCAGGGCCTCGGCGTGGAGCTGGAGGGGAAGCCATCAGAATGCCTCTCCAGCTCCCTGTTCCACCTCTGCTTCCTCAGAAGGGTCATGGGCTTGCCCTGGATTAAGACCCCGTTGCTCCTGTCCCCCAGGACTCACTTCCAGGATGTAAGTGAGCAGGGCTGGGTCCTGCTGGATCTTGGAGCAGAGGACAGTGGTGAACTGTACCTCCTCCTTTTCTGTAAGGGATCCTGGAACTGTCCCACCAAGCCGGAGAAGTTTCTGGAAGGGAATTAGGATAGTAACAGAAGGTGGCAGGGAAGAGAGGAGGCCTCACCCCAGACAACCCTTGGCTTCGTGGCCCCTCACCTGCACAGGCCCATGGACACTGAGGTAATGCAGGAGAGGGTGCTGCACCTGGGCCAGCACCTTGCTGAAGAACTGGAACACCTGCTGCCGCATGCCTGGGGGGTACTGAGGGTCAGGGAGCAGAGCGCCTGTCAGGAGAGGAAGCCATGCCCGCCGCCTGGAGCACTGCCCCCTGCACAATTCCTCCCTTCCTCGCTGCTCAGAGGGCACCCTCTCTGCAAACCTGCCCTCGCTGTTGAAACTGGCCTCCCCTGCACTGCCAGTCCCCTCTCCCCCTTTATTTTTCTCCATAACCTTGTCATTATTAAACGCATGACATGTGGGCTCCTTCTTCTTCATCACTGTTATGTCCTCAGTGGCTAGGACACAGCCTGGCACATGGCTGGTCCTTAGCCACCTTTGCTAGTTGAATGAAAGGAGGACAGCAAAGCAGGTAAGAAAGGGGCGTGGTGGGGTGTGCTAAGTGAGCTGGCCCCAGTGCCCCTGCCCCCCATTGGCCCCCCACCCTCAGCATGAAGTCTGGGAGGAGCTCAGCTAATTTAAGAGCCTGGAAGGGAAGCCAGGGGTCCTAGCTTGGATGGAAGTTCCAGAGACACCGGGGTCCAGCCTACCTCAGCCTTGCCCAGGGTGCACAGGGTCTCTAGGATCTTGTGCTGCAATAGGTACTCGAGACAGGGCCCGGCCTCACCGGCCGCCTGCTGCCTCTCCTCATACACCAGGATGTCCAGCATCTGCTTCAGCCTCCAGGGAATATCTGTCTTCTTGGCTGGGGTGTTTTCATCTATTCGAGATTTGGGAAAAAGGGTGAGTGGAGGGAAGATGGTACTCTAGCTTCATGGGGTCAAGCCCATGGGGCCTTGTGGGTGAGGGGTGGCTGAAGGCAGCCTGGAGTGAGATCAAGATAACAGTCCACTTCAAACAAAGACCAGAAGAAACAGAAGTTCACAGTTGATGCCTCCATATTTAAAAACACAAAAGACCTTCTGGAACGAGACCCAGGATACAACTCCGACTGAGAAAGTATGCCTGCTCCAGCACTTTATCAGAGGGAAGAGCATCATTTTTACTCCCAACCCTGGGGCCTACAGAAGAATCTGTGCTAGGGCTGCAGGCCAGCTCTAGGTCTGAGTGAGAAGCCGTGGGCTCAGGGATCTGCCATGCAATTTAGAAGAAGCTGTCTTCTAGAAGTTTCCCTACACAGAACCTCCTGGGGCCTGTATATGTCTGTTTTATCCTCAGAGAAGACAATACTCTCTGTTTTAAAAACAGAAAAAAAAAAAAAAATCTGTGCACAACCATGGGTTCGGACTCACACCTGCTGTGCCATGTGGTGGTCCTGTGGAGAAGCTAGCTGGTTAGCAGGGCTTTCTTAGAGCTACAGAGTAGAGAATTTTTTTTAAAGGTATGGTACTTTGAGACAGGCCTTGGAGCACCCCCTAGCTTTTCTTGAAAGCAAGGGCTCTTGAGCAAGGCAGACTGCCTCACCTACTCCAGCACCTCTTGTGTAGGGACTGTTCTGGAAATGAGCAGACTGGGCCGAGGAGAAGCCCCAGGAGGACCTGAGTCAGCTCTGGATCTCTGCCTACTCTTCTGGTGGACTGGGGATCTCGTTCAAGAGATCCTCAGTCTAAAAGGTACAAACTGCCAGTTATAGAATCAGTCCTGGAGATAAAATGTATAGCACGATGGCTATAGTTAGTAATACTGTGTTGTACAGTTGAAAATTGCTGAGAGTAGATCTTAAAAGTCCTCATCACAAGAAAAAAACAACTGTATGTGTGGTGACAGATGTTAACTAGATTTATTGTGATCATTTTGCAATTTATCCACATACTGAATCAATACCTTGTATAACTAATAAAATGTTGTATGTCAATTATATCTCAACAACAAAAAAGAAAGATCATCAGTCTAAAGGAGTCCTTCTCAACTAGGGTGGATTTAGCTCTGCCCTCTCCCTGGGGTGGAAGGCATTGGGCAAGGTCTGGAGAGACATTTATGGTTGGCACAATGTGAAGGGGCGGTTACTGGCCTCTGGTGGGTAGAGGCCAGAGCTGTGGTAAATATACTGCAATGCACTCCACAACAGAGACTGAGCCAGTTCCAGTGACCACAGTGTCACCACTGAAGAACCTGGTCTAACAGAGCATTTAGAGGGTCCCTCAGAGTATCCAAGGCCACTTTCTAATTCCTTGGGCTAATTCAGGCTGACAATAAAGCCTTTAGTAAAAGTGTAGGTGGGAATCAAATTTCGTCTGAGCTCCAGAAGGTGACAACTAGGGATGCAGGGCAGGGTGACCTGACAACCAGTGTGCATCCACTAATACCAGCACACTGACTACAGAGCAGCCAATCAGATTCCTGCTCCCACTGAGCAAGCCTGATGGGCTCAGATGCCAAGGCTTTGACTCTCTGGGGTACCAGCGTGGGAGAAGGACCCAGGCATATTACTTGTTTTTGTTTTCCTCCTACCCCTGGCTCTACAAGGGAAATGCCCTCTCAGTTGGCTCAGGGAAAAGAGGAATTTGTTCAGTTTCTTTTCTTTTAATCAGTAAGTCCCAGACACAGGCACTTGAAGACTGACTTCCAGGATGCTCGACCCAGCTCGAAGCTGGGGGCAAGTAGAACTCAATCTTTGCCTTGCTGAGCAAGCCAGCAAGACTCCCAACTTGCTTGTCCCCAGTCCCACCTCATACTGTGCCTCTCCCAAAAGGTCAGGGTGGGGCCAGCCCCCATTCTGAACTCCTAGGCAGCAGATGTCACCTTCCCCAGGACACCTGTAATCTTGAGCATGGTGATTCTGCCCATACCTTGCTCCCAGTTCGCTGCAGCAGAGACCAGGCCCTACCTGTGCTTTCAATGTAGTAGTGCGTGATGCCTTTCCAGTGCTCTACGAACGCCCCTAGCAGGTCAATGCTGGGCTCCCGCTGCAAAGAGAACAGATATATAACCTGCATGATCATGGGCTCTGCTGCCACCAGCACTCATCAGAACAGACAGTCCACAAGCTAGTAGGTATCAGGTCAGTGCTAGGCCCTGGAGCAGGCACTGTGACCCTGGGTTCTCCAAAGGAATAGCAGTAAGTGTGTAGGAAACACATCGGCACTGTCTCCACATCTTGCCAACAATCCTCTGGCACCTCTGCCCAGACCCCCCTCCCTGCTGGAAATGCTGTACTCCTACCACAAGTCATGTTTCCACAGTCCTTTTCCCAGAGGAGCTAGGAATGTTGGTGGGGGAAATGGTCATTTCATTACAACACAGTTATGCTAAAATAGAGGTACACAAGAAAACAGAAGCACACCTCCACAGCAACAAAAGCAAAATGATACAGATGGAACACATGGTAAAGACAACGCTTTCAGGTCCTCTTCAGTCTAAGAGTCTGCTAAAAGCTGTGTTCAAGGCCACGGCAGGCTCAGTTCTGCCAGATGGGTAACGTTAGCATAATGCAGTAGATTGTCCGTTAACCGGAAGTCAAGTTACTGGCATTCAAGCAACTGGCAAAACAACCAAAGAAATAATACCTCATTTATCTGGCATGGGTGCTGGTTAACTGAGAGTCTGCTATATTCCGAAAGGGCCTCACTTACAATGTGTGCGCAGCTTCTGTCCAAGGCTGCAGGCTGTGCAGCCCTATCTCCTCAGCTAGCTCTGCTCCCATCCAAGCCTCCTCCAGCTCCTCCTATTGGCCCCGGGGGGTTCTGACTCTGCTATGAGCAAGCCCTAAACCTCCCCTTTTCCAGAAGTGTTCTCTCCATGTCCATGGCCTGGCTGGAACTGGCCTTGAACTGATAATAACCACTTTCCCTGAAAACTTCTCCCAAAAAGGACGTTTCTTCTTTCCTTGCAGAAAAAAAATGTTTGCAGAAAAATGCATCATCAGGTAGCCCCTCCAAGAGATGCTCATTTCTACCTCTCAGTCTTTGCTCAGGCCACTCCTCTGCCCAGGAGGCTCTGTGCCCCCTACACCTGCTAGATCCTAACAGTCCCCAGTGAGGTCTACAAAACCCTCTTCAGGGTACCTGGATGCATCGCCCTCTAATTCCATGCTTTATTGCACCAGAGAACTGAGTATCTCCTCCTCTAATCTATTCAGGAAGTATCCTCTGAGAGTCTACCACATACAAGGCACTATGTTAGATGCCACAGGCAACACAAGGATGTCTTAAGATCCAGTGCCACAAGGAGAAAAAAATGCAAAACCACATTGAATAGCTTAACTACAGGAAGTAGTGTGAGAACACAGCAGAGGTGGGAAGTGACCTCTGGGAAAAGAGAGGTCACTTCCAACAGGTTGGAACAGAGAAGGCTTTACTGAGGTCCCAGCAGAACAAAAACTTGAAGAACTGGGTCAGATGTCAACAATGAGAAATGAAGGAAAGACATTTCCTGCAGAAGGCAGTCTGCAAAGTGTGTCTGGGACAAGGATGGATTGATGAGTGCATGAGGCCTGAACGACAAACCAAGAAGTCTGGATTATTTTATTTATTATTTTTGCAGGCCATGGGGGGGCAGGTCAGTGACATCTTCTAAGCAGTGTTTTAGGAAGAGTCATCTGGCAGTTGTATATGGGACACAAAGGCAAGAAGAATGCTTAGGTCATTACAACAGGGGAAGGCAGCAGTAACACTAAAGCAGAGGCCGTGATACATGCCCCCTGCCCTGGTTGCTCAGGCAATCTTGTCTTCTTCCAAAATTAGTTGTGGGGACCATGGCCCTTATCAGAGTGACACCTCCCATAGTTGTTCCAAACACACGGCATATGTGGTATGACTGTATCTGGTCATGTTCTATGTGCTACTATCATACTTGGGCTAGCAGTCATCCGTTCTACTAGTCTGTGAGCACCCTGAGGGCCAGGGTGCTGTGTTTCAGAACCTATGTCTGCCTCTAAAGGGGCACACACATAGTGACTTGACTACTCATTAATATTTACCTTAAGACACTTTTCCATATTTCCTTGTCTCTTGGAAAGCCCTCTGACCCTAGACCAGCACTATAATTATCTCACAAGTCTGTGATGGGGGCTCACTGAGGCTTAACATTCATTTATAGTCTCTGAAGACTTAGAGCTGAGCTGAAGCAAACAAAGAATAATCCAGTAAGAATAGGAGAAAAAGAACACAGATTAGCCAAAACAGACAGTTAGAGAGATGAAAGCAAAGGGATAATCTTTACCTGAGTCTATGATTAGCTACTCTAACTTCAGACTAAAGAAATTGTACCAAATGATTTCTTTGTAAAGATGATGAATGCTACCCTATTTGGTCAGGAGAGGGCAGGAAAGAGCATGCTTCCTCCTTAAGAAGCAGTCAAGCAACTTGCTGGGGTCTTAACCTGATGACTAGCCTGGGGGAAGACCTATACCCAAAATATGAAGGTACAGGGGAAAAGAGGGGTCCCCATCTCTTTCGATGAGCACACAGGGTCAGTCAGACTTCTAGAGTATCTCCTATAGGCTGTATGAATGAGGGGCCTAAGAAGATCACCTGCCTAAAACGTATTTCCCTTTACCACTAATTATCTCTTCCACTCTTATCAATGAAATTCCTGCATTGGAAACATTAGGATTTCACTTCTTAGGGCTAAGGTCTTGGTTGTCTATCACTTCCCCACCACGGCCCACCTAGTGTAGGGAAGGAGCTTTCACTGAGAGGTATGAAGTAGTTTGTCAGATCAGTTTCTAAGATGACAGTCTTGATTGGGGACAGGGAGGAAGGGAAGGAGAGACCATATGGACCCCCTCCCCACATGGGATAATCCAAGGCCCATGGATATCTGGGGAAGGTAAGGCTGCAGGCAGGTGGGGCAGATATGGAGAAAAGTTTTCACTTTCTTCACAGGTTTGCTTAAGACAGACACTTCTCATTCATAATAAACTCTGATTTGGGGTAGGAGAAAGGGAGTGGAATCCAAGGCTATTTCTCCTGAGAAAATCCGACACACTAAACTGGTCAATTATGAGGTTCATACTGAGACAAAAGAATTAACTTTATAGACAGATTCTTGGCAGGGTTATTTCCAGTACAGGGCCTCTGCCTATCCTATCTAAATTGAGTTTTTACTTTACTAGATGAAGTAAACCTAGCAGGTCACCTCTGACCAGCCTTCACCCGCAACAGAAAATGGCAAAAACACAAACTCTGATGGAATGTAAGAAGTCAGTATACTCTCCTCCAGAGAGCTGCTCCAGGCCCCACCAAGGCTGGCCTCCTCTGACTGAAGACTCTGTGTAATGTGAGATAGCAGGCTGGAAACCTGCAGAGGGCTGCTTCCTGGGCGAGGTCCCACCCACCCCCGACTGTCTGTTTAGCCTTGCGGCCTGCACTCCCCAAGTGGAGGTTAAGGACACGCTGGGCTTGAACAAGGTCCTGGAGTGGTCTGGAGGCTCCGAGGAAAGAAAGGGGCAGCTATTTTTAAGCCCAGTGGACCAGAGGGCAGGAGCGTGCGGGAGGAAGGCAAACAGAGGCTGGGGGAGGGGACTCGGGAATTGGGGGGAGAAACTATTGGGTGACAAGGGAGCAGCCTAGCACAGAAGAGTTGGGAATTGGGAGAGTCTGGAGAGCAGGAAAAATAAACAGGAAGTAGTTTGGGGAGAAGGGTCTGGCACTACGGCGCGATCGGGAAAATAGCAACTGGAAGCAGGGAGCGCTGTGCGGGAGGGCACGATAGGACTGGGCGAGGAGGCCGGGAAGGGCACTGCGGCCCGGTAGGGGTCCTCTCCCCGGGGCGGCCTAAGCTCACCGCCCTCCGCCCGCCCGCCCGCCGGCTCCACCCCGGCCGCCGCGGCCTCCCCGCGCCCAGGCCTCACCGCGCCCACGGCCTCTTGCAGCAGCGCCCCGAGCCGGCTCAGCATGATGGCGCCCGGCCCGCTCCGACTCCGGCTCCCGGTTCCCGGGCGGCAGCGGCGGCGGCGGCGGAGCTCCGGGCACAGGGGCGGCCCCGCCGCGCGGTGAGGGAGGCGGGGCCCGGCCCGCTCCGCCCCGGCTGGGCTGGGGGCGCTCTTCCGCCGGTCCCCGGAGACCCCTCCGGCCCAGCCGGCGGTCAGAAGGGAGGTCGGGCCGGGAGAGCGGGAGGGGCGCTGGAGCCGGGGGCGCCGCAGCGGAGGGGCAGGTTTCAGTCCAGCGGGGCACCTTGGGGAGCCAGGTGGCAGCGAGATAACAACCCTTTGAGGAGGGTGAGTTGTACTAAGTGATCAGAACCCAGGGTGCATGCACTTTACACTCAGCCCACCTCAGTTAGGACTCGCAGGGGTCCATACTCCACAGCCACACGCGGCACCTGGCTACTGAGTGGGACGGGGCGGCGGCGGGGGCGTCCAGAGACTTACAGGACTCCGCTTCTCATTCCTCATGGAAGCAACCTCTCCCTTCTGTGCATTACATGTTTAAGCGGTCGTATATTAGGTACATCGGGTTAAACAGATCATATTATTAAAATTAATTTCACTTGTTGCTTGTTACGCTAAGTGGGTAAGGCTGTGGTCCAGAGGTCCCGTGGGAAGTTAACCCGTGGTCCCGTTTTGCCCTTCTGGCCACACAGAAGGTAGATTTCCGTGGGGAGGTCACACCTGGGAAAATTCACCCAAGAATTACACAGGCAGAACCCTCAATAACAGCAAGATTTCCTGGAATGCCCAAAGCTGGGGCCTTAAAGATGGGCCTTCTAGTAGTCTGCTCTGCCAGTTTAAAGCCCCACCACCACCACCTCCACCCGCTCAGGAATGGACACAGATTCTTCCTGAAGATGGGGCTGATGTCTGTTTAATGTATTGCTGCTCACCTCTGACATCCTATGATAAGAGGAGGGAGGCATTCATGGTCCCACGAGGGACAGGGTAGCCCCTGTCACAGAACCATAGGACCTAGAGCTGTGGGGTCTCCACTGCTCCTGCCCTGCCTTTAGGTCCCATTCTCCAGAGGGGCTGAGGCCCAGGAGTCAATGGCCTGCCCAGAGCTGACTGTGTATGCAATGGAGTACAGCCTGCCCTCCAGACTGAGGCACTGGGAGGCCAGGGGCACCGTCATGGGGAGGGCCAGGGTTCCCTGAATCAGGCTGAGCCAGCATGTGGAGCTCAGTTCTCCCACAGAGCATTGAGGGGGAAAACCATATTTTCAAGCAGTTCATCTGCAAACAGGTGCTTGGCGAGGAGCCCTATGAGAAGTGAGGGGGGTCTTTTAGGCCAAAATGTGTATGAACAAAGGGAAAAAACCAGCCTGTTTTGTGTTCAGAGAAGCAACCTGGAGAGTTGGAGACCTGAGTCTGCTCAGCACTGTTCTCTTCTGGGCCTCCTTCCTCATGGGTAAAGGAGGCAGCTGAGTGGATTAAATCTGCTTTTGCCCCTCAGCATGTTTCAAGGAACTCTAGGATATAGTGCAAGTGTATCAGGAATCTATAACTTTTATTTGGCTTAACCTTTTATAGTTTATTTTAAAAGTTATAAAAGTCAGTGGACACCCTTCTGTGTGTTATATGCCAAAAGCGTTAGAGTCACTGATGTATTTAAATTCTGCTGCCACGTTAGCTCTTTTGGGAGAGGACCTTGGAATAAAGCCTCTCCTCCTGTCAGTTTAAATAAAGGTAGGAGACTAGTGCAGGGTAAACAGTTTTAAATGAACAAGTTACTAAGCCCAGATTCAAGGAGAGGGTACATAGACACTGCGCTCAGCAGGATGAATATGAACAGATTGGCGCACATTTTTAAACCACCCCATTTTGTAACTACTTATCTGTGTGAATCAGGATTTTGTCTGTACTGTGCAACCAAATGCAATAATACATTAGATCCTCTGCTTAGTAAACAGGCAACTGTCATATAAAACCCCTGACTTAAAATGTTTATATTCATCAAAGCTTACTTATTCATCATAGCTTCTTTGTCCTCAATGATTTTCATAATAATTAACCATGAATTTCAACTTATAAATGTATTCCAATTACTCATAGTAACATTAAAAAGAAAAACTTTGCTACTAAAAAAGGTTTGGAAACCACTGGACTAAGTAACTACCAAGATTTTGCATTTGTTCATGTATGTACATGTGCATGTGTATTTTGGGGAGGAGGCACTGAGACCCTCTCCCGAAACTTTTGTTTTAGAGACAGAGTTCCACTTTGAGTTGCTCTAAATCTCAGAAACTTAAAGTCCTTTAGGACATAGCATCCGGTCAGCTCCACCACAAGCACTTCCCAGTGAACTGTGATCAAATGCTGCCTCAGCACGCCTTAATGCTCAACAGCCTGGGAGCTTGGTGCATCCAGGGGTGCTGGCCTTGTCACCAGAACAGGTAAGCCTGCACACATTCACTGATACCTCAGACCGGGTGTGTTGTGGAGACCTCTCTCTGTACTTCCTATCCTCTCTGCTGCCCCTTGAGAGGCAAATGTCTATTTTGGGAAAGTCCTGGGTTAGCAGTCAAAAATCTTGGATGTTTGTCTCCATTCTTCACTCAATAGTTGTATATAGCTTCAGGCTTTAGAGGAAATGTCTCCATTCCACAATTTTCTCCTTTACTAAAAGGCTTAAAATGACCTCTGCTGTTGCCCTCACAGGTTTGTTGAGAGGATAAAACAACGTTGTGGACCTAACAGAACTCCGACCATTTAAAATCATCCTTCACATTTGAGTAGTTCTTATCTACTTTGCTTTTATTTCAGCCAAAGAGGTAGAAACTCATCCTGGAGTGGGAGACTAGATTCAGGTCCCAGCTCCAATCTTAGGTTCACACTGGGGTCCCCTCCAACTTACCTGATCCTTGACCTCACCTGGTCACCCAACTGTATGCATCCCTCTTCACATGCCCACATCTGGGCTCTGTTCCAGGCAGGTGAGACTGGCCCCTCCTCCCACATGCACCCACAGTGGAGTCCTCCCGATCTTCCACTCAAGTCTTCACCCCTCCACCACTTGGACACCCAGTTCCATGTCTGTTCCCATGGAAGGCCCTGCCAAATCAACCAAGACCAATTGCCCCTCCTCCCTCAGCCTCCACTACCCTTGCTCCTGTGTCATTTCTCCATTCCTTAGTTGTCGCTGCTGATCCACAACAATCAGCTCACTGCCTACTCATACCCTGGTGACCTTTTCTGTGTGTTTGGCCTTCCCATTGAACTGTGAGGATCTTGGGTGCCGGAGGGTGCAGTCACACCAGCTGTTCCTGCCAAGGGGAGCATTTAGGGCCTCGGTGCAGGACAGAGCAGCCTTCCCTCCTAGCTGGCTCTCATGTCAGGCTCCAGAGTGTGTTTCTGCCCCTTTGCCATCCACCACCGCATGGCCCCGAAGGAGAGGTGGCAGACAGGACCCTGCTGGACCAGCCCAGGCTTTTGTGGCCCAGGTTGGGGAAAGGGAGTGTGGACGCTATCTCTCTACCTCCTCCAACCCCGTGTGCCCACATGTGAGCCCTCATTCCTATGACTTCCCTCAGCCTAGCATCACCTGTCCCTCTCACTTGGGCCTGGTGGCTCATAAAGAACAAATAGATTTGGGGACCCAATGCAACCTTTTAATTCCAAGCAGAGTTTCCCCTCCCCCCATCGTCATCATCACACACACACACTGGAAAGGGATGCCAGGGTCTGGGCAGGAACAAAACCCAGACCTGGGCGAAAATATATATATATATATAATTATATACACATACATGTATTTGTAGAGAAGAAAAGCTGGGAGTGTGATTAAGGTAGGGTGGAGAGTTGGGTGAAGAAAGCGGCTGGGGGTGCCCCAATAAATTACATTCTTCAGAGGCTTGGTTGGGGAATCCATGGACATGGGGGTGGGATCTGGTAAGTAGGACACTCAGCCTGGCCTCTCGATCCCATCGGAGGGGGGCCTGGGTCTGCCCAGGACCTGGGTGCCAGAAGGTAGGATTCTAGCTGACTTTGCTTGGAGGCTGATGGGGGGGGGGGGGCTGGGGGACTGTATAGGCAACATCTCCACTCTAAGCCAAGGCTTCTGGGGAAGCCACAGGGCTGAGCAAGAGGCTTCAAAGCATAGGATTTGCACAGAGAGAACAGGGTAGGCTGGAGGGCAAGGCGCCTCCCTGCTGGAGGCTGAGCTCAGGACTGCGCCACTGGAGTCAGAGAGGCGGGAGGCAGTCCAAGGTGAGCGAGGAGAAGTGCTGGGCAGAACTGGATTCTCGAGCTCTCCCTGCCTGCCTGCTGCTTCTCACCCTTGCCTCTTCTTGCCAGGCCCGAGAGTTCCACCCACTCATTGGTCAACACATCCACAGGCCTGACCACCATGTGCCACGTTCACACCTCTTTGCTCTCTTCTGGGGACCTCTCCTCAGGGGATGGTGGCAGGGAGAGGGTGCAGACATGAACCCTGTGTGCGCTGGAGTCCAGCCTGGGTTTGCCCTGTGCAGTGAGGGCCAGGAATGAGGAGATGCCCCCAGCTCATTATGGGAAGAACCTCCATGTCCCACAATCCAGCACTGAGAGGCCTGGGCTACCCTCACCTTGGGGAATGGAGCCAAGCCCATCTCTGCCCACCTCCCTGCTCCCCCAAGAGATGGTGCTTTGGGGTCTACTGTTCCTGCTCCAGTGCCTTGAGGCAGCAGGGTCAGTCATGGATATGGGGGCAGTCAGAAGAGAGAGGCCTTCTTCTTGAGTTCATTCCGCTTCCACAGAGCCAGCTTGCTAAACTCTTCGGGAGACATGGCAAACACCCTGGAGAAGTCCTCAGCTGACAGGTGCCTCTGTAGGGGGGCACACGGAAGCCACTCAGGGATGGGAGGGTGCAGGTGGGCTGAGTGGCCAAGGAGGGCACTCAGACCAAGAAGCCAAGATCTTCCCCACTGGACGGGGGAGGCTGTCCCCCTGGGAACCCCTGCATCCACCCAGCGCATTTTCCCTGCATACCTCAAGCCTCATCCGATCCACACCTGGAGGCAACTTAGTTCGCCCCTTATTGGTCACCACCAGCATTTCATAGGGGTAGATCTGGGGGAGGGGCAGACCATCTTAGGCTCACGGTGTTCCCTGTTGGTATAACTCCCTCTACTCCCCAGGCCCCCTCACAGCCTGCAGGGGCCATCGGGTTCATGCTGTTTTGCCATCCATCTTCCCCAGCTTCCCTGATGCCCCCTCCCATTAGCGACCAGGAGGACCCCTAAGCGCATTCACTTCCCTGGCTTCTCCCCAAGCTGGCCCACCCCGCTGTCAGTGCTTCTGTCCCCTGCCCACCACCCGCTGGCTCTGCCGCTGCCCCTCACCTTCTGCTCCAGCACACAGGGCAGGGAGTTCCCCCGGTCCATCCTCCCCCTCTGGCCCTCTCCGTTCTGGGGAGACCAAAGCCGCAGTGAGCCAGAGTGGGACAGGGAGACTGCCGCAGCCTTACCCTGGCTTTCTCAGGTCCTCACCAGGTGACGCTGTGGCCTCACACCCCCCTCCCTCAACACTGCCATCACCCGTCCATGGCTTCTGGTGTTCCGCGTGTTCCCCTCCAGAAGACACTCACCTGCAGGCCTGCAAGAGAGGAGTCCTTGTTCAGAGGTGGCTCTGAGGTCAGCAGGCCTCCAAACCTGCCAGCTCCACCTCCCCGACCTCCAGCACACAGCCCTGCCCACATCTCCCTGTCTCTCTCACGCACGAACGCACGCACGCACGCACGCACGCACGCACGCACGGCTGCCCTGGGGGGCTGCTTAAGGCCCTTTTCGGCTCTGCATCTCACCTGGGCTTCCAGTCTCACTCCCAGACGGGCTGAAGTCTGTGGACTGTAGCTAGAAAGGACACAAAGGGACCAGGAGGAAGCTGGAGTATTCCTCATCAGCCTGCTTCACGTTAAGGGTCTCCCCGCTCCCCCAGGATGCCCAAGTAGCTCAGTCCCTGAGGCCCCCACATTAGGCTGACTGGATGTGCCGTTTGAAACGGGACAGAAAACAACGGTACTGTCCCATTTCAAATGGGATGTCTGGTCAGCCTACCCCACGTGCACACTCAGGACTGGGGCCTTACCCGGCTCAGGGTGGTCCTGCCATAGGCGGGGAGAGAAGACGACTTAGATGTTCCTGCGTGCAAGGCTGGAAGACAGCAAGAAGCCCATTCTGTCCCTCTGGCCTGACAGTCACTCCTAAGAGGGTACCGGAGGCAGGGCAGTGAAGGGTGGACTTGGGGGAACCTGGTGGGCCTCTGGTGGCTTCCAGCTCCTGCCCACTACCCTCAGTGAGTGACATCACGCTGGCAGCTCTGAATTACTTCTACCGCCTCCCCTCTCTCCCTCACACCAGGGCACCAAATTTGCATTTGGGCCAGGTGCCCAGGTGTTAACGTCTATAATCAGCCAGTGACAGACGATGAGGCTCACCACTGAAAAAATGAACTTCTGGGTTCAAAAATAAAGCGATCGTTTCGTCAAAACAATCTAATCATTACAATTTCGTTGTTAGCAATATTAATCGAGTTTCAAACGTCTGACGTCAGAATACAGAAACAATTGTCTCAGGACCGTCAGCAGCTAGGTTGCACCAGCAATCAATACGTACTTCACACCGGCTGATCAGGTGCCACTTTCACTTGCACATTTAATAGTACCACCAACCTTTCAAGCACTGTGGATTGTAATTCAAGAAAACTGGTTTTCGGGAATGGGTTTTCCTAGAGAAAAATTATGCCTAAGAGACTTAGTTTGGGCAGATTTTAAAACTCCTTCATTTCCAATTATTAGAAATTGTTGGCATTCTTTCTATAGCAATAATTTTGACAAGCATTTTTGTTTAAAGGTTTAGCCTTGACAGACTCAAAACCCTGTCTTTTTCCTCTTCTTATTCTAGGAACTATCTTCTTAGTGCATTTCCCGTTTGTCCCCAAAATACGAGTGGCCCTTGCAGCTACAGCATTTACCCCACGATAACTCATAATTTTTACTACACGAAAAAATATTATTAAGTACTGATCATCATATACATTTCTGTTAGGCTTAGAGCAAGTTCTGTTTACAAATAACTCCAAGAACAGTTTCTATATCTTATTTTCACACTGCAAACCAGTCAGATTTGTCTCAGCCTCCAAGAGCGTGTTTATTGAAAATTAAATGAACGCAGCAGTGAGCTGCATTCTTTTCTAGATGGGACATGGGTTAAAACATTCTTATAAAATCTGTTTATTGGAAGTTTGGGGAGAACCAAATGTGTTTTGGGGATCTCATGGTTTTTCTTAATACTTCTTAATTTCTAAGATACTAAATACTAATTTTTGTGTAGAAAGTTACCTGCTTTCACAATCATCATGCATTATTGAAGCATTTCCCTTTTGTGACAAGAAGTATGCACTGCTACTTTACCTGACTGACAGAATGTCAACCTACAAGGCACATAAGATTTTCATTCCAAATTACTTGTAGAATGCTTATTTATGTTTAAAAGCAACCACCCAATGCTACTATTCAGTCAGTGACATGCCTGCTCGTAATTCTGAAATTGTTAAGGTTGACTGGCTATGATGGGAACCCAGGCATCCTGTGGTCTTTGATCACATACAAGGTCAGGGGTACCAACATGATGGTGACAGGGACATTTGGCTATTCAACTTAGCAAGGCCAAAATGGAAGTTAAAGAGCTAATTGTGACTGGAGAGCACATTCTGGTGGAACACAGACTGATTTCAACCTTCGTGGCATCTCTCTATCTGCCTCATTCTTCAGGCCTTAACTATAGAGGCTGCTTATGACCCTTCCCACCCATCCTGAAATTTCATCCTGGTCTTTCGGTGACCCTGTGGATGTCCTAGCTCTTCTTGTCTCACCCCAGGTGGCTTCACCTCCAATCCACAGTGGGTCAACCGCTCTGTGTCCACCCCCTGCGCCTGGTCATCCACAACTGCTTTACCCTGACATCTGAAGCCTGGGTGTCCCATTTTGTGGCCACAGCACCCTTCCTGTCTGCAGCTTCCCCTCAGCCTCGTTCCCAGCACATCTGCTCATCCATCTCCAGGGGACCTCCAGTGTCCTGATCCCAAACTCTCCCTGTCCCTCAGCCTGCGGTTGGGTACATAACTGCTTTCACTAGTGCTCAGCAGCTCGCCTGGCCCCTCATCCCCCAGCACCTGCCTCACAAAACTCTGCCTGGAGCAGCCTATGGCTCCCCTCCCACCGGTAAGCTATGGAGGTGAAGCCCACACTGTGATTATCATCACTCCAGACGGAAGGCCTTGTAGCAGCTCAGCAAGTAGCTATTCCCCGAAGTAGCTATTCCAAGCCTTTCCCAGTCTCAGCAAGCCTTACCCTCCCTCCTCTGGCTCCATGGCCTGCTCCCAGCTCAAGTCCCCAGCCCTCAGAGAGAGAGAGGGCTCCCAAGGCCACCCTACACCCTCAGGCTGGGTCCCTCCCCTACCTCCTCCTAACCAACCTTCAGCTGGACCTGAGCGTGCTCTCCAGGTGCTGCCTGAGCGCCTGTCCCTGCCCCCCTCTGCTCTCTCTGAGCATCACTCGACCCCCAACCCCCACCCCATGGTCCTACTACCTAGAAGCTGAAGACTCTACCTGAGGCTTGACTCACCCCTCAAGCTTGTGACTCAATCAAATGCAGCTCCCACCCACATGGACTTCAAACCCAACATGTCCCAAACCCGTCTCTTCATCTTTCCCTCTTTCAGGATTTCAGTTCCCAGTTTGTCAGCACCCAAAATAAAACCCCAACTCATCTCCCCCTCAACCTCCCACATCCAATCAGACTCTGAGTCTTTGATCTCCTACATGTTTATCAAACCCATTCCCTCCTCTCTGGACCTGGGTCTATGTTTAGTTCTTGCCCAGGGTACTGGAAAATGCGGCAGATTGTCTCTCCAGAGATGGTCCCCCAGCCGTCCCCCAGCCCGCAGGCCTGCGTGTGGTTCCCGTCGTCAGGAAGTGGCTCTCTCTGCCCTTCCTGAGTCTGGGCTGCCAGAGAGCTGCTCTGACCGACACAGTGCACATGACGCCATGTGGCTTCCAAGGCCAGGCTTCTGGAGGCCTCGTAGCTTCCAGTTTTCTGCTCTCAGATCTCCCCTCTCCTCTCCAGCTGCCATGCTCTCAGGAAGTCCAAGCTAGACTTAGGTGACTCAAGGCATGGCATCCAAAGTGCTGGCCACCCCGTCTCTCTAGCCTCATTCCTGTCACTGCCTGGAACACACTGGACTCTGGGATTCCAGGTTCCCAGAAGCCCTCTATGCTGGCCCCCAGGTTTCCTATTCCCAGCCTTTGCCCCTACACGGTCCCAGGTGCCTGCGATACCCTCTTCCTTCCTTTGAACTGTTTCATTCTTCAAGACTCAGTTTAATACCCCCCAACCCTCTGACCCTAGACCCTGTCACCGGGACTTTCAAAGCACTCACTATGTACCTCTCTTCTCACCAGAATTCCGACTGCACCAAAACCTGTTTCCAAGTCAATTTCCCCAATGATTAGAAGCTACTGAAGGACAGGACTACATTTTTTTAGTCTTTATAATCCCCAGTGCCTAGCACATGGTAGACACTCAATAAATGTTTACTAAATTAAACAAAATTAGTTAATTCTGCTTTAGCTGATACAGTAGATTCCCCGTTAATCAGAACTCAAGTAACCGGCAAAAAAAATCTCGCCAGTTGCTTGAGATTTTGCTGTTTGCTTGAGAGTGCTGGTTGCTTGAGTCACGATTAACGGAGAGTCTACTTACATTTGTCCAGCATCTACCAATCTCCATGGGTGCCAGTTAGCTGAGAGTCTACTGTCCTATCTTCTATCATCTAGTCTCGTTCCATGACTAGCATTCTTGCCCTAAGGAGAGTGTGAGTGCCTTGAACCAGCAACTGAATGTTCTATGTCTCTTGGACCTGCAATAGCACAGAGCCAGGCATGTGACAGGCAAGCTCAACACTATTGGATTCTGGCCTCGGGGTCTGGCCAGGTGATTCCGAGCTCCCTTGGTGGCACTCACAGGTATGAAAGGGCGTCCGGTCAGGCAGGGAGCGGGTTTTCCTCCGGATAGGCAATGACTTTTCCATCTCTTCTTTCAAGATCATCTTTCCCAAGTTGGAAGTAACCTGGGGAGGGAGAAAAGGAGATGGAGCCATGACTTCGGTACTCATTTCTCATGTCCGAAAGGTTGAGTTGGGCATGCTGCAGGCAGGAGTGGGGGCAGACTTCCTGAGGGGCTGTGCTGTGCCTGGGAGCCTGGGGAGCCTGTCATTCTGGTCTGATGCACTGTCACACTGGGTTTGGCCACCCTTAAGAGCAAGGAGTCAGAGCCGCTTAATGTAACGCTACCCCAGTGGCTGCCCCATCCCAGGTCTGATGCCCAAAGCACCAGCCCATGTCGCCATCAGCGGCCTTTGTATGACTCCCAGCATGCTCTCGTCTCCCCTGGAGACCAGCAGGCTGCTCTCTCCTTTCTCCTCTTTCCATGGTCCACTCAGCCTGCTGAAGTCTGGCACTAGTGGGACCACCCTTTCTGTGCTTCTGACCCTAATCATAACTGATGTTCCCCCTAAGCAGCTGAAGTCCCAGTGTCCCTTCCAAAGCAGCAACTGAAATCCTGGGAAAGAAGGGGAATTCCTCACGTCTTCCAACTGGGGTGCTCTTCGGGCATGAACCCACTTAGAACTAAATAGCTATGGAACCAGAACTTTAGTCTCCAAGAAGACACGGGGAGGCTGGGTAGGGGGTATCGAGATGCTACCTTACTGAGTTCCTCTCTCTGACGCTCCCTGAGAGCCTTCATCTCCTCCCCAGAGTCATCATCTTCGTCCTCCTCCTCCTCCTCTGCCCCTCTCCGCGAGGCCTTCCGCTTCCTCCATTCTGTCTCTGGGAAACACAGGCAAAAAGGCAGGCACGTCAACCAACCATTCACTCAGCAAGTATTTACGAGGTGCTGGCTGTGTGCATGGCTCTGGGCTGTGCCTTTAAGCAAACCCTAGACATGATCTCTAAACAATAAAATGAAGTAAAAGTAACACTTGGTCGTCTCGCAGTGAGGCTAGGTAGGCAACACACACACAACTTAAATTCACTGGGGACTGAGACCGTGTTCATTTCTCCTTCTCTTTCCCAGAGCTCCTGGCACAAAACCCGGGAGGCAGTGGAAGTGTGACAGCTGTCTGTTGAGTGGTCAGATAAATGAGTGGAAAGTCACGAATGAGGAACAAAGAGGGCCGCTGGCTCCACAGCTCTAGGGATGCAGGGATGGGTGAGCCAGGAGCCTGCGGGGCTCACTGTAGGACACGGGGTGGAAGTGGGGGTGGGGGGAGGGTGGGCTCACAGGGCCTCCCTTTCCCCTCTCCAATGGTTGCTCCTACCCACAACGGCCAGCGATGGGGGGCACGGCCAGTAGTCGGTTTCGATCTTGGCTGGCTGGTTGGGGTCGGGGGGCTGGGCCGCAGGGAACTTGGATGACTCGATGATGAAGTCCTCAATGAGGTGCTTGCTCTGAGGGCTGCCTCCTGTGGACTCTGCAGGTAGAGGTCAGGGTCAGCCTATGCATACCTGCAGTCCCCAGTGCCCTCACCTCTCCCCGTTTCATAACCTGTGAGATTATGGGGGTGAAAACAATGCACAAGGAGGTGCACAGGGCCTGGTTCCACGCTGTTACAGACAGTTACTCTCCTCCCCTGTCCCAGCCTTTGGCACAGCCTCCCAGCACATGGCAGGAAGGGGGCGCAGGTCTGCCAGGGCAGCCTCACCTCTCTGCTTGTAGATGGGTGGCTTCTTGTAGATGTTGGAATCTGGGCGCGTGGTCTCTGTGGGGAGGGAGCAAGAGGGGGGAAGAAGGAGGATGTGTTGATGGTGGGGGGAGGCCGGGTCAGTGATGAGAATGGAGATAGGTGGAATGGGAGAAGGTAGGAAGTTCATGGGCTCCTGTCAACAGCCAAGACACAACCTAATTTCCTGGAATGGTCCCTAAGGGCTTGGGACTTTCTGGACTGTTCTGGTCGGGTGGGAGGCAAGACGCCACAGGGCCCACCACCTTCGGGAGCTGTGCCCAGGGTCCTGGCATCAGGGGGTCTGACCAGTTCTGTGGGGACGGGGGTATATACCCCAGACAGCAGGGGGCCTGAGAACAAGGGGCTTGGGTTCCTAAAGGAAAGGAAATCCTAGGAGAAGGGTGTAGCCGGGCTGACAGTAAAACCTACCAGGATGGTGAAAATGGGGCAGGCTGGTACGAGGGGTCCCAGTGGTTCTCGGGGCTGAAGCCTGAGAGATGGTTCCAGGGGACCGGCTCTCTGTCCACACCTGCAGAGCAGAAGTGGGGTTGACTGCAGCTTCCTGGTCCTCCACCCTACCCGCTCCAACCCATGTAGACCTGGCTTCACCTCACTCTACCATCTCTGTCCCTTCACCCTAGCAGCCCATAAGCCCCCAACCCCAGGACAAAGGAAGAAGGGTATCCAAAGATTTGACCTGCTGATGGTGCTTGACCCAGGAGAAAGGGTTACATGAGGTCCTGGGTCAGACAGAGAGATGGACAGGGCTGGACAGTGACAGGACAAGGTCCACTGATTCTGTCATCCCCTGAGCTCTGCAGAGCCCTGTCTGGATGCTCGTGGGGGAGGGGTCTTGGGCCTGTCAGAGCAGGGCTGGGCAGGTGTCACGTGTGGGGCAGACTCACCTCTGGGGAAGGCGGGGGAGATGTGGATTTGGGTGACAGCGAGCGCTACAAAGGAGAGGAGCTGGTTAGAGCCACAGGATAGGATTAAACCCTTATTCCTAGACCCCCAGGGGAGCCACTGCACTCCCTCACCCAATTCTGTATCCCTGCCTGACCAATGTCGGGGCTACCTCTTCTCTGTCAATCCTCTCCAGTTCCTAGCGCTAGGCCTCCGCCCTTCTCCCTTCTGGTGCTGTCCTGGGCAGAGTCCTCTGTCTCTCCCTAGGACACACCAAGAAGCCACAGATGCTGGAATAGTGTGCTTGTGCTCTGAGGGCCAACAGAAGATGTCTGTGGCCCTGCACTCGGAGCTAGCAATGGGTGGAAGGGACAGACCCACAGCATCCGGGATGGAGTCCCGGGCTCCCAGCCACGTATTTAAATCTCCCCCAGTCTGGCCTCATCTTACTGCTCAGCCACAACACTACCCCTGTCTCACATACCATTTACACAGCACATGGCGTGTGTAATCTCATGCACTGACCACCTGGTAAGGTGGGTGGGCACAGGTATCACCTCTACTGTCCAGGAGGGGAAACGCAGACCACACCATCACACAGGTCACTCAGCTAGGACTCCCGGCCTCTGAGTTCAGAGCTCCTGGGCGTTTTCCACAAATCTGCTGTCTTTCTGCCCACTCCCACCCTCCTCTGACATGACCCCTCTGTGTCACTGCCATTTAAGCATGACCTCCCTTGCTCCTTACATGGAGCTACCCTCCAGCCCATCTGCGGACTCTCCACAAACACTTGGTCATCCCTGGTGGATTCCTACACAGTTTCCTTTCTTGTTTTGCAGTCTGGCTTCCAGCAAAGAAAGTTTGACAGAGATTCTACCTCCCACCCGCTATAGCTGGGGGAGCCCTTCCCCCAAGTCTCGTCCAAGGGGAACCTCCCCCGTCTCACCTCCCGGCTTCTGGGCAGCTCCACATGATCCAGGAGAGAATAGGTAAAATGGGGCTCGTAGATCATGAGGTCAGGCCGCTCGATGTCAAGGATGGCCTTGTCCTTGGGGATGGCGGCCAAGTCCTTGTAGCCCAGTACCTGATTGTCCATCTTGGCCTGAAGGGAAATAGTACCAATGGAACACTTGTGCCGAAGGCTCACCTGGGATCCTGGCCTTACAAGCCGGACTTGCCATTTATTAGGAAGAAAATGAGCATCCTATAAGTTAGTAATTCCATCATCTATTTTTAAGAGTTTAAAGAGTTGCCTTTAAAAATGTAGTCTTTTATCAAGCAGTCTGGATACAAGATAGGACAAGACCAGGAGAATAGGGGGCGGCGAAGCTTCTCTGAATTTTGGGGTTCTCTTTGCCCACAAGCCCCGTCAGGACGGTCACAGGGAGGATGAGTGAAGCTGCCCAGCGGCGAGCGTGTCCCGCCCCCCCCCCCCCCCCCCGCCTCCTCCCAGCCTGAGGGTGCTGGTGGCCGAGAGGTACTCACCACGATGCTGGAGGGAGAGCCCGGAACGCTGGAGTCTCGGGAGGAGCTCACGCTCCCGGGGGAGGTAAGTGGTTGCTGGGAAGAGTGAGAAGGCGGGCGTGGGAATGTGCGTGCGGGCGAGGGCCGCGGGCAGGGCGCTCCAAAGCGCAGGGCTGGTCGCAGGAAGGTGGGCTAGGACAGAGAGGACTCCCTAGGCCTCTGGGGCCCCAGGGTGCGGCGCCGCGGACAACCACCAGGTGGCACCATCGATTCCCCCCACCTGACCCTTGGCGGGAAACCTGGCCCACCCACCCCGAGATCCAGGTCCTCACTGCACAAGCTTGGGTGCAGCCCCACGCACCTTCTGCAGCCGTTCCATGCAGCAGGGAGATGGTCAGTCGGGTTACTCGCAGATCCCTGTGCGCTGGGGAAATCGACCGGGCGTCAGGCTCGGCCCGGCTCCTGGGCGCTGTGCGCTCGGGGCCGCGAGAGCAGAAAGGTCGTCCCACTGGGGTGTAGCGTCCTCATCCCTCGGTGACTCTCCAGGGCCTGCAAAGGGAGGGAGAACGTGCCAGCCAGGCTGTCGAGCCAGGACCCGAGCGGGTGGGAGCTGGGGCTGGGTAGCCCCTCGCCTGGTCTTGGGCTCCGGAGAGCAGGGTGGAAGGACGCTGGGCCCTCCAGGGCTCAGGCTTTCCATTCGCTCAGCGCTCAGCCTGGGGAAGCCCGCATGCCTTTGGACCTGGAGGCGGGAAAAGTGGAGGGCTGCATTTGTTTTTGAGCCATTGTTCTTTGGCTGGAAAGGAAATGACGGCAGGGGTCAGCTGTCCTCCGGTTGCAGCAATGTCCGGTTGCAGCCTCTTGCAGTTATATCCCTGCTTGGTACCGCCTGCCCTGCCCTGGGGCTGCGGGCCAGTCTCTGGCCCAGGTTCTCACTCCCCTCAGCCTCTGCCATGCCTCTCTCCTTGGCTCTGTGTTGGCCTCTGGTCCCACTGCCCCTCCATCTACTGTCCACTGTGCCTCCTCACTCTCATACCCCAGGAACACTGGCCACAGAGGTAATTAGTAAGGCTTATGTGGTGAACACAGGGATAAGAGAGGACAGGGAACGAAGCTGACTTGGGTGAAGTGATCAGGTCATTGGCTGGGGGCCTCTGCCTCCCACTTCCTGTGAAGAAGGGAGAGGAAGGTGGAGGGAGCCCACATCCCCATGTGCCTGTCCCTGTACAGCAGTCAGTCTCGCTTGCAGACATTTGATGAAACACCCTTTAGGGCCAGTGCCCCATCCCAGATGCCCACAGCCTCCTCACATGCCTGTGCTGAGGCTGCCCTCTGAACCGCTACCTGGTTCAGCAGAAAGGCATCCTGGGGGCACTGCTCCCCCTTTGTTCCTAGTGAGTTAGTCCTGTCTGCTGCAGTAGATTATGAGTTCCCCGGGGCCACAGTCCATGTCTTTTCCTCCCTCAGTGATTCCCTTTGTAATGCCCCCCCACACACACACACTCCCTGCTCTTGGACACATAATAACCATTGAATGAATGCCTGGCTGAGTTTCCAGTGTTAGGGCGGCAATGGGACTATCTTTCGGTCTACTGGCAATACGCCGTAGAGTAGAGAGATGATGGCTACAGAGGTCCGGGGAAGAGGCAGCATAATGTAGTGGTTAAGAACATGGACTCTTGGCGGGAGGGCTTGGGGATGAGTTAAAGACTCTGCTACTCAGAAGCTGTGGGACCTTGGGCACATGTCTTACCCTCTCTGTGCCTCATGTTTCTCATCTGTAAAATGGAAGGTAGTGTCATAGGGTTGCTTCGAGTATCAGGTAAATTATAACGTGAAATGTTCAAAACATTATAAATGTGATAGCTATTATTATTCTATCTGCACAAGGACTAATAAACTTAGATGGTTTTTCTGTAGCCACTCTTTGTGACAGAGGGTCATAAAACACTGAGGTCAGTGGTCAGCTTCCAATCTTATCACCTATTACTTTGTATCCGGTCATTCTTCTGCTGTGTCCCCACCACTGAAACCACCTGCTCACTGCATAAGCAGCCCTCACTCCCACGCCCCTGCTTTTGCACATGCCCTTCCACTGTTCTCCATCCACCTCCTCTTCTCCCAGATCCCACCCATCTTAAAGGTCCGTCCTAAATCCTCCTCTCCTGGAAGGCCTCCCCCACTATTCTAGTTCTCACCCTTCTCTGAATGCCAGAGGGACTTAAAAAGAGAACCATGTAACTTAGTCCTTGATTATACGTTGCCTGACATGGGAACATGTGGTGGGTTTTTTTGTTTTGTTTTGTTTTGTCTTGTTTGCTAACAAGAATGACTGCTAATTTCTGGAGGGCAAAACCAACAATAATAATAGCAGCTATCATGTTTTGCATGCTCATGCTAGGTACTTTGATACACACTTTACAAGGACTATTTTGTTTCATCCCCACAACAACCCCTTAAGGTAGACCCATTTTGCAGATGAGGAAACTGAGGCTGAGAGCTTAAAAATTTGTCCAAAGTCATGGAGCTGAAAATGAGTGCGTCTTTTGGCATTGGCTTGATTCAGAGTGCCTACCAGAACTGTGTCAGGTGCATCGTAAGTATAGACTAGAATTTGACTCATTTCTCAGGTCTTTTTGGAATTCTAGAGCCAAGGCTTCTCCAAGACAAGACTCTGGCCATCAGAGTCACACTAGGTATTTGGTATCTATGAAAAGACTCCATTCCACAGCTTCCTCCTTCTCCTGCCTTCTTAGCACTTACTTTGTCATGCTTTTAAGTAGGTGTCTGATGACCAGAATAAACTCTAGTACATATTCAAAGGGCTGTTACCTCCTTCTCACTCCTCTCTAATCTTTACTTTGTTAACAGCCACTGCCAAATTTAGCTATACATTTGGCTTAGCCCTAGAGGCAAACACTTATCCCCCCATCCAGCCAGCCATCCACCCACCCACCCAGTCACGTATTGTTTCATCCATTCACCAGACACTTTTTCAGTGAGAGTTAAGGTCCTATGTAGAACTTACGGGTGGGTTAGGCAGAAGTTGAAGAGAGCAGAGGTTTGGAGGGGTCATGGTGTGGGGTGTGGGGGGCTGAGCTGGTTGTGGGGAACAGAGAGCTTCCACATGTCCTGGAGGCTGGGGCTGCACCTGGGTGGCCCTGGCATCCTCCCCTGGAACCCCCATTGGGGTGGAGAGGACACAAAGTAGAGCAATAACTCCCCGTCAGTGGTAAGTGCCCAGGCAAGGAAAGAGGGGAGCCAAGTCCCAGGTGTACATGTCATGCACTGAGGCCCACACTCACATCTGCACACACACACTGTCCCACAGGCACAGCCACTCAGAGACGGGGTTCAAAATAATGATACCTCTGCTGTGGCCACTGGCCATTGGCCCCTCATTCTCCATAGCTGTCCACAACCCCATGCCCATCTCCTGTGCTGGGGCTAGCCCCTCAGCCTCCTCCCTCGCCCTGAGCCACATTCCTTCAGGACCCTCACACCAGTGTCCACCTGGTATGTTAGACAGCACACTGGTAGATTGTTAATGTCCTGCCCTTCCAGGGGTAATGCATTTTAATTTGGGGCTAGCCTCAAGGCGTGAGGTCTTATTGGTGAAATTTTAAGCCAGCAGAGAAAGTTGTTCTGGGGTGGAGGAGTGTGTGTGAGAGAGAGAGAAACAGAGAGGAGAGAGGGAGAGAGAGAGAGAGAGGGTTTTCTTAGCTTTCAAATTACACCCGCAGCAACTGCTTGCTCCGCCCACACATAGCCCCTGCCCCCAGGGCTACTTCCCTCCACGCCCGCACCCTCCCTTCTCGGGCTCCTCCAGCCCCTCCCCCCACGCACACCCTGTGCCTGTGCTCCCTCGCGCACTCGCAGATCCCAGCAACCTCTCCTGGAAGAGGCCACAAGGTCAGGCTGCAGCAGGAAGGGAGGGCGGGATGGAAGGAAGGGGAAGAACGTGGGAGGAAGGCAAGCCCAGGTGGCGGAAGGGACGTCTCAGTTGTACCCCCATGAGACACCAGCAGCACTCTCCTCGTGCTTCCCCATCCACCCCACCCTCCCCTAGCTGTACCTCGTGCCTTATCTAAGCTACCAGACAGCCCCGCCTCACACTGCCCACCCAAATCTCCATGGCAACTAGAGCCTCTCAGCTCCGGGTGGGGTGATAAGACCTGCCCACCCATCCCCACTCTGTCTAGTTCCAGGTAGGGGCTGACCTGACTGGCTTGTAGAAATGTAGGCTCCCCGCAGCCTGGGCCCTCTGGTCCGGCTCTGCTCCTATCCTGAGCCAGCCACCGCCTGCTCTGCGCCAGTCACTGGGCCCTGACTCCCCTGCATCCTCCCTGCATTCACACCAGCCGTGTTTTCCCCATTTAGATGAGGAACCCATGGCTAAAGGCCACCCAAAGAGAAGCCAGGCTGCAATTCCTACCCAGGCCTGCCTCGGGCCAAAGCCAACGAGCACTCTTTTCAATGGGTCCCCCCAAATCCCACTTCATCTGAACTAGGAATCCCGTGTGTTAACCTCCTGCAGTAGAGCTGCCCAGAATCCTGCCCCATGGTGTGGCCTGTGCACGAGGAACTGGGAGGCTGGAGCTGGAGGATCCGGCTCTGGGCCCCCAGGGAAGGGTCGGGCCTCCATGCTGATAGGACAGGAGTTAGGAAATGGGGCCAGCTGTCCAAGTGGGCTGGGGTCAGGGTGGGCCGGAGCTTTGCCCTCCCCCTTTCCTCCAGTTTCATTCACAGTGTGACTGAAGGTTTTGCTCTGGCCCCCAATCTTTCTGCTTTCCATTCCCTTTTGCTTTACTTTCTTCATCTTTCCTCCCTCCATCTGTTTCCCTTTCACCCTCTCCCCCTCCTGGCCCCACCCCCGCAGTTACTGTGGCAACAACTCAGTGCCAGAAATAAAGGCAGGATCCAGCTAGGTCACCAGTTGCCGAAGCAGCATCATCCCAGGGTGGAGAGGGGAAGGGCCGGCAGGCTACCGGAGAGAACAGGGAGGCTCTAGGGTGGGCTCTGTGTGTGCATTGAGGGGGCACCTGTGCTTTCCCCAAAAGGACATGAGGACAGCAGGAGAGAGCTCCCTGCTCTGGACCAGAGGCTCATCGGAGCATCCGGTTCCTCGTCCAAGGCCGAGGCCTCTGCCTTTTCTGAGGCTGGCAGAGCCATAACTCCCTCCTCTTCTCTCGTTTTCTCTTTCTCCCCACCTCCATTTTTAAAGCTCTGTTCTACCCGCTAGGACTAGGGTTGGGGTTTCACTAATGCAGACGGTACACAGCACTCTCTCACACTCTTGAGAAGCATCAGGCAGGACAAATGGGCCAGAATCTGGGTCCCGGCCTGAGAACACACCTGCTTCAGGCCCTGCCCACCTTCTGCCCCTGATGACAGCAAGCCTGTCCCTAAACAAATAGGCATCTATTCATCCTGTTTCTCTTCAGTCTCCCATGCGAGTTTCTGTATCCTCTCTATCCGCCCTCAGGGGAGCCCCCCTTTCTGTGTGTCCCCCAGCCCCTCAGACTTGCTTGATCCTCAGCACATTCCTGCTCTGGCCTCTATAGCTGCTCCTGATGGCCAGTGGTGGTGTTACTTGTATGAGCTGGATCGATAGGGCTGGGGGAAGAAACAAGGGTCTTGCATGCCATATTCAGCTTTCCAAATTATGGGGCATCGCTATTCTGGTCTTTACACACACACACACACACACACACACACACACACACACGAGCTCCAAAAGAGGAATTCCTACAGACCTGCACCCACACGTAGACAGCTCGCCCCAGGTAGTCGACACATGGCCACAAAGAAGCCGGCAGCACTGAGGCAAGACACACGTGGGCACAGACAGGAGAGCCCACACTGAAACACAGTTGCAGAACTCATCTGCTTGCAAGATCACGCCCCCACTCTCCCAGCAAGGCCCCCACACGATGACACACAGTGCCGCCGACACCCCACTCCCCCACCCACCGGTCCTTCCCATCACAGCCACTTGCACCATGTGCGGACAGCCCCTCCCCAAGCTGTGCACGTGTACAGCAAGACACACAGAGCCCCCCAGCTTTACCCGTGCCACCCATTCCCAAAGTACGGCTGCCTCCTTCTCCAAGGCCTGCCCCGTCCCCCAACTCTAGCACCCTGGCAGTACAGTCCCCTGGGAGGGAAACACCAGGTGCGTATGCCCAGGAAAGGTTGGGTGGCCTGTTGGGCAGGGCCAGCAGGGGTGCCTCTGGATCCTAGGTGCCTGCATGTCTGCTCAGCCCCCAGCCCCTCCCAGCACGTCAGGGGCCAGCACCAGGAGAGCACTGGGGTCCGGCCTGTGGCCACACTCAGCCACCCTATTTCATTCTGCGTTTGGCCCTCTCCCAGCCTGGCCAGCCAAAGGTTAAAAGGGGGCCCCCCAGGACCCCTTCTGCAGGTGCACGCCCTACACGGACAGCACTCAGGCCTCTGCACGAACTTCTCCCCCTCGGGAGTACCCGTAGTGGGGTGGAAGGGAGGCTGGCAAGCCCTCTCTCCCTTCCCTGTCATTCAGCAAAGAGGGAACGGCTCCCCTGCCCACCCTGGGCCCCATCCCATCACTGGGGCTCCTGCCCACACAACTAGGGGAAGGGTGGGTACTGCGGTGACAGCATGGAACACTGCAGCCCCTCTTTCTTAAAGCAGAAGGCTGTTTGATCAGATCAAACCCAGCTAGTCCCAGGGTCTGGCCACCGGGCCCAGTCTCCCACTGAACCAGGGGCCACAGCTACCCTCCCCAGGGGATCCCTGCTACCACCAGAACCGCTCTCCCTGGCTGGTGGTGTGGCCCAAAATGCTCACAGAGGGGAAGAGAGCGGGAGACCCCGCCACATACCTGTTCCCCGACAGCGTGGCCCAGACACTCTGAGCCCCACGGCAGGGCAGGGGCTGGCGCAGGCCCGGGTCCCAGCCCGTCCTAGGCAGCAGGCGTCTCTTCCAGGGACCCAGCTGTGCTTCCCCCAGCGCACAAATAACAGGAAAAAAAGCTGGCTGGGGTGTGGTGGTGGGGAGCCCGCAAAGGAGGGGACCTCCCCTCCTGGACCCCACCTCCCTCGCCCCCACCCTGCTCCGCCACGAGCCGGGCGCTTGGATCCCTGTGTCGGGGCGTCTGTGGCTGGCAGGTGGGTGGGCAGGACGGCGGCCGCCGGCTCCCCGCGCTCTCCCCACCTCCCGCTGATAGCGTGCGGCCAGCCCAGGGTGTGTTTGTGCGCGTCGGCTCTTCCACCTCGCTCGCTGCAGCTCGATCCATTTCAAACAAGAGGAGCATTAAGCCGGCATCATGACGAAGCAGAATCGGAAGCAGCCTGGGCCGGCCGCTGCCTTTTTCCCTTTCCCACACCCCCAACCCGACCCCACTCGTGCTCACACCTACGCTGCCCCTCCAGCCTTCTCCGAAACCGCTGGAGTTTGAGTCTGGGGGGACAGGGCTGGACGGATAACCGAGGGATGGCAACACCTGGTTTCTCCAAGCACCTGTGTCGCCTACTCAGCACCTAACAGCAGAAACGGGGGCCTCCTTGGGGTACTAAAGGGCTCGGATGCTGAGGGCTATAGGGTGTGGGCACAGATGCCAGGATCGGATCGATCATCCCGGGATTAACCCCTTCCTGGGGAGGGTGGATGGGAAGACGGGGAGAAGCAGGTCCTTAGCACAAGAGCGTGGGCCTTGGGGAACCTGAGTCCTGTGGGAACTGCAGCAGAGCACAGCAGTGGTGGTTCAAGTGAGCAAGACCCCATTTCTGGCCAGGGCAACTTCATCAGAAGGGAACTTCCTGCCAGGCGACCAGGTCTCAGCACAGATACAGGGCTGTGCCCTCCCTGTCCCTGGGAAGACCACCACCGCTCCAGGACCCTGTCACTGGCCTTTTGGTTCCCTCTGGGTTCACAGCAGAGCCCAGTTTATCTGTGACCACCCCCCACCCGGGGCAGGCAGGGGAGGGAGCCCAGGCAGCTGAGCCTGGTCGTGGACCCAGCCTCCTGTCCACCTCCGCCGGGCAGACCTGCCTACCTAGGCAGCCCTGCCGTTGCCCTGGTAACCACTGCCCATAGCAGGTCAGCTGATGTGTCAGCTGTCATTGGGGAAATCTAGAAACTGGGGAGGGGGCTCTGGGAGATCTAAATGAAAAATCACAGCAGAGGGTCTTGAGGGGGGCGAATGAGAGTGTGCCCTGGGACCTCTGTCTCCAAGAGAAGAGGACAGAGGGGACAGTTAGGGACAGGAAGGGAGGGATGTGCTTGGGTTAGTGCAAGGCAGAGAAGAATGGATCCTGAAGGATGGGCTCCAGAAAGAAAGGAGGAATCAAGAGGACAGGGAGCTGAGGAAGAGCGGACACTGCAGGTGTGGCGGCTGTGTGTGTGGCGGGGCAGAGGGCCCAGCGGGGAGGCAGGAGACAGCGGGGTGCCTGTGTGTGGGGGTGGGGGGGGCAGGATCCATTCAGCCATGAATAAAAGGCCAGGAGATAGAATGGGAGGGGTGTATTTGATGCTGGAGCAGGGGCCATAGCTTTGGAAGAGAGGAACAGGCCTTTTTGGGTAACCGGCCCCTCTACTTGCTCTCCCCGCCACCCCACCCTTACGGCCCTGGCCCCACCCTAGGCCTGCACAGCCTCCCTCCACCTGTCCAGGAGTCCGAGCGCCAGGCGCTTGCCCCCGCAGGCTTCAGGACCGATGATTTCCCCACTACCTCGGGTCCTCCCCTGCTCTCACTCACCCCTCACCGGACCCCACCCCAGGAGGTTTGTCTTCCTGTGCAAGGGTCCCCAGAGGTACAGCTGGAATGAGCTGCTGCCGGAAAGGACAGCTGTGAACAGGGGCCTGGAGAGGAATGGGCAGCGGTCTCCGGGCTCGGGGAGGAGGGGCGCATGCTCCTCAAGGAGACAAGCATGTCGGATGGAGGGGGGGCGTCCAGGGGAAGGGCAGGGGGAGTGGGGAGGGGGCACGGTACCTTCAAGGGCCTGGGGCGTGGGGCAGGAGCACGGCAGCTTCCTCAGTGACATACACCTCCATCCCTCGGCGCATCTCCTCTCCGCCTCCCGTTGCCAAGACAACCTGCGGGCTCAGCCGAGGAGGCAGCAGGGAGGGGGAAGGAGGAGGCTGTGGCTCCTACTGCCTCTTCAGTGATGGAGGGAGGGGGCCTGAGGTTGGCTTCTCCACTGGGGTGGGTGGGAGAGCTTCAGAAGCCGGGGCTCCCACACAGTGGCACCACTTTCCCCTCCCCGCTTCCACAAGGCTCTGGGATTGGCTCCTGGGGCAGCCTCAGGGACAACCCTAACTCAGGGACAGATAGCAGGCCACCCATGGAGAAAGTGGCCGTCCGGGGCAGCGTCCCCCGTTTCAGAAAGTTCGGCGTGGAGTTGAGGAAGAGCCCTAGGAACAAGTGTGTATGTGTGTGTGTGTGTGTGTGGGGGGCGGGTAGCCTATACCGAAGGGTCAGAAGGGCGGCTTCGGGCAGGAAGGAAAGGTCCTGGGCATGGCTGGGGCGGGCATGTGGCTGCGGGCCCAGAAGCCTGCCCCTATCTGACCTCCACTACCCCTGAGTGCCTCAGCCTAGTCCTCAGGCCTCTCATTCCCCTCGACCTACAGGAAAGGCAGAGCCTGGGATGGTATTCTTCCAGTCCCACAAGGGCCATTCCCACGGCCGCCAGCTCCCTGGCCGTGTCCCTCCCCCACGGGGGGAGCCACCTTGGGCAGGCATAATCTTCAGCCAGCCAGCCCTGGAACCAAAGGGACTGCAGAGTTAGGGCTCCCTCTGTCGACCTGAGGCAAGGTAGCTATCAAGGTCATTTCTTGCTGAGAAGGATCCTGGGGTGTGTGTGTGTGTGTGTGTGTGTGTGTGTGTGTTGGGGGTGGGGTCCAGAGGGCACACTCAGGCCGGGTGACCCTTCTCTAGCCTCCACACTCCACTTCCGCCTGGTCTCTGGCCTCCTCCTACAGAGATTTGCTCTGCCTCCAGCCCCCTCCTCTGGGTAAGGCCCCAGACTTCTCAAGTCCAGCTGACCAATCATCCCCCTTTGCCTGCCTGCCTCCCCGGCAGGCTGGGATGAGAGGGGAGGCAGACCTTTCCTCCCAGGAGCAGGCAGCACTGATCACCAGGTGCCTGTTAGCCCAGGCCCCAGGGCAGGCTTCCTGGGCACTGCTCGGCCATGCCCAGAATGCTGATAACAGAAGGAGCGTACCTTTAAGCTCAGGAGCACCTTGAGGCCTTGAGGATGGGCTCTGGAGTCTACAGCAGGGGCCGGGGCTCCTGCCCCTTGAAGGCAGGCTGTCCCAGATCCAGGGCACGTATGGATAGTTCTTAACTCCTGTCCCCAGCAAGGTCACTGGTGCCAGATGTCCTGACTGGACTTGGCCCTGCTGCATGCCCCCTCCCCAGAGCCTGTGCAATAGGCTGTTCTGTTCTCTCACTCCGTCTCACTCCAGTGCCCCTTGCCCCGCCTCATGCATGAACCTGCCGGGGAGGGAGAACACCATGGATCCCCCTGTGCCTGTGCAGTCTAAACATTAACTCCCGGAGAGGCTGACTAGGGCATCTGGGCACCTAAGGAGAGGGGAAAGGTGAAGACAGAACTGGGACAGAGGACTCAAAGGAAGGATGAGGGCCGAGAAGGCACCCTTAGGCACCAGAGTTTGGGAGCCAGGTGTCCCTACCTGCAATCACTGGACCCTCTATCTCCCAGAACTTATAGCCTCAGCCCCCAGCATGCTACCACTAGACCAGCCTCTCCCCCAAACCCTGACCCCACAATTGCATCTGCTCACTCCTCTCCTCAGAGCCCCTCACTGTCTCCTCCCGAGCAAAGCATAAAGGCCAAACTCTCCCTAATGTGACCCAGTCACTACCTGCCCCTGAACACACCTTACATTTTCCTGCCTCAAGGCCTGTCTTCTCATTCTGTTTTCACTGTCAATATTTTCACTCTGTGTGTCTTCTCCGATGGCTGAAATACTGCTTGTTCCTAAAGATCATGCAAACCCCAGCCCTTCCCAAGTGCCCCGTCCAATGCACTCCCCCACCCTGGAACCCACCACTCCTGGCCAGGGAGTGGAGAACATCCTACTGGAGGCATTGAAAACAGGATAGAATTTAGAATGTAATGCTCGCTGGCTGCGACCGGGGATGATTTAACGTGTCTGCATCTGGGCTTGCCCACACAGGGCATGGGAATAATCTTACCCGCTAAATAAGGGGTTCCGTGTGAGAGCACACCTTGGGCGCTGCCTGACACATCGCCAGAGCTGCGTGCATTGTGTCTTTATTTCCCATAGCTCTATTTCCTCTTCCACTCTTTTGGGATGTACCAAATGCTGCTTTGCTATCTTAGGTGTAAGAGAGCGATTTCGAAACGTTCCATGAAAGGACCGCCTGTTTGTGGGTTTATCTCCCCCAATTAAATTTCAAGTGTCTTGAGAGCTTAACAAGGGATGCCACCATATCTTGTCTATCTTTTTTAGTAACTGAAGGGCTAGCACAGTACTTGTATGTTGCAGGAAATAGATAAATATGTGGATTAACTGCTTATGACCCCACCCCTCTCAAGTCTACCTAAGGATGGAGCAGGAAGGCCAGATTCTGTTTTCTCATCCTGACTCCACCTTGAGGGACTGGAGGGTGCTGGGCCGGTGATGCCTTCTTGGGCCTCCTGCTGGTTTACTCCCTCAGTAACGCCTTACTCTGTGTGATGTACTGTGCTGGGCACTGGAGTGTGGGGGAAGGGCGGGGGCGGGGTGGGAGGCTAAGATGGACTATTTCTATCTAGCAGATCCGTGACACAAGCATAAATAAGTGCAGTCTGGAGCAGCTGCGATACGTACTGCGGGGCAAGGGCATTCAGACCAGCACAGTGGAGACTTCCACTTCCCCCAAGAGTGTGCTGGCCAGATGTCCCATTTTAAAGGGGACAGAAAACAACGGCCCTGTCCCGTTTCGAACGGTATGTCTGCTCAGCCTACTGACACCTTGAATTTAGCCCAGTGAGATCAGGCTGACCAGGCGTGCTGTTCGAAACGGGACAGGACCATTGTTTTGTGTCCCCTTTAAAACAGTACGTCTGGTCAGCCTGCACAGAGTGGGAAAGTCCACGGGGCAGATGAACGGCTGCGGTTGGACATGCACGTGTTCTGGAAGAGGGCGTGCGAGGCAGTGGGAGCCTCATGGAAAAAGATGGGCATGGTGTGCTTGCTGGCCCGCGGGTGTTGGTGCTTCACCAGCGTTCTTGAAGGGGAGTCACAGGGATGGGGCTGGAAGGGCGCCCGGGCAGGATTGGGCAGGAGTCTTGGAAACCATGCTAAGAAGTTTGCTAACGGTCGTGTGACAAAGACAGAGCTGTGTTTTATGGTAAGGTAATGCAAGCTGAACAAACTCTGTGCCATCCTGTGGAGGGGTGGTGTCAGGAAGCAGAGAGACCATGGAAAAAGCTTTGCAGAGATGGGACCTCTCAGTGGGGTCTGGCAATGGTGTTCCACAGTTTGCAGGAGAAAGCTGCTGTGGGCAACGGGGTGAGAGCTGACATGTTGGCTTGCTCAGAGACTGCACGGAGAGTAAGAGAAGAGAATGACACAAGTCTTAGGGGACGTTTCTATGAAAAGGAGGCAGGAAAGATGACCCAATTGAGGGAGAGAATGGCAAAAGGACAGTCTATGGCAGGCTGAGGGAGGAAAGAGCTTCAAAAAGGGGTGCTCCTTGGCAGTGCCTAGGGCTGTGAGGCTGAAGACACCCCGACTTGAGGCCAGGCTTCAGGCTTGCTGACTGGAAAGTCACTGCCATTGGAGTCCAAGGGACAGGGCTGAACAGACAGCTGCAACTAGAAGCCAGCCTGCAAGGACTAAAAAGAGCGGACTCCCCTCCTGACTTCCTGCTTTGGCTCCCTTCTGCCTCATCTGGCTGTTTGGGGGAGAGGACAGAGAAAGAAGATCAATATGGAGGCTATTCCTAGCTAGAGTACTTGGTCATTCTAAACAGGAACAGGATCTGAGGCGCGCGCGGCCACCTCCCTCCACCTTGTCACACCCTCCCGGAGAGGGACATGTTCATCTTGCCCTAAGTCTTTCCCCAGCTGTGTCCCACCGCCCCCATCCCCGCACAATTGCTTAGAGCCTTTGAGCACACCTCCTTCCCACCACACACTCTTACACTTTAGCCCCTTCCCAGGGCCTGTGATTGGACATGCATTGCTTTGGCCTCTTCCCGTTAGCATCTTTGAAATCACCGGTTCAGAGGGAATGAGCTGAACAGATGTTCCCAGAGTATGAAGAGGCACCCTGTGCATGGCACCTGGCCTCAGCAGGGGCACATGGTGTGGTGAGAAGGTTCAGAAAGCCCCACCAGGGACCCAAGGCCACAAGCAGGCATCAGACCCACCCAGGCTCAGGCTTGGGGTGCGACACCCGCACTCTCTGAGGTGGCACAGGCCTCCACACTGCCTTCCTCCCTCACCCTTCTCCCTTCTGTCCCTCCTGGCCAGGTCTCACCTCAAAAAGCAAGAAAGGAAACAGTGAGGACTTTCTGGAGCTGGCCCCCAGAGGCCTATCAGTGCTGGGGAGGTCAGAGAGGGAGGGAGGGGCCGAGGAAGGCAGAGAAGAAAGCGGAGGCCAGACAAAGGGCCCGTCCACCTTTGAAGCTGTCTCTAACCCGAGCCAGGGAGGGTGGGGGTGGGCCCGAGAGCCCGGCTGGGGGGAGGCAGTCTAGAGTTTTAAAGAATGTCTCAAATTCCTGCGGAAATCAGAGGGATTGTAAGAGCTCCCCCTCCCCAGCACACCTCCTTCCCAGGCCCCTCTCTCAGTCCCCCAAGTCCAGTCCTCCACACCTGGGGGCCCCAACCCTTTGTCCTCAGGTAATTACTGGGCGTTGCCCCGGAGTTTAAAATCCCATTGAACTCACCAGTTATCAGCTGCGGCTGCAGACCACCCTCCCTATATGCCTTGCCCCCCCCAAATGACCCCCAACACGTTTCCTGCGGTTTTCATGGGGATTAAGGCTCTTTGTGATTGGGGTGGGGGGAGAGAAAAAACCTGCCTGGTGAAAAGCAATTCTGACAGGCTGGAAGGAGAATGTCCTGGGGCTGGGGACCTCCCTCTTGGCTGCAGCAGCCTAAATTGCGCAGAGTGGGGGTGTCAGACGGGGTTCCAGTCCTCACCAAGGGAGGTGAGTGCCCCCCCCCCATTAATTTGGACTACTCCTTCCCTCACCCATCGTCTGCACCAAACCAGGCCCCTCCACAGCTGCCCACTCTGTCCTTATTTTTAGGCCACGCTTGGGAGAAGGCGGGGTCTTTCATCCTTTTTCTTCTCTCACGGCCCCCTTCCCCAACATCTTCTCAGGAACAAGGAGCCTGAGGCTGGGGGCCCATCAGCAGAGGCCAGAGCTCCATGAGCGTGCTTCCCCTGAAGCGCAGACGGGGTTGGGGGTGGGCAGGGACCTCCAGGGCAGGGCCCCCTCTGGACGAGACTGAGAGCCGGTGCGGAGGAGGGAAGAGGCGGGTTTTAGGGCCGGAGTTCCACCCCCAGGATGCGCACCTCGGGGCGTTCGGGAAAGCCCACCAGAGAGGCTCCGCTGGGGGCGGGCAGCCCCCTCTCCCGGCTCCTCCCCCGGGCCGCGGCCTCCACGGAGGTTCCCTCAGGTGCGCCCCCGCCGGCCCGCAGCGAAGCTGGCAGAACGAGGGGACACCCTCCCTCCTCGCGCCCTCTTCCGCCCCTCCGCAGCCCCGACCCTCCTCACCGGAAAAAAGGGATCCTGCTGCCCCGCCCGTCCGGCCTGAGGCTCGGCCCCAGGGTGTGGGTTCTCTGCGCCCCAACAGGTAGCACGGGACGCGCCGGGAGAGCCAGGAAACCGGAGCCCGCGGAGGGAGGGGCGCCCTGGGCTCCTGCGGGCGGAGTTGCGGGCCTCCCGGGCCATCCAGGCCGGCGGCCCCTCGAGGCCGCCCCGCCCCGCGCAGCCCAGCACCTGCCGGCGCCCGGGCCTGGGCGCTGCGCCTCCCCGGGCCTCGCCGAGGGGCCAGTTTGTCACCAGGAGTTTTGGAGTTGGACCCTTCCACACACCCCCTCCCCCCTTCAGATCACCCGTTTGCAGGAAAATGGTTTTATTCCGGGGCTGGGAACTGGGGGTGGGGGTGCAGGCCTGGGTAATGGAATGTGGAGAAATGGTCAACCCTGTTTTTATTCTCCCTTTTTCGTTTTTCCTGAAACAAAAATTAAAGCCCCTTCCTACGGTCTGGCCAGGAGGAGTTTGGAGGCTGAGGGGCAGACAGAGGGGGACGCAGGGAGCAGAATTTGAGGAGAGCCACCTCCAGCCAGGGTTTCAAGACCTTGAACTTGCTGACCTTGCCTCTCGGTTCAGGGTGCTGAGTCCAGGGGACACTACAGCTCCTCTCTTGGGGTCTGTCCCACACTGGGGGCCTATTCCAGTGTGAGTTCCTGGACGTTGCCCTGAGGCCCAGCCCTGGTTGAAGCCAGTCCTGCCCCTTTCCAGCTTGAGGCTCTGATGCTTGTCAGTCCCCAGGGCCCTCCTGGTGGGGGGCGGGGGGGCTCTGGCTCCCCTCCCCCACCCCGGCCTTGTCTTTGGATTAGGAAGGGAAAGGGATGGGAAGACTGGTGAGGGGCAGCTGCCCCCACGCTTGGGTCCCCGACTATGTCAGGGGCTGTGGCCTCCGAGTGCGCTTGGTCCGGCGGGTGGGGGTGGAGCCCACAAACTCGAACTGCTTCTGCCTTTCGACTTGGTTGGGGAAGGGCAGTTGGCCCTCGTAGAGGCGCTTGATGAAGTGAGCCTCTCGCTGGTTCTGGCGGCTGCGGGAGGCCTGGCGGGGCCGACCCTGCCGTGTGAAGGCCATGAACCAGCCCTCGTGCCGGGCGTTCTGGAACGCCGTGTAGTTGTTCTCTAGCACGATCTCCGTGAACACGCAGTCTTTGCTTTTCCCACTGGGCTGCGCGGGGAAGGAAGCAGAGGAGGGAAGTTTGTCACCCACCCTGTCCGGCTTATCTGCCTTACGGGCCTATCTTAGGACTGAGGAGGAGCAGCAGGGCCTGGGAGCCCAGGGATTGTTGTCTGGGGAGATGGTGCCCTGTTGGAGAGGCAAAGGAGGGAGAAAGGAACAAGCTCTGCTTGGGGTCAGATCTGAGCTTAAATGCAGGCTTGCCACTTGGAAGTTGTACACCTTGAGCAAAGTATTGAGCTATGCCAAGTCTTAGTTGACTGAGATGTGGCGTAAACATCAAGGTAATTGTGCAGTTCTGTGCATGCCCAGTGGGTACGTGTGCACGAGAATGTCCTCAGTCCGGGTGAATGGTGTTGCTGGGTGGAAGGGAAGGAGGCACCAGTCTCTGATCAAAAGAAGGGGCAAACATTTATAGGCACTGACTGTGTCAAGAGCCACACAAGCATCCTGTTGACCTTATCGAGAACCTTGATGCTATGCCCACTTCCATGGATGAGTAGCCTGAGACTTGGGGAAAAATCAGCAGGTATTTGGTGAGAACAGCCAGAATCAGAAGCCAGGATGGACTGACCAATGCCAAAGGAGCCAGAACTTGCACCACTGTGCTGGGCCTGCCATGCAGAGTACGCCACCACATCAGTAGGTGGTTATGCTAGTTGGTGGTCATACCAGCAGGCCATTCGTGTGCACCTTGCTCTTAGAGTCTGTGGGGTTCACTGACTTTGGGGGAGCTTCTGGCTCTGGGTAAATGCTCAGTCCCAACCCTGATTAGTACTTAGCCCTCCACACGGGCTGCAACATCATGAAGGTGCTGAAATTCTTACTCACTGATGCTGACCTTATCCCCATAAATCTGAGCCAAGGATCCTGTGGATCAGCCAGTGTCCTCAGGGACTCATTAAAATGGAGAAAGCAGAGACTGGCAGAGTGGTGGGTGAGAGCAGAAGAGTCCTGGTCCTGGGTCGGTCCCCGCAGAGCGCAGTGGGGTGCGCTTGGGCCCTGCGTGCCCCACCCCAGAAGCCCGAGCCAAGCATCTGCTCGGTCTGCTGGCCTCACCTTCCCGATGAGCTTGCCCCTCTTGTTCATGCAGATGTATTTCTCGCTCTCAGCCCCCTTGATGCGGACCCGGCTCCCAAATGTGTCTGTTTCCACTATGAGCTTGGCTGTGATGGGGGAGGGGGAGAGAGACTTCTGTCCATGAAGGTTGCTGGCCCTGGGAATAGCTGCCCACCCCCCACTGCCGCCCCGCGCCAATCAACCTGACCTCTGAACTTCAGTGGGGAGCATGGGGAGGCCCTTGGGGACACTCCTCCAAGGGTCTTCTCCCTGCTCCACCTGGACATGGGATCTGGGGATGGACCAAGTGAGGCTGGCCTGGGGTGTGGGTGGCCTGTAGTGAGGGCTGGGGCTCACCAAACTTGTTTCCATCCTCAGCAGTGGCAGAGATGCGACGCCCGGTGACCTGCACGTGCTTGCCGCTGGTCCGGCTGTAGAGCTGGTACTCGCGGATCTGCCGCCTGCTCAGCTGGTCGGTCATGGCGCCCTGGTCCCTCACGTACTGGTTAAAATTAGGAGACGGGTGATTCTCCCCCTTTGCGGTTACCAAGGGAAAAATAATGTCAATTTGCTTTGGGCGACACCACCACCAGTCCATCCAGGGGAGAGGGGTGCAGAGGTGAGTGTGGTGAGGACAGGCCATTTGTCCTGGGAAGTAGAGGTGCATGGTGAAGGGGACATTCGAGGATGGCCATAACCTTCTCAGGCCAGTGAGTGAGCCAGTTAGGACCTCTTGGCTTCCTGTCTGGCCCAGAGCAGACAATTGGTGGCTGCCCAGGCTTGGGGGATGCTTGATGATACAGTGCAGACTTGGAATCATGACTTGGGAATTGGAAGGAGCCCTCAACCTCTAAGTTCTAGAATCTGATGCCCATGTTCTATGGAGTAGGTGCACAAGGTGACACAGCCATTAGAGACAGAGCCCGTCCTGGCTCTAGCACTGGAGCTTGTCCCATCTCTAGAACTCCAGGGTCTTGGCCTTGTTAGCCAGGATAACCAGATTTCTCCTCCATCGTTCCCACTGGCCTTGCAGGACCCCACCCCCAGCACACGCACAGACAGCAGCTGGTATGTTAGGGTCACCAGAGAGCATCAGGGGGGCTCTAAGCCCCTTCTCTTCCGGCTCCTTTCTGCAGGGCCCCTGTAGACATTTCTTTACAGCATTAACTGTGGAATCCTGAACCTCTCCCCTGGGTGCTCAGGGCCTGCAGAGAAGCCAGGCCCCTCCCAGCATCCTCCGTTCTTGAAGGGTGAGGTGCCTCCTTAGCAGAGGGAGGTGAAGGCAGCAGCCAGAGGTGCTATCAGCAGTGGCCCCAGGGCTGCCCTGTGAGGCCGCCTGCCTGTGCCATAATGTAACAGAGGCTCTTGGCCAGCCTGGGGACATGCTGCCACCCACCCACGTCCCCGGGAGAGGGGAGGGGCCAGGTCCACCCTGCACCATGACCTACAGAGGCAGGACGAGTACCTTGTCCTGGGGGGACTCTCCTTACCCATCTGCAACACCGAGCAGACGGAGACCCTTCCGGCCCTTTCTCTCCAGCAAGGTGCAGCCTGGATGACATTTCCCAGCTGCTGGCCATAGCCTCAGCTCTAGCACCAAAGTATTTCTCTCTGCACCTGGCCCCTGTGGCCTGTGCTGAGACAGCCTTTCCCGGTCCCCAGTCTCTAAGTCCACCTTTATCCCAGGCCCAATTGCAACCATCTGGACAGCACTAGACCTGGATCAGCCTCTGTTAGGGCCACTCACTCCTGGAGGGAGGGGTGGGAAGTGTCAGCTTTGAGGAAGGGGAGGTGGGGGAGCAGCTGGAGGATGACTGTAACCTGCCCCCTGGGGCTAACCCTTCGTGTGTGCTACTGTGCCAGGACCCCGGCCTAGGAGACCCCAGCCCACCCTGCTCCCCACTCTGGAAAAACCCAAGGCCCGAATTTGGGGTGGGAGAACCTGCCTTCCTGCCAGGGGGTGGGGCCTGGCTGGCCCAGGACCCTCAGTGGGGTCTGCCTGTCCCCAGCCCCAAGCCTCCTGGCCCAGGTTCAGGCCCTCCGCCCCTCTTGGCGGGCAGCCTTCTTCTGGCTGTCTGTTCCAGGTCAGGAGCAGAGAGGGCCCCCCCGAAGCCCCCTCCTCTCCTTGTCCCCCTTCAAGCCCTGCACAAAAGCAGCCCCACGCCCCCCCACAGCCCACAGCCCACAAGTAGCTCTCCCCGCGGGACCTTGCCTGTCCCTTTCATGTTCCCGCTGCGGGGGGACCTCCCCTTCCACTGCCGCAGACAGCTGCTTGTCAGCCAGCCCCTCAAGCATGGCTGTGGTCCGGCCTGCTGGCCCCCCCTCCAAGGGGGGCGAGGGGGCACTTCAAGGGGGAAAGGACAGCTTTGCCACCTTCCCCGAGTCCTGAATGGGGGCCTCAGCCAGGCCATAAACGCCAGGCCAACCGCACCATTGTGCTAATTCCCCTTCCAGAACAGGTTGGGCCCACCCCCAGCCCCCTCCCGGCCAGGCTGGGGGGCTTTCTTCCCGCTCTCCCTGGATGTGTGAAGCAAAAGGCCTGAAACGGGGGCTTGAGCAAAAGGGGGAAGGAAAAGGGGGGGTTGCCTCTCTCTCCCACCCCCCCACTGCTTCAAAGGCAGCCCCTTTCCCTGGCCCAGAGAAAAGGCATTTACCTTCAAAAAAAGTCCCCACTGGATATGAAGAGAAGGGCCTCTGGCCTGGGAAAGCCAAGCGGTCTCCCCAGCACGGTTCTGGACCAGTGCATTTTAATAGCTGCACTTTGATGGAGGATCACAAAAAGGGACCAAGCCTCGCACTGGGCTGGGGCTCGGAGGAGGTGGGCGTGGGGGGGACTGACTTGGGTGGGGGGATCTCGGAGAAGCGAACGCTGAACCTTGTCCCAAACAACCTCTTTGGGCTTGACCTCATTGCCCATAGGTAAGGAGTCAGCCGCCCTGGCTGGGCATTGTGACAGCTTGCATGACCCCCTCCCCAGGACAGCAACCCCCAGGGGAGCGCCCCTCAGGACGTCCGCGTTGGTGGGACGGTGTCATGAGCGGAACGCACAGGTGGTTTTGCATGGAAACCTGTCCTTTCAGGTACAAGCCTCACCTGAGCCGTCACCTCTGCCCTCTTCCAGCCACTCCCAGCTCCATCCCTCAGTCCGGGCTGTCCTTGCACTTAGCCTTGGGGTGACCCAGTGTAGAGGGATAGAGAGGCAGAGACCCCAGCGGACGTAGGGAGGGTCGTGGGAAGGAGGACAGGTAAAAACCTTAGACAATCCCCGGATCTGCCACAGCCCCTTCCCCTACCCTCTCCAAAGGCCGACCCCCCCCCCCCCAAAAAAAATACCCTCAGAGCATCCTGGACCCAGGGAAGGGCCAGAACTGGCCTCTGTCTACCAAAAGGAGACTGCCCCCTCCCCCACTAAGGGGTGGGAGAGACAGGAGAAGCTAGTGGGGGCAGCTCGCCTACCTGAGTTTGACAGCAGAGGATCAGTAGCTGCAGGCACCTGTGTGGGGACACGAGGCAGACCTAGTGTGGGTGCCAGCAGCCAGCCCAGGGGGCACCGGGCACCCGCCCCCACCCACACCCGCGACCCACCCGCCCCTGCCCCTGTGGGAGACCCGGGAAGATCAGGGCTGCCCGGGGCTGGAGCGGGCCACGAAACCCCAGTCGGAGAGGCCGCGCACTTACAGAGTGAAGTTGGGCAGCAGGCGGGCGGCTCCCATCGCTGGAGAGGTTTCTTGGGGCCGTCGCCCCCTGCCCCCCAATTTAGGAGCAAATGTGGGCAGTCCCCAGGGATAGAGTCCCAGAGAAGCCAAGGTCTCTTCAAGCCACAGGTTTTCAGGGGGGAGAGGAGGAGAGAAAGGGGAGGAGGAGAGAGAAGAGAGGGGAGAAGGGGGAGGGGGAGGAGGGCGTAATTGGGAGACTGAGGTGTGAGGTGTCCACCTTCCTGGCCAGTGAGACTGCAAGCAGCCGCTGGCGGGGCTGCCAGCCTCTCCTGGCTACCCGAGAGAGCGAGCGCAGAGGACCGGGCTGCGGGAGCCTGCTACACGGTGGGGGTGGCTCTCCCGATCCCGACCCTCACAGACCCCCGACAGCAGTGCCCCTCCTCCCGCCTCTGGGCCAGCCTCAGGTTTAGTGCCCCACTCCCCCAGGGTGAGAGCAGGTAGCAATCTGGGGTCGCTTGGTCTGGCTCGGGTGGAATTCCCAGAAGCAGCCTTAAAAGGAGGCGCCTCCCTGCGGGGTGCAGGAGGTGGGCTTGGCCAGGAGCTAGGCTTCCACTGCCTCGGTGGCCCCAAGCTCCCTCTATCTGCTCTCTGGCCACCTGGAAGGAGGGGTTAGGGCTGTCTGACTGGCAGCCAACAGTGGGTACAAGAGCTTGGGGGTCAGGGGTGGGGAGAAGGGGGAGCTGGGACTGTGGAAGACCCCCCACGGAGTCCTGGGAGCTGACCTGAGCTGGGGGCAGAGGAGTGGGCTGCTGGCGCAGGTGACTTTTCTCTGGGCCTGGGCAGCTGCCTCTGGGAGATGGGACAGTAATGCCCCAGCATGTTGGAGGACCAAAGAGATAACTGCACTTAGCAGACGGCGAAAGGTCTGTGTTTCCTCCAGGGTTGCAGCCACCCCTGGAGCCTCTCAGGACCTCCTCCCCATGCCACTAGCCCCTTCACAAAACCTCTGCTCTGTGCCAGGCCAGTTACTGCCCCTGGCTGCAGATGGGGACACTGAGGCAAACTGGATGGCCCAGCGAGTGCATGGCCGAACCAGGTTTCCTAAGTCTAGGCTCTTTCGATTCCACACGGCTTGTGTCTGGAGCCCTTCTGCTGTGTCCCCACCCTCGGGGCCCAGCACAGCCCAGGACACCCCACTAGCGGAGGTGCCTCCTGGAAGCTGCCCCTTCCCTGCAGAAGGCGGGTGATGGGGGTGATGGTGCGTGCCTCAGAAGGGGGCTGCTGCTGAGGGACCTTTGAGGGAAGCCCTTCCCCCCACTAGGGAAGTGGGCTCACACCTCAGCTTGGCTCCCTGGGGGTCTCGGTGCCCTCAGGATGGGAAGAGAAGGGGAAATGCTCGATGTGGATTTATTTACCTACAGAGATGAGTGGGAGGGCAAAGCTCTCACCTCCAGGCCTCCTTCTCACCTTCCTGAGCTAGGCCAATCCACAAAGTCGTCTGCCACCCCTCCCCCCTGCACAGGCCAGCGGGGACCCCTGGCTGGCAGCCCCTGCCCACCCCCAGCAACCCACTGGGGTTGGGCCAGTTCAGCCTTCACTGGCCTGGGGAGGGCTGTATTAGCCCCCTCCCCTGCATAACTGGGGCATCCGGGGTTTGGAATCAAATAGGAAGCATGTCAAAATGGCAAGGGATCTTAGAGAGTCCTCATCGTTCACCGATGAGAGCCTCACAGCTAGTGAGTGTGGCATCAGTGGACAAGGTACCGGTGCCCAGACTCCCGGTCCAGTGCTTGCTTTTCCCGGAATGAACACGCCCCAGCTCCTCCACCTCTGCTTTGGCCGGGGATCATCCTCCTAATGATTTCCGTTTTCCGAATCCATCCCGTTCGGGGCCCAGTGTAAGCTCTGCCTCTTCCATAGGCACTTCCGCGAAATGACCTCTTGGCTCTGGCTGTGTTCTCTGGGGACCTGTGACCTCACACCCACACCTTCCCCAGCCCCCGACTCCCAGGTGGGGGATTAAAGGCTACCTCCTCCTGACCTCCACCCGGGGTCACAGGTAAGAGCAGAGACACAGGGAGGAGATAGCTCAGGTGTAGGTTCTGTGGTGGGGGTCAAGGGAGGGGACAGAAGGCCATAAGAGGGACAGATGTGGGGTTTCCACCTCATGCTGTCTGGGCCAAAGGCTTCTGAGCCTGGGTACCTGGTCCCTATCAGTGGGGAAGGGCCTGCTGTCACTGGCCAGCCCCCGGCCCAGTTTGGTCTCCATGGTAACAGATGCCAGCAGTCAAGCTTGGCCTTGGGGTTCAGCCAGGGGGCTGGTGCCAGGGGGCAGCCCGTTTCGTAGTGTGACATCTGCTCCTTGTTGCTTCCCATTGCACACCTGCAGGACTTGGCTTGCTCTTTACCCCCATGGAAAGGCTGGTGGGGGGCCCCAATGAGGAGGTGGCATGGAGTGTCCAGGCCTGGACTCTGGGTTTGCCCCGACCCCTGGCCCTGGCCATTACAGGCTGTGTGACCTGTGGCAAGTCCCTTTTGCTGCTCTGGCCTCAGCTTCCCAATTTATAAAAAGGAAATGGCTACTACCAAAGCTGTCAAAACCGCCACTGTGTCAATGAAGGTGAAGGACAGCTCCTGAAAAGTATCAAGTGCCACAAGAGTGAGGGGAGGGGACAGAGACCCTCATATGTGGCCCAGCCTCAGTTTACCTAAATTTTGACTTTCTCCCTTGACTAAAGGGAGCTGGGAGGAGGGGAGAAAGGCGGGGTTCATTAACATTTAAGGCGGGTGGTAGAAGGTGATAAGGGAAGTGTGAAGTAGTCCGGGATTGGGTGGTTAATCCTCACCCCCTAGTGCCAAGTTTGATACCCCCCCACTGGGATGTCTCACACCTGCTCCTCTTAACAGCCCAGCTGGTAGCTCCCAGAGCCCACCTGCAGACCTGCCCCTCATCACCACCTGCTTCCACTCCAGCCCAGGGAGGGGAAGGCGAAGGGCACCTCAGCAATGCAGACAGACCCCCATCTTTGCTATTTGACTCCTACCACCTGCCAGCACATGGAAATCAAATCAGCAACAGTGTAGCCGGTGAGTGCTGGGATATGCAGGGCCCTGGCTGGGCCGGAGTTCTGGGGCACCTGCCTGGGCCCAGTCAAGGGACCACGTGCCTGCAGGTGTGTGTAACGAGGCTCTGGTGCGGTCCCTCTGAGGGCTCCAGTTACACAGGCATTCTGGACCCCATTCCGACACCTACCCTCAGTTTACAAGACTTCCTAGGGCCTGGTGCTATCTACCCCACCTCTCATCCACAGAGTAGTTATGAACAAGGGCTCTGGGACCAGACTACCTGGGTGTGAATCCTGGCTCCTCCACTAGCTGTGTGACCTTGAGGGCAAGTTGTTTAACCTCTCTATGCCTCAGTCTCCACATCTGAGAATGGGGCTAATCACACCCACCTCAAGGCATGGTTGTGAGGATTAAAGGGGTGAGACACTTAGCAGGGCGCCCAGCTCACAGTGTGTTATTACTGCAACCCTGTCAGCCTCTCTCTGTCCAAACCCCTAAGCTCGCTCTGCCTCAGGACCTTTGCACTCTGTTCCTGCTCCTAGGACTGTGCTGCCAGGTCCCTTAGCTTGCCACCCCCTTATTAACTACTTCCTCTGAGGGACCTTCTCAGATCTCCTAACTAAGCAATTCCCTACCCTGGAAATTAGCCCGTTTTACTTCCTCCAAAGCACTCGAAAGTAATGGAAACCATGTTGTTGGCTTTTGTGTTTCCATGGGGCTGTAGGTAACTTGAAGGTGAGGAATTTGTCCTGCCCACCAGGGACCACCGGCAGGAAGCCATGGGAAATGCCAGCTGCCGCCAGGAGCCAGACCTGAACAGATGGCTCTCTGGGTGACCTGAGGCCAGTGGCTGGCTCTCATTTGTTAGAGGGTGGGATAGTGCTCGCTTCATCTCATGGGGTATAGAAAGCAAGTCTGCTCCTCCTTCTGCAACCAAGAGAACAGTGCAACTGAGTGGGGGACCCAAGCCTAGTTGCTGACCTTCTATGTGGGTATCCCATACCTGGGGATCCTGGCAGAGAGGGCAGGGCCAGCTTCCCATTGGCCTACTTTGGGCTGGGCCAGCAGGGGTGCTGGCCAGGGTCAGGGAGGAGCCCTGCAGAGGCCTTGCAACTATAACTGGAGTGGGGGGCCATGTGTGTCACCATGGATGAACTGGCTCCTGAGTGGCTCTGCAGGCCTGGGAGAGGGCAGGAGGCCAGAGCCATGCAAGGGGTCACTCACCCCCTTTCCAGTCCTCTCTTGGCCTCAGCCCAACAATTTATTGAGCCTAGTTCCTGTGGCTCTGAGAGTTGCCCTGGGGTAACCATAGTTTGGGAAAGTGTTCACCTGTCCACTTCCTGTAAGAGACCCTTGATAGCCACCCTAAATAAAGCCAGCCTTGTCTCTCCCCCCCCCCCCCCCCCCCGGGGAGGGTATCCTTGAAGGTACAGGCTCTGGGCTCCAGTCCAACACAGATCTTCACACAAGGGAGGCCCGTGGTAGGAGCTTGCCCCGAACCCGTCACATGCTCAGGAAGCAGGACTAGCACTGTGCCCCAGGTCCCAGTAGATGTGCCCCAGGCCCCAGTAGATGCAGACCTGCAGGCTGGTCCCACAGCGGTGGAGGCCCTCCCTGGCAGGGGTGGGCAGCGGCAGCCCTTCAGTTCTGTATCTAGAAACCCTGCCCTGCCAGAAGTGAGCGTGGGCGCAGGAAGACCCACAGCAGCTCTAGCTCCCTCCCTCAGGCCAGGAGCAGAAAGTGGGTAAGGGGCTGAGACACTTGGTTCTTCCCGCTAAAGCTGGGCAAGCGGGAGTGAGGGCGGTGTCAGGAGAAGAGAGTGCGATCAAAGAGCACCCAGCAGCCTGGCAGGACGGGCCGCCAGGTCGGGCGTGCTGGGACGCCGCCGCCCTCTGCCGGGCGTAAGGGCTCACTGCAGTCGGAAACAAGTACGGCTCCTGGGAAGAGACGCGGAAAGGTCTTGGCAAAGCAAACTTTATTGTGGCCTTAAGGGCTGGGGTTCTTCCCTCCAGGTCCTGCTGAATCCAGAGAGTTGGGGGGAGGGGCTTTTATGTTGCTCCCAACACCTCTATCATATTCAGACTCAGGTGGAGGGGTCTGGGGTAGGTGGGTGGGGTGCCCTGGGTCCACGGTGCACCACTCTGCGCGGTAACCAAGGCCGTGCCTTGGTCGCTGTAGCCAGGCCACCCCTACCGCCTCACTTCTTGGATCCCGGCTTTTTAGGTCTGGGTGTGAGTTTGGCCTATGGAGAGTAGGAAGGGCACCAGTGTCCCACTCCCTCCAGGTCCTGGCACCTTCCTGGAGACCACCTCCTCCCCTAGGAGGACCAGCCCCTTCTTAATCAGTACTCACCTTCCTCACAAGGCTCTTGTCTGTAAGACTGGATCTGGAATAGGGGTGTCGGTGGGCAAGGAGTGGGGATGGGGTTGGGAAACAGCTCAGCCTGATGCCAGCAGCCTGGCCCGCCCAGTGCCCACATCGGGAAGCAGGGGGCGATGCACTCTGACTCTTTTTATTTTTTTGTTGCTTTTTGGTATGTGGGTAGCTCCCTGACTGGGAATCGAACCCAGGCCGCAGCGCTGACAGCGCCAGCGCGGAAGCCTTAAGCCACTACACCACCAGGGAGCTCCCCTGACTCTTTTTAAACGAGACACTTTTTCTTCTTAGGCTTCCATCTGCTTCCTTTTATTTATCACAAGTATGTCTTTTTTATTATAAAAGTAATGTTAATCACTTTGCACAAAATGTAGCAAATAGCGAACAGAATAAATTAGGTTATTTACCTCCCACCAATATTAACATTTTGGTGTGTTTCCTTTCAGGAGTTTTTGTTTTTCTTCTAAAAACATGTGTAATAAAGCGAAAATGATTTAATCTCCTGTTCCTTTAAATTCTATAAACACTTTCCAGGTTGCAATTCTTCACAGGCATATGTAACATTGCTGAGAAAATGTGACAGAGTTTAATCTATTGTATTGGCAGACGTTTAGAACGCTAGTTTTCACTGTTATTTGACTAAGGCAGTGATGAGTTTCTTAGTGCATGCAATTTCCCCCATACCTCAGGTGGCAATGCTTTGGAAGGACTTGCCGAAGTGGAATTAGGTCAACAGAGAACAATTTAACGCTTCCCTGGACGGCCACGCCAGCACCGTGCACCCGCGCACGTGTACGTGGGCACGCACAGGGCACACGTCAGGCGCATGCGTCTCTTTCTAGCACTATACACCTCAGCCACAAGAGTTTGGCCAAGTGAAGAGATGGAAAGGCTTACCTCAGTGCCTCCTCTTCTTTTTCCACCTTTTTTTTCTGGGAACCAAACACAAGCATTGTTGGGACAGGTGGGCCGGGGGCCTGAGCAGACTCCTGCCGCGCCCCGCAGCCTCGCACCTCCTGCACACTCAGCCTCGGAGACCTGGCCAGGTTGCCGGGCGCCCTCTGCAGGGCCCCTGCCCTCACCTTGGCAATGCTTGTGTGCTTCTGGGGTACTGGCCTCTTGCCTTGTTTGACAGGGGTCTCCTCTGAGGACACGTTAACATCAACGTCATCATCTTCGTCATCTTCCTCCTCCTCCTCCTCCTCCTCTTCTTCCTCTTCCTCGCCCTCCTCTTCTTCCTCTTCCTCCTCCCAGGAGAGGTCTGTAGTGTCTGCAAGAAGGGGCAGGACCTCTGAGCATAGGCTCTCTCTGCCTGGCTCCCATTCCGTCATCCACTCAAGAGTTGCCCTGGGGGAGTCCCAGCATAGAGCTGAAAGTGTCCACCTGCTTACCTCCTCTGGACCTCTCCTTCCTGGCCTCCTGACAGAGTGGAGGCCAGGAAGGAGCGATCTAGGACAGCTCCAGAGGGTGAGGGATGGGAGCAGGAAGCAATGGAAGGAGCCAGCTGGACTCTGGCTGGGGAGCAGGAGTCACTGGGAAGGAGTGTGCGAGGGGCAGGAGGGAGAAGCTGGGGGGAACCTGGTGTCGCAGCTCAGGATTTCAGACCTCATCCTAAAAGGAAGTGGACCCTCCCGGGGTTTGATGGGACAGGAGAGAACCCTGATGACATAGGCACAATGGACAGAGAAGACAGCCAGTTAAAGGGACATGAAAAGATTGGATAGCACAGCGACTTGCTAGGGTCCATGTTACTACTACAGCTCCGTACTTCACAGCAACGAACATCTGAAGTGCGTGCTGGCAGAGGCACTGTGCTGACTGCAGGGAGGTAGAGAAGAGGGGCTGGGACCTGTGCCCATGGCCTTCCCGTCCAGGCTACTGGCATCCTTACTGCATTTGGGGATTTTCTCAGATGGTTCCAGAAACCCTCAGGTGTTTGAGTGTCTATTATTGTCCTTGGCCCTGTGGTAGGCACTGCACTCTCAGACCTGTCCCAGGTCCCAGCTTGGACTTACCATAACATTCCTGGCCACTGAGGAACACGGGTCCAGAGCCGGCCCGGAGCTGAAAAGTGACTGGAGGAGAAAGCTCCACCCCCAGCATGATCTGCAGGGGGAAAGATGTGGGGGTGGGAGCAGAGAAGACAGGGTCACTGAGGCCCGCTACCTGGCTGGGGGCTGGCCACCCACAGAACACTAAGTTTATTCCCCAGACCCCAACCACACACACTTCATGGGTTCTCTGGACCTCCGTGCCCTAAGCCCGCCGGGACTTTCTGACCAAGGTGGACTTTGTTGGAGAAGAATGTCAATGTGACCATCTCGTTCCTGCTAAGATCACAGATGGTCTTCCAAGCTGAGGGGCAGCTGTCAAACAGAGTTTTGATTGCTACAGACTAAATTGGGTCCCCTCAATTCTTATGTTGAAGCCCCAACTCTGAGTGGGAGGGTATCTAGAGATGGGGCCTTTGGGAGGTAATTAGGATTAGATGAGGTCATGAGGGTGGGGCCCTCGTGGTGGGATTAGTGTCCTTACAAGATGAGATCAGACAGCTCTTTGTCCCTTTCCCTCTTTCTGTCTCCATGTGAGGGCACAGAGAGAAGGCGGCCATCTGCAAGCCAGGAAGAGCGCCCTTACCAAGACCTGACCATGCTGGCACCTTGATCTCAGACTGTGACACTGATCGAATGAGAAAAGCAGATACAAAGTTGTATGTACAGTGCTACTTTTGTCTTACAAGTCATGTGTGAATATGCATATGAATAAAAGTTAGAAGTACATTAAAGTGCTAGTTATAATTTCTAGCAGATAGTTCATATTTATTTTCTTTATATTTTTCCAGACTTGCCAAATATTTTAGTGTAACAGTGATGATACTCATATTTGTTGAGTCCCTACCATGCTCCAGACCCCATGCTAAGCATTTCGCTTGCTTTGTCTCATTTAATTCCTCGCCCATGAAGTAGGTCCTTTACAGAGGAGGGAATTGAGGCTGAGAGAGATTAACTTAGATTTTCTGGTTCAGACAGGAAGCAAATAAGCAAAAATGAACTCTGCCACCCCAACCACCTAGAAAGGCTAGATAGAATGTGATCCAGTATTTTGCTGCCTGTCTGAATAGGAAGAGAGAAAGGAGAGTCCCCAAACATCAGAGCTGGAGAGTAGCAGGTACGAGAGCTGCTGGGGCAGCAGCTGAAGGGAAATGAACTTGAAAATAGCGAACGCTTTGGGTCTTAACACTCACGTGTGGACAAGTGACAAGATCTTGGCTCAAAAGAGGGGAGCTGTAATGCGGCCCATTGCCAGGACCCCCAAAAGCTACACCTCAGGAAAACGTCCCAGGATGAAGGTCCAGGGGAGGGGGTTAAAGAACCTCAAACTTAACACCTGGAAACGACACACTGCCACAGAAAGGTGACAAGGAAATTAGCATGGGCTAGAAGTCTCCTTGAGAACCTAAAACCCCATGCCGTACCTCTCACGTGTATGAAGTTGGCATCTAGCTGGTGGGGACTGCCATGCCGAGAGGTGCGTGTAAAATCCCAGGATCATGATGTTTCTGGGGCAAATGGCAGATGCAAACACAAAACTACTCTCCATTCTTTTCACACTAATGTCTTTCAGAGAAAATAAAACCCTGAAAACAACTCACCATCTAAAATTACAAAACATGCGAGAACAATCCTGCTCGTCAGCAGGAGACAAAATGACTGCGGATGAACATAACCAATGACCCGAGGCAGGGGAGTAACGATCTGGACCCCTAGGAAGAAAGGTTGGTGAAATCAGGTAAATGTAAAAGTAGCAATCACAACCCAAGAAGAAGCTCTGAAAAATAAAAAGAACCAAATGCAGTTTTTAGACATGAACAATACTAGCACTGAAATAAACGGAACCAACGGTTAAAAAGCAGAATAAAAGCCAGCGGTAGCAAGAATTGGTAGACTGGGATAGTACTGGGAGGAAAATACCCAGCATGCAACACAGAGAGATGAACAAAATACAGAGAAGCTGAGACCTGGAGGACAGGGTGCGAAGACCCAACGTGCATCTAAGCAGAGTAAGGTACTAGGGAGAATGGAGTCAATGTTCAAAGTGAGAAAACTCAGAGGAAACTTTTTTTATTTTTTATGTGGGTAGCTCCCTGGCTGGGAATCAAACCCAGGCCGCAGCGTTGACAGTGCCAAAGCCTTAGCCACTACACCACCAGGGAACTCCCCTCAGAGAAAACTATGAGAAGAGTTTTCCAGAAATTATCAAAGACCCAGATCTTCAGATCCAGGAAATCTAAATTCAAACAGATAAATAAAAACAATTCTACACTTGAACATGCCAAGGTGAAATGCAAGAGAACAAAACCAAAGAGAATATCTTAAGATAAATCAGAGAGGAAAGAATATTTCCAAAAAAGGCACAGTAACCAGACAGGCTGAGGACTTCAACAGCAGCAGCAGAAACCAGAAGAATCTGATAACATCTCTAAAGTTTTGAGGGAAACTTCCTCTCTACTTAGAATTATACACAATCAAACTGTCATGAAGTGATGAGAGGAAAATAACAATTATTTCTAGGCAAAGCCCAAATCAGTTTTCTATTCCCAGACCTACTAAAGCATGTTTTAAGAAGATGGCAATTAAAATTGAGAGGGAGGAAGTGGATACAAGAAGCAGTGGTGAGCAAGCAAATTAGTAAACAAAGAAAAACTTAAGTAAGCATTACTGTAACGTAAGATAGTACTAGTAATGACTAGTGTTGAGTGGGTTTAAAACAAGTTGAAGCTAAAACTCCACAGGATAACAACATGTAAGTTAAGAAGAGGGAAATTAGAAAAGCTCCCTGGATTGTTTGGGAGGAACAAAAACATTAATTTTAGACTTTGCTCATGCAAGTTTTTTTTTTTTTTAATTAGGGATAACCAATAAAAATTAGAATGAGATTCTGTAGCTTCCAAACCAGTGTGTGTGTGTGTGTGTGTGTGTGTGTGTGTGTGTGTGTGTGTTGGGGGGATGGGGAAAGGGGAAAAGAAAGTAATTAAAGAGCAAGGAAAGTAGAAGTGCCAAGTACATGTTACAAACAAATCCAAGTATACTAGCAATCACAATAAAGGTAAACAGACAGTACCAGCCAGATAGATTAAAATAAAGTCTAGCTACATACCACTTACAAGATACACACCTAAAACATAAGGACAGAAATGTTGAATTAAAGAGATGGAAGTATAGACCCAGATGTGGCAGAGGCTTCCATAGCTGGTGACTCAATATCCATTCTTCCCTTCCTGCGTCATAACAGTGCCTTGAGATTCAAATATCATATCCAGCCAAAGACCGTATGCTCCAGTTTCCTTTGCAGTTAGTTGTGACCATATACTAATTTCTGGATCAATGAGTTGTGTGCAGAATTTAGTGGGTAGTATTTATGTGATGACTCCTTAAAAGGTAGATGGAACTGAGAAGAGCTCTTCCCTTGCTGCTTCTTTCCTAAGATCTTAGAGGCAGCTGTGAGGGCTGTAGCTGTAGCAGCCTTCCTGGACTATAAAGTATTCTTGAAGAGGGACAGTCTACACTAAGGTTAGGGGAAAGATAAGAAGAAACTTAGTCTTTAGTGACCATGGAGCCTCTCACTAGCACAGGACTGACCATCTCTGAACTTCTATGCAAGACAGAAATTAACCTCAAGTTTATTTAAGTCCCTGTGATTGGGTCTCTGTTATTGCAGTCATACCTAATGAAAATGAAGTTAGTGGTACCATCTGGTGAGTGATATTGATAATGAGGGAGGCTATGTATGTGGGGATAGGCAGACTCCCAGTTAACCGACATCCATGGGGATTGGTAGATGCTACATAAATATAAGGAGACTCTCAGTTAACTGGCACCCATGCCAGATAAATGTACAATAGTATTGCTTCAACTGTTTTGCTGCTTGCTTGAGTGCTAGTTAATGGAGAGTCTACTGTATACAGAAAATCTCTGTACCTTCCTCTCAATTTTTATTGTAAATCTATAACTGCTCTAAAAACCAAAAAGCCCTTACAAAAATGAAGCTAGTTGTATTTGTTAGGATTAGGTTTGGTAACAAGTGACAGAAAACTTAGTACTGTGGCTTACACAGATAGAAGGTATTTCTTTGTCACATAAACTAAGTCTTGTTGATAATTACATTAAATATTAATGGTTTAGATACTCTTAATTAAAAAGTAGAGATTATCAGATTGGATAAATGATTCAATTATATGGTATCTAAAAGAAACCCTCTTTATAAAGATACAGAGGCTAAATGTAAAATGAGAACAAAATAAGAGAATTGGAAAAATATACTATAAAAACACTAATTAGAAGAGCTAAGTTGACTATATTAATCAGACTAAGTAGGCTTCAGAATATTTACCAGGGATAAAGAGGGACATTTCATAATGATAAAGGGATCAGTCAATGATGATATAACCATCATAGAAGTACATGTGTCTAATAAAAGAACTTCAAAATACATGAAATAAAAACCAATACTTGAAAATAGCCACAATTATTGTTGAAGACTTCAGGATTCATCTAATTAATAGATTCAGTAGACAGAAAATAGGTATAGACATAAAAGACTTGAACAAAACTTCCAACCACCTTGATATAAATTAGCATGTATAGAGAAACACACCCAACTACAGAAGAACACACATTCATGGGTCATAAAACAAGTCACAACACTGTTTAGACTGAAATATAGAGCATGTCCTCAGACCACAATAGAATCGAACTAGGAGTCAATTAAAGAAACGTAGAAAACCCTTGTTGTTTGGAAATTTAAAAACACACCTACTTCTAAATACTCCAAGAGCTGAAGAAGGAAACTACAAAATGATATGAACTGAATAAAAATGAAAACAGTACCTGTTAAAATTTGTGGGATGCATAAAGACTTGAATAGATCTTCAAAAGAGACATACAAATGGCCAATAAGCATGTGAAGTGATGCTCAACATCATCAGTCATTAGAGAAATCCAAATCCAAACCACATTGACCAACCAGTTCACATCCACAAAGATGACTGATCAAAATTAGATAATAACAAGTGTTGGGGAGGATGGGAGAAATTGGAATCCTCATACATTGTTGGTAGGAATGCAAAATGGTTCAGCAGTTTGACAGTTTTGTATAATATAATGTTTAACATACGCTTACCATATGACTCGGCAGTTCCACTCCTCGGTGTTTACTCAAGAGGAATGAAAACACATGTCCATACAAATACTTACACTCAAATGTTCACAGCAGCTTTATTCATAATAGTATAAAACTAGAAACTACCCAAATGATTTCAGGTAAATGAGTCAACAAAACTTGATATGTTTTTGTGGAATGGAACATTACTCAGACATAACAAAGGAGCATATTACCATCGTATCAATAACATGGATAAAGCTCAAAAGCGTTATGCTAAGTGAAAAAAGCTGGGCACAAAAGACGATGTATTGCTTGATTCCATTTAAATGAAGTTCTAGAAAAGGCAGAGCTATAGTGACAAAGTAGATCAATGGTTGCCAGATGCAGTGATAGCAGAAGGCACTGATTGCAAAGAGGCTTGCTTGTGGTAGTCGTTACACAATTATACACATTTGTCAAATGCATCAAGTTGTATACTTAACATTAATGAATCTTATTATTCTAAATTATATCTCAATCTGATAAAAAACTGACTCAGAAATAGAAACATCTGAGTAGATAAAACTATTAAACAAATTACAATAACTTAAAATCCAACCAGTCCCTCATGGTTCACTTGCTTATTTACTTCTCCATTATATATTGAGTTCCTACAATATACGGGCACTGTAATACAGGCAGTATGGGTAATGCAGCAAACGCAACGGGCCAAGACCTTGCTCTGGCTGGGGAAGAGAGAATGCACAAATGAAAACCGATGCCAGGGATGGGCCCCACTTGGGAAAAGTGATTAGGGGTGGGGAGGAAGAAGGGGTGCTGTTTGTGGGAAGACCTCTTCAATGAGTTGACATTTGAACTAAGACCAGATGGAAGTCGGCGGGGGCGGGGGGGGGGGTGTTCCCTGGCATGGAACAGTGAATGCAAGGACTCTGAAGGGTATTTTGGGAGTTTTCAAGGTACCGACAGGGAAGCCAGTGTGGTTTGAGCAGGGTCAGGGAGGGGAGAGTAGTAAACACTGGGGTCAGAGAGCTAGAGGTCAGAACAAAGGATCTTGGATCTCATCATTCATGGAATGGGAAGCCATTGATTGACCCAAATGTTCTAGGTGAGAGGCAACATGACCCAATGCTTGTTTAAAAGAACCTTCCTGGCACCTGGGTATGGAATACACCAGAGGTTGGAAAACTTCTGCAAAGGGCCAGGTGGTAACTATTTTAGGCTTTTAATCCACATGGTCTCTGTGAAAACTACTCAACTCGGCTCTTACTGAGTGAAAGCAGCCATGGACAATATATAAATGAAGGAGTGTGGCTGTGTTTCAATAAAACTTTATTTATAAAAGCAGGCAGTGGGTGGATTTAATCCTGCAGTTGTTAACCTTGGGAATGAATACACTATAGGGGACCAAGGGTGAAGGCAAGTAGACCAATTAGGAGGCTCTGCAACAAAACCAATCAAGAAGTAATGGTCACCTGGACCAGGCAGCAGCAGGGAGATGTGGTCAGATTGGGGGTATATTGTGAGGAGAGATGTCAACAGGATTGGGTGGTGGGCCAGATATGGGGGTCAGAGAGGAGGTTTTTCCTGATGAATTGGAAGAGAAACTATTTAATGAGAAAAAATCAGGTTTGGGGGTGGGGGGCAAAAACTATAGATAAAAATTAAGAGTTTGGGTTTAAATTTGGGATATCCATTAAATATATTCAGTTGGACAGGAGCTCTGGGGCACAAGAGAGAGGTCGGATTTGAAGAAAAAAAAAAAATTCGGGTCTGTAGATGGTCTTTGAAACCATGGGAATGGATGAGATCTAGGGAGATCTCACAGAGAAAAAATAGGTTAAATGGTAATTTTTACAAGATCAGTCTCCCAGATCTTCAGGGCCAGATAATCCTAGTCTTGGGTCCACTGTTCTAGCACAAAGAAAATACGCCAGCCCTCAGCTCATTAGACTCATATGCCTTGATACCCAAACAAGAGGAGGAGGAATACAGAGTCCAACCTCCCTTATGATATGTAAGTTAAAAAAAACCTTAATGTATTAACAAAGCAAATTTAGATGTTCATAATACAATCAAGTAGTGTTTATCTCAGGAATGCAATGTTGGCTGAATATTATTCTATTAATGTAACTTATCACATTAACAGATTAAAGAAGAAAAGAACCCAAGATCACTTGAAGAGAATAGCATTTCATAACCACTCATGATCAGAAAAAAGAGAACCCAATTTTAAAAACAGAATAGGGCTAGGTGGGGAATGTCCCAAGCTGACAAAAGGTAACTACTGAATCTGTCACAGTTAATGGAGAAACATTGCAAGTATTCTTTCTTTAAAAAAAAGTCAGGGCTGGAACAACATCTACCATTATCATTTCGTTCAATATTGTACTGGAGGTCCTAGCCAGTATAGAGGGTTTAAAAAGAAAACCAAAGGAAAAAACAAAACAAAACAAAAAAACACAAAATTGCCATTTTTCACAAATGATGATTTGCATAGAACACTCTAGATAAGTTATTAGAAATAAGAATTTCTGGGTACACAATCAATATGTAAGCCAGCAACAGTGACCTGTCACCAGCAGTTTAAAAATGTGACTTTGAAAAGAGGTTATTTAATTTGTCCCAGGTCACACACCTAGTAAAGGGTGGGGCTCTCTGCCTGAGTCCAGGCTTTTAGTCAGGGGGTGTGTCGCGTCGCTAGCACGGCCATAGTGCTGCAGGACGCTCCCCAGACTGTGTCCATGCCCACCCGGGGCGGGGTGGGGGTGAGGCCAGAGCAGGCCTTGCTCCTGGCCCGCAGGGAAAGGCTCACCATGGGTAGGACAGAAGCTTGCAGCGAGGCAATGGTGATGGGCTTCGTCCTTTTGTCCTCCTGGCTTGCTGGAGGCAGGATCTCCACGAGGTTCATCTCCTCCTTGGCTTTCTCCCCCAAGCAAATCTGCGAGGAGTGATAAGCAGGGCACCTCATCACCCAAGGGCAGAGGAGGAAAACCCCGTTGCACCTGTTGGGACCACAGACACCCTGCACTCCTCCCTAGCGGTCCCTGCTCCTCGCCTTGCGGGCGGGGACACCCACCGTACAGAGCAACACCTTACAGTCCCGCTTCCCCTCCTTCTGCGGTTTGAAGGTCCAGGCCCGCTTCTCCTGGCTTAGCTCACAGCCTGGAAAGGAGATGTAGGGAGAGGTCGGGCGGGCTCAGGGGAGACGCCCCTTCCTCCAGGCAGCCCTCACGGGGGTGGGGGGCACGCACTCACCCCAGAGTGTGGCTGTCCCGGGCCTGTCGGCCGTGCTGCTGGTGCGGCTGCGGTTCATGGCGCGGGGGGAGCTGGCCATGCGCTGCGGAGGGGCGGGGTGAGGGGAGGCCGGACAGGGCGGCCCAGAGCCGGGCTACGAACAGGGCAGCGGTCTTACGCAGGGACCAGGCCCCGCCGCCCGCCGCCCGCCGCCCACCCCGCCGCCGGGGGATAGGCGCGCGTCGGTGCCCGTCCGGGTTCCACTCACCCCGGAAGCCCGGCCCTCGGCCCCCGCCGCCCTCACGGTGGCTGCTCGGCGGGCGCGGGTCCCGCGCGGGCCCAGTCCTCGGAGCGCGCCCTGCGGGCTCTCACGCCGACCTCCTCAGGCCTCCCGCGGGCCGCCTGCCGCAGCTGTTATGAGGCCTGCGAAGGGCACGGGCGGCGTCTCCGCAGCCCCGAGGGAGGCGCGCTTCCCGGCTCCGCCGGCCTTCCCTTCTTTGCGCCTCGGGCGCACCTGGAGGGCCGTTTAGAAAGCACGTGCTACCGGCGCCATTGCCAGTTTCCCATTCAGCCAGTCCGGCCGAGGCCAAGGTCATTTGCATTTCTAACCGTTCCCAGGTGAGGCGGTGCGGCGGGTCCGGACCACGCTGGGACCTACCGGCATTTACTGGGCTCTACAGCGGCAGGCCGCCCGGCTTGCAGCGGCTCCGCCACCAGAAGGAAGCGGCAGCCCCCGTGCTCCTCCGCGCTCACCGCCTTTCCAGTCCTATGCCTCCCTCGGAGTGTGCCAGGACTGTGGTCCCCACAGAGGACAGCCGCTTCCAGAAGGCTGACTTGCCCCATGGCTTGGAGCGGGTGGGCATGAGGAAGGGGACCGAGAGGCGGCTGCAGACGCTGGTAAAGAATCCGCGCGTGGAGTTCCCTGGTGGTGTAGTGGCTTTGGGCTTCGGCGCTGGCGCTGTCAGTGCTGCGGCCTGGGTTCGATTCCCAGTCTGGGAGCTACCCACATACCAAAAAGCAAAAAAAAAAAAAAAAAAAAAGAATCCGCGCGACTTTGCCGGGGCCCGTCATTTAGCAAGAGGCGGCTCACAGGGCCGGGATGCACTTACATGCTTGTTTGGGTAGGGGTGGAGAGGACGATGCTTTTCAGCTGACACAGCCCCCTCCCGCTCCCCATGCCTCTGTTTGCAAGTCAGTAATAACTGGGGATCTCTGTCATTGCACTCTCATTTTCCTGTCCCAAGAATTTCTCATCTCTACATACACAGACAAGGTTCACTGATTTTCGACAAAAGTGCCAAGGTAATTCAACCGGGAGAGAACAGTCTTCCAAAAATGGTGCTGGAGGGTATAACTAGATATATCTCTATCTGGAGCCCTGATTGGAGCTTCTGCTGTGCAGGAATCGGCTTTTTTTTTTTTTAATTTTTTATATCTTTTTATAATGTTAACTTTATTGAAAAATAACATATACACCAATGGACTCATTTAAAGTGTATAATTTAATGAATGTTGACAAATGTACACACCTGTGTAGCCATCACCACAGTCGAATTGTAGTTTCCATCACTCCCCCAAGTTTTCTTGTTTCCCTTTGCAGTCTCCTCCCCTTAATGCCTAATTGGCATTAGGCAAACACCAGCTTTATGACACAAATGATTAGTATCGGCTACTAGAGAATTTCACACTGTAAGTAGAATCATATTGGGTCTTTTTGTCTGACCTCTTTTGCTAAACAAAATGTGTTTGGGATTTATCCATGTTGTTGTCTCAGTAGTTGCTGTTTATTGTTGAGCAGTATTCCACCATTTGTATATCTGTCACCTGGTAAGATGTCAATTTGGCTAGGCTATTGTATCCAGTTATTCGGTCAACACTAACATAGGTGTGGCTGTGAAAGTATTTTGTAGATGTGATGTTAATCTACAGTCAGTTTCCTTTATGGAGAGATTACCCTCCTAATGCGGTGGGCCTAATTCAATCAGTTCAATGGCCTTAAGAACAGAACTGAGATTTCCCTGAAGTTCTCTTTGTGGAGTAGAACTTCCGGCCTGCTCTTCTTGATGACCTGCCCTAAAGATTTCAGACTTGCCTCGCCAGTCCCCATAATTGCTTAAACCAATTCCTTGTAATATATCCCTGACTCATGCACCTGTTGATGGATATTTAGGTAGTTTCCAGTTTTAGACAATTAGAAATAAAAATCTATGAATATGTGAGAGCAAGTCTTTGCATGGACATACGAGGGCTGTCCAGAAAGTATTCAGCCATATAATATGAAAAATGGAGGCATTTCTGGCTGGATTTTTTTCCAGACAGCCCTCATATGTTTTAGTTTTCCTTGAATAAATACCTAGGAGTGGAATTGCTGGATTATTTGGTAAGCATATATTAAACTTTATGTGAAACTATAAAAACTGTTTTCCAAATTCCTCTACATTTTGCATTTCTACCAGCAATGTGATGAGAATTCCAGTTGCTCTCTATCTTCACCATCTTGGAACTGTCAGTCTTCCTAATTTTAGCTGTTCTGATGGATATACATAATGACATCTCTTGGGTTTTTATTTGTATTTCTTTGGTAAGTGATGTTGAGCATCTTTTCAAGTGTTTTTTGGTAAGTTGTGTATCTTCTTTTACAAAATACCCATTCAAATATTTTGTCCATTTTTACATTGAGTTATATTTTCTATTGAATTATAGGGGTTCTTTATCTGTCTTGGATACTGGTTTTGTGTCAAATATATGTATTCCAAAGACATTTTTTTACTCCTATCTATAGCTTGTCTTTAATTTTTAAAAATATTATCTTTTGAAGAACAGATATTTAAAAAATTGATGAAGTCCAATAATTCTTTTTCTTTTATAGGTCATGTTTTTGATGTTTTGAGAAATCTTTGTTTAACTTAAGGTGGTGAAAGTTTCTCCTAAATTTTCTTCTAGAAGTCTTGTAGTTTTAGCTTATACTTTTACATCAGTAATCCATTTAAAGTTAAGTTTTGTGACAGTGTTAGGTAAGAGTCAAGTTTATTTTTTCTACTCCAAGTGGATATCCAGTTTTTCTAGTACCACTTTTAGAAAAAGACTCTTCTTTCTCTATTGTATTATCTTGGCACTTTTGTCAAAAACCAATTAACCATATATGTCAGTCTATTTTTGGACTTTATACTGTTCCACTGACCTGTCTATCCTAGTGTCAATACCACATTGTTTTGATTACTATAGCGTTTTAGTAAATCTTGAAATCAGGTGGTTGAGTCCTACAACCATTCTTTTAAAAAGTATTTTGGCTATTCCAGAATCTTTACTTTTTTACATACATTTGAGAATCAGTTTGTCAATTTCCACAAAAAAAGCCTTTTGGGATTTTTGTTGGGATTTTGTTGAATTCATGGTTCAATTTGGGGAGAACTGAGATCACAATTTTGAATCATTCAATCCATGAACATGTTATAATCTCTCCATTTATTTAGATCATCTTTAATTTTCCTCAGCAATGTTTTATAGATTTTAATTTACAGGTCTGGCATGTATCTTTTTATTTTTTTTGGTAGTTCCCTGGCCGGGAATCGAACCCAGGCCGCAGCATTGAGAGCACCAAAGCCTAGCCACTATACCACCAGGGAACTTCCTCTGGCATGTATCTTGTTAAATTTATTCCTATATATTTCATGTTTTTGGATGCTGTAGCAATAGCATATATTTTGAAATTTCATCTCTTTAATAGTTTATTTTTAGCATCGAGTAATACAGTTGGTTATTGTATATCGACCTTGTATTCTGTGACTTTGCTAAATTACTTATTAGTTCCAATAGTTTTTGTACCCCAAATCATGATGTCTGGGAATAAAGACAGTTTAACTCTTCTCTTAGGATCTGTGTGCCTTTTATTTCTTTTTTTGTGCCCATTTGCCCTGGTGAGGACCTTAGGTACGATGTGAAACGGAAGTTGTAAGAATAGGCATCTTTTCCCATTCTTGATCTAAGGGGAAACACCAGTCTTCCATCTTTAAATATATTGTTGGTAGCCTTCTCCAGATGTCTTAGCAGGTTAACAGTGTTTCTATTGCTAGTTTGGTGAGAATTTTTATCACAAATAGGTATTGAATTTTTGTCGTATGCTTTTTATCTTGAGAGGACCTGCTTTTTCTATGTTGTTTATATGGTAAATTGCATTTATTGATTATTTGAATGTTAAACCAACCTTGAATTTCTAGGATCAATCCCATTTAGTCATGATATCCTTTTTATATATTCCTGTATAGGCACTCCTCATTTAATGACCAAGTTTTGTTCCCATGATTAGTCATTAAGCAAACTTGCTGGTGAGGAGCTTAAAGGCAGATGTCTTGTGGTGTGCTGTGGCACCACAGGTTATGTATTTTTCAATAAATATCACATGACAACAAACTTATGAACTAAATATGTAGTCTTGCATGATTGTGAGCGCTTTGTGTAGTGAGTACTAACCAACTACAGGAATGAGACAAAGACTGAGAAAGGGGGTTCCCTGTGTTGGAGAACTGATTGTAAGTCTGACCGGTCGTTAAACAGGTAGGTCATTAAGTGGGGAGTGGCTGTATTTTGTTAAGGATTTTTGCACTTAGTTCATGAGGGGTGTTAGTCTAAAGGGTTCCCCCTGCCCTTTCCTTTTCATATCTTTGTCTATTAGGATTTTGGTATCATAAGATGACTGGGAAGTGTTCCCTCCTATTTCCTGATTTTTTGGGGGTGCAATTTCAGGTCGTCTGCCTGCAAAAGCAGGAAAGTCTCCTTGGCACAGGGTGCTTTGCCCTCATCTCCGTACTGTCCCATGCTTCCTCTGCCTTGACTCAGTTGCTACTCTATTCTGGAACCTGGGAGTCATTCTACAATCCTCTCCCCTTTGTTCTCCACCTCCAATTGGTCACAGACTCCTGTTAACACACCCCATCACACTCCAATATTTGTCAACTCTCTCCCCATAGCCCTTGTCTTGGTTCAAATCCTTATTATCCACTAGCTGGGGGATTAAACAAAGATTCATCACTAGACTGCTTTGCAAAGTGGCCTTTGATGGGAACTTACGGATCAAATCTCAACCTTTTGTGCCCGACCCATCAGACACGTATAAGGCTGCACTGTGCCTCCAGCCACGCTATTTTTATACCTCCTACAAGGGTACAAGGCGTTTCATGCCTCAGTGTTTATACACTGCTTGAGTGTTCTTCCTGCTTTCTTCTGACTGCTTCTTCTGTTAGGACTCCGCCTGGAGGCTCCTCCTTTGTATTCCCAGGGCACACTGAGCAACGAAATGATCATCCTTTTCAGCCTGTCCACTCCACTGAGTTCTTCCCAGCCAGGGAGAAGTTCTTGAACAGTGGCTCTATGATCACTACCGCGGATACTGGGTGTGGGATCACTGAGTGGCTCGGTGGGGGTCCGACAGCCGCAGTAGCCCAACGCGGGCCTTCCTTAAGAATAGCGTTCTCGCAGCCACCTCGTAAGCAAACCGTCCCAGGCACAACACTAAGGGCAGGTCCGCGCATGGAGGAGTCAGGTCTGCGCCTGCGCGGGGCAGAGGAGGCGGGGCGAGCGACGGCAAGGAGGGGACTCGCCTCGGGCTGGTCTGTGTACGGGGCTGGTTTGTGTACGCAGAAAAGCACAGAACTACTTCCGGGGCACAGCGGCTTGTCGGGAAGTTGTGCGGGGGCCAGTGTGAACTCTTTTTGTCTTTCCCTCGAAGGGTCGGCGTGTTCGGCCTTTATTTTTGGTAGAGGGCTGTGGCTACGATGTGAGTTTAACCAACCCAGAACAGGCCACCCAGGCTGTTTCTGCAGGGGGTTCACCCAAATTAAGTCCAACCACTTTCCATTCTCCAGCTACCATTTTGTGCAGACTCCATCCACGTCCCAGACACACATCCTTTTCATCCATCATGATCTTTTTCGTCTGGTCCCAGCTTGTAAGGTGCACATTTTGGTTGCTAAGAGGAGGAAGTGGGTGAGGACTACCTCAAATAGAGTAGGCCGTAAGGGACAGGTTAGTAGGAGAGTCCGGAGAGGGAGTGGGGCTCAGCCTTGGGTCTTTGAAGAGGGTAGGTGGGGAAAAGGCATGAAAGTCTACACTGAGAAGAGAGGGTTCTGCAGATCGGGGAAAGACACGAGGTAGGTAGGATATGGAGGCAGAGATGACAATGGCAACTGTCTAGTTGATCGGAAGGGTTCTACTGCAGCATTTGTAGCTTGGTTGGTTTTTAACTTGGTTTGCTTTGTGACAGGAGCTCCAGACTTCAAGTTGTTAAAGGCTGGGGAACTGGTTTCCTGATAAATAGAAATGATAATGGCCTGCTGTACTCCTCGAAGGAGGATACTTTATCTTCATTGCACAATATAATCAATTGTCTTTAAGAGCTGAGGGGAGATGGCTTGGGTTTTCTGACTTTTGAGACTACTGCCCTTACATTGGTCCACACTTTTACCAACAGCCTGTATAGGGCCCCTCTGAGCTTTACATAAGGCCAAATCTATTGTCCAGTTAAATCAGTTCTTATCCTGAGTCTGACTTTCCTCACATCTTGATCCAGACATGTTTGTTATCCATTGTCTAGCAGGGATTAAGAGATTCCCAACTTGTCACTATTCTTTGTAACCTAATGGGATGGCTTGGGCCATATAGGTGATGCTGTATGCTTAAGTCTTTTATGAGTTTCTGTCTTCACAGTTATCAAGGATAATTTAAAATATAATTGTGTATGGTTCACTATGATTTGGATTCAATTTCTACTAGTGAAGGATCTACACTGAAGAGTGGCAGTGAATTCAGCTTGCAAATGATGGTTTTTGCTTTTCTTTTGTTTCCTTTTCTGTTGCTTACTGTCAAAAGGCATTTGGCCTATAGTGGATGCTAAATGTTTGATAAATGAGCAGCAATCAGGCTGACCTGAAGTCCATAAGCGTTTTCTAAGGGGGAGAATATTCCAAGTTTGATTCTGTCCTTCATTTGGATCATCTACTGTTTGACAGCTGATTTGTTTAGTTGACCCACTGCTCCTAAAATATACCAAAGTGGCTAACCAGGAAATTCCAGGGCATTGGATAGGTGTAATGGACCCAGGGATAAGCTACAGAGGCAAGAATCCTTTTAGATATTATCTAGTACTTAATTGGCAGCTCTACTAATTATGGCTGGTGAGTACCTTTTTAGCCTGTCAAATTCATTTTAAAAATATTTAGAGAACTAGGACTTTTAAATAATTATAAATTTATATTTTCAAGGCCTTATCAGATTTAGTTTTTGGAGATTCCTTGTAATTGTCTTTGGTCTCCTTTTTTTACTTTGGACTTGGGACGCATTAGATGGCAACATAAGCTAGTAGATGCAGCTAAAAATCTTGGGTGTAGGGAGGTTTGGCTGGTAACAAATAGAATATAGAGAGGTGTTTTGGCTCTCTAGATTCAGTTTATCTTCCTAATGACCATAAGTATTTTGGAAGGTGGTCTGCTTGTGCACTGGTTGAAATTTTTAAGGTTATTAGAACATTTTTCCACTTGGGGAAAAATACCAAGTTCTTAATAAGCTCATGTTTGCAGAATATAAAACTATTACTTCACTGGAAAGTTGACATTTAGCTGAAAGTTCTTACTCCTTAAAAACGTAAAAACTTAAAATCTGACTATGGGCCAAATCTCTTCTTCTGTTGTCTGATTTTTTCTTTAGAGAGAATAGATAATACTTATTTGGGCAGAGCCAACAAAACAATTACACACACACACACACACACACACACACATATATATATATATATACATACACACACACACACACAATTTAATAATCTGCAGTAAAGACTTTGTTTTGTCATTTGTAAGGTATAACTGGTGTCAGGAAACACTATCTGAAGCCCTTGACTTGCCCCAGGATAGCCTAGAAACCAATAAACCCATTTTTTAACTGAATAAAACCTTCACATGATTTCTTAGGGAAACCAAAGTTTAAAGATAACTGGCTTTCACATTTATTAGACTCAATCATGTGAAGATGCTAAGTGACCAGAAAAGAAGGGCCATTTTTTGGGGTGTCCCTTAATAACTGTCAATGAAGAAAAACAGCTTCACTGTTTAAAAAGGCTAATGTAGCTGTGGGAGAGTTTAACTTTGACATGACTGTGCTTAGGGCCACACCGAAGAGACCACCATCTGTGTTTCTTGCTTCTGCAATCATTTTTGTGGAAGGGAAGGGAGAGGTCTTGTTTTGCTGATCAATCAGCATCTCAGGATAGTTGGGGAAGAGGGAGGGGGTCTTCAGGGACTTGTGAAAATTTTTATCTCACTTACTCTGCATCACTGGTATAACGTGACAGGAATGTTCTGCATGCTAAGGAAGAGTGACCATTTTATATTTTTTTAGGCTTAGGGAGAGACTTGGCTAAGATGAATCACTTCTATTTGCCTTCTGGCCATTAGCATACAATTGCCTTTGAAATAAGAGAACCAAGAAGGTACCCAGAAAGACAAAGGCAGCAGTACATCTAGACAAGAGCCCGTGATTAATGGATATAAATCTGTATCAAGGTATGATCCCTATCTGTATCCTAATGCTTTTCAATGTTCCTGGCAATTACATTCTCTCATACCTAGGTACTGCCTAGTATAGGGATGAGAAGTAGTCGGGTAACTATAGTGTTCTTCTTTTGATAATTCTGGGTTTTTTTGTTTGTTTGTTTTTTTGGGTAGATGGAGGGTAGTTCCCTGGCTGGGAATCGAACCCAGGCCGTGGCGTTGAGAGCACTGAAGCCTAGCCACTACACCATCAGGGAACCCCTCTTTTTTTGATAATTCTGGCCCATCAAGTCTGCAAAGTATTTTAGGAGCTAACATTTTATCTTTGAACTTGTCAGGGTCTAATCCACATTAGAAGAGCAGATGTTAGCATGTTAACAAAACCAGGTTTTTTCTGCTAGTTGCCCTATTACATGGAGGCCAGTAGAGGTAGAGTGACCTCACTTTTCCAGTTGTAGACAGCAGCATATGCCGTTATGTGTGTATACACTGTGTGAACACACACACGTCTTCCTCACTCACACACACGGTCCCTCGCATGCCAGCACTGCTGCACCAGGTTCTACAAACACTTTTTAGTCACACGTTGTGGTTTTTTTTTTGTTTTGTTTTTTTGTATGTGGGTAGTTCCCTGGCTGGGAATTGAACCCAGGCCGCAGCATTGACAGCGCCGAAGCCTAGCCACTACACCGCCAGGGAACTCCATGTTGTGTTCTTTAACTTGAGTCAATATAAACCTTGTTTCAAATGTTATGAAAGAATATACATAAAGTCTTCCTGCGTATTATTAAATTGTATTGTGTGTATCAACTAAACCAATTATACTTTTAAAAGAAACTGAGTCAGACTTAGTCCAGTGAGAAACAAGGTAATTTTACTAGTTTGAGGGGTCCCTGTCATTTACTGGGTTTTAAGAATGCATGTTTGAAACATCTTCATGTATTTAGAGTGAGACATGTCCCTGCAGACACACTAGACTTGACTGCTGAAACCAGGTCAGTAGAAACCATTTAAGTTTATTGGCGGTCACAATGCTTACACTGTATGCAGCAAACACCCTTACAAGTCTATCCGCAACCTGATCACGCAAGAAAGGATTCACCACACAGTCGCCAGAGGAGAAGGAAGAACAAATTAACAGGCTTGTTTCTGGGGGTAGAGGAGAGAAATAAAAATAAAACCTAATTGATGAGTGTCCCATGGGCAAGAGCTGAACTAGAGATGCGTACAACTAGCAGCAACAATTGTGGAAAAAGTACAAGGCAAATAGCTTTCTCCATTAATTTTTCTCTGTAGGTTAATTTTCTTTTAAATATTCAAAACATTTATTATGGTTTTCATTTTATAAAAATGTATATTTTTAAGGGGGAGAATGTTAAATACTTCATGCTAGGCAGACCTTGTTATTAAGAGCCCCTCCGCTGTAGTAACTTCCTCCAGTTCATACATTCATGAGTGCAGGGCACATATATAAATATCCACACGCACACACCCACACACACTGCCTCCAGGCTGGGGAAGACCGTTACTGGCCACACGCCACTGGGCCTCTGGTGGACTCATCCGAATCGCTCCACAGGAGAGCAGCTGGCGCCATCTCTTCTCTCTGGTCTCTGTCTTTCCAGAGACCAAGAACCCTAAATCAGAGCGTTACATCCGACTTTTAAAAGCAAGAGGCATCTGTCTGAGGATGAGGGTAAGCAAAGTGGGAAAGAGGATGAAGCTAAGAACACCAAACACTTAGCTGGAGTTGTCTGTCACTGCAGGAGGCCGAGGGACCTAGGGCAGCATCTGCGGTTGAAGGGGATGGGATGGCGCTCCACATGGCTTAGAGTTCCTAATAACAAGGGTGGTACAGTAATAGGACGTGATAATTTTGGGGGCAAGGAAAGGGCAATAAGAAAAAATATACATTTGGAATTTTTACTTTTTTTTTGCCTCTCTACACTGTGTCACTAAATATATCTCTGCACGTTCGTTCACACATCCTCGTCCAGTAAAGCTTCAGGCCACCAGAATACACATATTTTTTCCTCACTCGCATACACAACCCCTCACATCAGCATTGGTGCAGTAGACTCTGTAAAAATTTTTCAGTCACACTTTGTTTTTAAACTTGAGTCAATATAAACCTTGTTCAAAATGTTATGAAAAAATGTACATGTTTATACAAGGCAGGTTGTGGCAGGACACTGGGGGTTCTCCCCCTTTGGGTGGCCCCAGGAGAGGGGGGCTGGAGTTTCACAAGTTTGTGTCTCTTATCTCCTCCCACCACCCTTCCCACCCCATCCCCCAAGAACCACCAGCGCCCTGCCCCCCAGTGAGTGCGCGCACACCCCTATTCCCTGGGGAAACGGCTAGCTGACCTTTGCCATTTTCCCCACACCCCTGGAGGAGGGAGCCAGGATCAGACAGGCCCTCTCCCTTCTAATTGTTCGCCCCCCTGGGCGAGACCAAGGGGACGCTGCTCTGTACAGGTAGAGTCTGAGGAAGTGTCAGCTCATCATATCATTGCTATTCACGCCGTAAGTGGAATTCTTCATCGAGTCGTTGACTTCTCGACGGAATGCTGACAGGTTCTGGGTGAACCTAAGAGAGGATGCACGGAGGCTGAGGGAGTAAGGCGGAAGGAAAAGGTCTTTGCCTAAAACGTTTCTAACTGACAAGTGGCAGAGGCAGAATGTATGAACTGATGGGTTCTGTTTCTAACGTCAGTAAAAGTTAGTCTTAAGACTTTTAAGGGAAAGTTGGGTTAGTTCTGTACCCACTTCTACTCGATGACTTTGTGAGGCCTCGAGATCTGGGAGTCTGAGGGCCACCTTGGGTTGATGGCAGCACAAAAGGAATCTCACTGACAGAGGCAGGAAGTAACCCTCACAAAGAAAGAGGATGAAGCTATCTCATTTCTTAATGCCAAGAGACCAGTGGGAAGGAGCAGTGCTGTCCAACATGGTGGTCCCCAGCCACACGTGGCTACTGAGCACCTGGACTGAGCCCAGTGCAATCGCAGAACTGAATCCAATTAAATGAAATTTAAAATTCAGTACTCCAACTGCATCTTAATTAATGTGAGATTAAAACAACATGTTTTGAAACTAATTTAAATTAATTTAGAAAAATCTGACATTCAGTTCAGTAGTTGGAGCCTTTTAAATAAGGAACAACTTCAGTATGGGAATCTACTTTGTTAACTAAATTTTATGAAAGCTAAATATAGATCAAGTATTTCTCATGAAAATTTAGCATCTGAACTGATAAGTGTAAAATACATAGGATCTTAAAGACTTAGTACAATAACGTTAAAATTCTTAATTTTTAAATATGGATTACACACTGACATTTTGAATACAATGGGTTAAATATCATATACTAAAATGAATTTTCTATTTTATCTTCTTTTAATGTGGCTACTAGAAAATTTAAGATTACTCATGTGGCTTGCTTTTCTACTGGACAGCACTGCTTAAATGGGCTCTGAAAGACAGTAACTTTCCCTTGTTTCAGTGATTTAAACAACAATTGTCTAAGGTTTCTCGGCAGGGGCCTCTACACTCACCTGTCTCTGTTTTTCGTGAGAAGATTTCGTTCTATGCCTTCCATCAGGTTTTCGAAACACAAATGCATAGCCTGCTGCTTCTCTGGTGGCTGGCTGTTCACGATACTGTTCCTTAGGTCAGAAAAATACTGTGGGGCCAGGGGTGAGACAGGGTAAGGAGAGAGGACGGGGAAAGCAGATTAGCCCTCCATCACCTGCAGGGTCAGAGACGTGCTCTTTGCCAAGAAGAAATGGAACATCTACTAAAACTGGATGCCTTTATTTTTGTAAATTCAAGCAAGCACTTGCATGATTATACATCTTTATCTTACTTAAAAATCAAGAATTTAAATTTTGTGAACACTATCAGAGCCACCTGATCCAGATTTTTCTTTCATAGGAATCTCTAGACTTACTTATGTTTGTTCACGGCAGAGCTAGAACTGAGATTGCAGATGCTCTGAGCTCCGGGTATACAAGGGCTGTCTGAAAGTATCCAGCCATGTAACCAGTCTTGTTATATTGACGGTGGTTGGATTTTTTCTGGACAGCCTTTGTTTTCTCTCCTTGTAATACTTCCTCTCCTTTACTTCTGTCTGAACTGCCATGTGCTGACTGCTAACAGTTAAGGGATTGTGTGTTTCAAGCATTAATACGATGTGCTTAAAAAATGGTCCTTTCCCCTTCTCTTTTACCATTGTGGGGTATTTCTGTTAAGTGTTTCTCACAGTGCCCTGAAATGTGCATGCCCACCCCAGCTCCTGGGCACCAGGGGGATGGCTCTCTTACCTTCTCATTAAGTAGTATCAAGCCCAGCAGGGGTCGGGACATAGACCACTGGTTCCTACAGTCTTCAAAGATGATGATGTTCAGCACCGTTGACAGCATCTAGAAATGGAGAATCTGAGGCAGTGACTTAGGGTGTGGCTGCCCAAGCTGGAATCACAGATTCCAAACAGAGAAATTTATTGTGGTGAAGGGATTTTTCTGTTCAGGATAAACCAGAAATATTTTATATAGCTTCATTTCAATTTTCTATTACAAGGTAAGTTTTTCTTCTGAGACATTTCCTTTACTGTTCTTTAAATTGGTTTGGTAATTCATTTGAAAATGACCCTTCTCGGGAGTTCCCTGATGGTGTAGTGGCTTAAGGCTTAGGCGCTGGCGCTGTCAGCGCTGCGGCCTGGGTTCAATTCCCGGTCAGGGAGCTACCCACATACCAAAAAGCAAAAAACAAAACAAACAAACAAACAAACAAAAAAAAAAGAAAATGACCCTTCTCAGTTCACTTGGATTTATGGGGAATGGGATGGCTCAGGCAAAGGATTATAGTGCATTATCACTTTGCACTATAGCTCCTTGCACTTGTCTGGGAGGACACAGCTTTATAACATTTTGGGGAGATGATGGGAATTTCACTGCTTTCTTAGAGAACAATGTGGACAAAGATGAGATTGGGTAAAATACTATTGGCTAAAATCTAAATTCCAATGATTTCATTTCCTTATTTATTTTTATCTAGTATATTTCTGCAAATCTTACTTTTGAAAAGCTATTGTATTGCAAATGAGGTGATGGCAAGCATATGGTTTGATCTCTTTGTGCTTATTTCCTTTTGTCCTGCATTCTTGTTCCTATTTTGCAAATGGGAGTACAAGGTTTACTGCTGGATCCTGCCAACTCATGCTCCATTTACTGCCACCGGTGAGCAAAGTCATTGCTGTGGAAGGAGGACCGTGCTCAAAGGACAGGCCCAAAGCACAGGGGTTGGTGTGACGCTCACAACAATTCAGAACTTGATTTTTTTCAATCTTCTATACCTAATGATTTCTCTGCACACTCAAAATCTATTGCAATTCTAAGGTATCAACTTCATCTGGGCAGCATTAATCTGGTGAGACAGTAGTTAATCATCATCCTGCTTGGTCTCCCCGTCTTGCAGACAGGTTCTTCTACTGTGGGCCACCTCACCCTGCCTCCTAAACCTCATGTTCCTTACCTGTTGGATCATCTCTGGATGCTGCTGCATAATATGCAGAAAGCGGTCACTCTCCTGGTTCAGCGGCGTTGTCCTCTTCTTGGTGCTGCGTGACAGCTGCTTGAAGAGGTACGTCACAATGTGGTCCAGGCAGGAGCAGCAGCCTGTGCATACCATGGTGTCTGGAAGAAAGAGGGGCAGGGGTGGAAAGAGCAGGGATACTGTGCTGCTGTGGTGACCTAGTTGAGACCTCAGAGGGACCCAGTAAGATTGGCCAGTCAAGTTCAGGCCACTGTACCACATGCTTCCTGTTAACCTCTCACTCTTATCATAGGACAGATTCAAAGTTTGAAAGTGACTGTGTGATAATATAAATAAATTTTATTGAAATTATGGCTCAGTGTGCTATGGATGCATGTCCTCTGCTTCATAAAAAATAACAAGTAATTTACACATAGCAAGGACTTCGGTTGAGTTGGATTTTATAGATATTACCTCTAATTTATACTCTTGAGAACCCTAGGACACAGCTGTAACAACTTACACGTGAGTAAACCAGAGTTTGGAGAGGTTAGGTAACTTGCTTCAAAGTCACACTGCTAGTGTTTGGAAGGGCCATGGTTAGAATCCAGAAAGTCTGAGGCATGAACCTTCGCTCTGAGTTTTAACAGCTCCGAGTTAGCCGTTAAACCCAGCTTAGTGTGGCCTGTCAGCATCTACAGTTTGTTAGAACAGGTTACTGTACTCTTTTTATCTCTGAAGTATCTCGGGTGAATGTGCTGGTGGGGAGGTGGGGTAGGAGTGGGGCTACAGACTCGTCTATGCATTTCACAAAGGTCACACTGCCACACAGCCTGTGAAGAGAGCTGACCAGGAAAGGCTCAGGCCAGAGGACTAAGGGATAAAACATTCTGTTTCCATTTGTGCAGAAGTCCCTCTATTTTCAAGCTATAAGACAGCCTTCCAAAGCAAGGTCGCTACCCTGGCTAGACTGCCCTAGATACAGCTGTGTACCCAGCTGGAGGCAAATGCACAGCAAAGCAGTGCACAGTCGTGTGGGTAACTCACACAGCACAATCCAAAAGTCATTCTATGCGTTTGCAATGTTATCATGATTACTTTGCAGTTGACTTAATCTTCCTATTTATGTTTTGCTCAGTCTAATATAAAAATGTATTTTATTCTCTAAAATCTTATACACATACTAAGATTGCTGGAAGGCAGCCTGGGGACGAAATGGTTGACAGGAACCAGCTAGAAAAAGATGAAAAAAACTTATGGAGCTAGCTGCATAAAGCTCTCCCACAGCTTCTATTGCCTTGGGGCAGAATACAAACACCCTCAAGTGGCTGAAGGGCCCTTCTGTGATTTCCAGATCTGTCCCTACCTAGCTCTCTCCAGCTTCATTCCTCTTCATTCTTTTCTGCACAGGTGTCCAGCCATCTGGATTCCTGGTTCTTTCTTATCTCTAGGTGGTAGCACTTGCTGTTCCTGCTGCTAGAAAGCCTCCTCCACTGACTTGGTAATGCCTACTCAGCTCTTAACATTTATGCTTTGATACCAGTTCTCTTGGCCAGCCTTCCTTCAACCCACCTGCCCAAAACCAAGGATTTAGGGGTGCTTCCTGAGAGCTACCACAGCACTTGTACTCCCTATACTGTACTGCATTAGGCAGTTGTGTGCTTCCATGTCTGTTTCATGCACCAGATAAAACATTCCTAAAGAACAGGACTGTGTGCTATTAGTAACTGTATCATCAGTGTCTTAAGTACATGTTTGGTCCTTAGGAGGGGATCTGTAAGTATTTGCTGGATGAGAATGTACCCATGAATCATACACTCTGTTGGTAGGGCCTTTCGGATACTGGGGCAAGATTCTCTCTTTATGTTTAGTCAAGTGGTGAAATCCAACCAACCAACCAACCCAGGTGCTTACCAAGTGCAGTAAGTCCTTCAGATATGGAAGAGAGAATATACATGATGACATGAGGTTCCAGGCTTGCAATAAAGTTCATGTGGTCCTGTGTCAGGACTTCCAGTAGTGAATAGTAAGACTGGCTGAGCTTGGGGTAATCCTGTGGAAGAACAGAACAAAAATCAGCTGTGTACCTCACTGTGCAGTTAGCAAGCTCTTAAGTAAAACAGCTCAGTTCCTTTCAGATGGGAAAACAAAAGACCAGGTTGGAGCCAGCTTATAGTTCTCCAGAAACATTCAATCATAGTCTCAGGCCGAGAAGACTGAACATGATGAGGGGTGTGGACCCTGTCAGTGCAGCTTAAGGCTTACCAGGAGATCACTGTGGGGAATAGACAGGAGCAGCTTGATGAAGGTCTGGAGAGCATTGTCCAGGGCATCATCTCCATAGAGACGGAAGACTCCAAAGTTGACATAACTCCCACTGAGAGCAGCTTTCAGCATGGAGAAGCAGATGGAGATGCCCTTGAGCTTCAGCGCATACACCTGATCCTTTGGGACCTCTCCTAGCGTCAGGATGCGATTGCCTGAGTAGACATGATAATACATATTTATTCAACCACATTATAATTGACAATTTACATACCAACTCAACCCTCCTATTCAAAATGCCCTTGGAGCCAACTGGCACCATACTACACATGTATGAGCAAAGTAGCACGCCTTGGCAGTGCTGTCCTGGCTATTGCGTGAGATCCATACTGCAGAGTGTGTGGTGATGGAGCTGGAATTCACTTCCAGGGGTATGCTGCTCTAGCACTTACCATACATTGTTATCATCTTGCTGGTTTCTCTGAAGAGTAAGATGCCATTGGGGGAAGAGACATCAAACTGGAGTCGCTGGGATCTGAGCAGAGAACACAGAAGGAGATAAAGTCAGATGTCCAGGCTCTCATTTGAGTACCTGGGGTGATTCTTTTGTTCTAACATGAGCAGATTACCTATACTAATGTGAAATTACCAAGTTAATAAAAAATATTTTACCAGTGATACAGCTTATATCTTAAAGACCAACATGTTACATACAAATTCTCCTACTCAAATTGAAAACACTTAAGGGAAACAAAAAAAAGAGGTAGCAGATAAAATTAAGAATTTTTAGAGAATAAATTTTAATAATTTTTTAAGAGATAAAATCATTCTCTTAAAATTCTCAATTTTATCTGATGAAAGTAGAGCTTCTACCACCATTACTTCTTAGCAGTACTAACTCACAGCCTTTACACATTAATCTACATTTACCTTTATAGCTTCAGTGGCAACTAGGGGAGGGGTTTAAGCATACTGACTCTTCTGGGAATGCTACAACACAAGTCAGGCCGGGGAGGCAAACATTTTAAACCACCTGAATTTTGAGTTCCTGATTGTCCCCCAGAGCAACTCTTCTTTGATTTGCTCTACCTTTCACTGACTCTAGTTGGAAGGCCTTCCCTCACACCCAGGAGTCCTTCTTGCTCCTCCTTTTCTTCCCTCCCCATGCTGACTCCATTAAGATCTAGCCCTACAACAAGCCCTGAATCCATCCACTTCCATCTATAGTCCTTCTGCTTCCCCATTCTTTATGTGGGAGCTAGAATGACACCTTTAAATAATGTAAACAAGATCACTCTAATCCTTGCTGAAAGCACTTAAGCAGCTTCCTGCTGTGATGACCATACATAACCACTCTTCACTACTGCTGTGCCAAGTCGCTGTGCGGTCTGGCCCTGCCCACCTGCCTGACCCACCATGACTTCCCTGCATTCACCATGCTCCTGCCAGTGCATTTTCCTCTCTCCAGTCCCAGCAAGCTCATCCCATGTTAAGACTTCTGCAGTTGTTTTCTGTTTAGAATGCCCTTTCCCCTTCTCTCTGTGGGGCCATCAGTACCTTTCCTGTCATTCAGATCCCAGCTTAAATATCACCTTCTCTGAGAGGCCTTGTCTGACCCTCTTCTTCAATTCCCCTTTTATGACCTTAATTTTTAAATATTCCCCACCACTATCTGAAAGTATTATCCATACTTGTTTTATAGCCTGTCATCCCTCCACAATGTAACATCCAAGAGGGCAGAAGTTTTGTCTGGCTAATATCTAAGAAATTACCTGGCAAAAAGCAGATGCTCTCAAATACAGATTTTACAAATGAGTAACTCTTGACTACAGGCCTCATGGGAGGCTACAGTCTCTTTGAAATTAACCCTTCTTCACTTAGATGGAGTGCCTCCAGTGGCAGAGAGATACATAGACCTAAATTCTAATGAAGTTAAGGTGCTAGATTTTCCCTAAATTGTTGGTCAAATCTAAAATATGGTATTTTTGGAAATCATTCTCATTTTCCTTTTAAGTAAATCTTTTTGCCTAAGAAATACCCTTCTTAAGGAGGGGTATAAAGGGTATTCTAATGCGTCCTGTATCACTCTCAAGTATAAGAAATGTAATGGACGTGGCTTCATTACCAAATGTTATGTATGTGGGCAGGGACATCAGAATCTTGGTTGCCAAGTTCTCTTTTCAAAAGAATGTATACCCTGAGACTCTTTTCAAAATGACTTTATTTCCTGCAAGCAGCTATTGCTTTGTGTCGCTGGGATACCCTTTTTTCAAACAAAAGCATAGGTGAACTCTTAGACATTTTCAAATTTTGATAGCAATGAACCTTATTATCTTCCACAATCTGCCCAAAACACTAGATAAAGTAAATTCTCTGAGGGCTGTCTCAAATAAAAGCTCTGCCCTTTGAACACCTTCCTCCTGCTTACCTATTATGAACTAACTCAGCCATCAGCTTGAGCACAGGGGTGGTACACGCTGGATCATGGTACCAAAGCTCAATTGCCCGCTGCAGAATTGGCATGTAGGATGGATATCTGCAAATGAAAAGCTAAGGAAGAATTCTGAATCCAGAAAGGTACAGAATTTAAAATGATTTCTCAGCACTGGCCAAGTACAAACTGTCAAATTACAGTTTTCTAATTTCTCATTTCTTGTCTGCTAATCTTGGAGTCTTGCTAACCAGAAGGTGCTAAAGTGACTGTGTATCTTTTAACTTTAACAGGCATCTACTAATACACTGTAATTTACATAGTGCCTTTCTTCTGATGAGCACATGTATTTATACTGTTATTTATCCCTTACCACTTCCATGATATGATAGTGAATCAGAAATTTCTGTTACGTAACTGCTGGAGAAACAGAGGCACTCACATTTAAAATGATTTGTTAAAGGTTATAAAGTCAACAAGCTTAAACTTTCTAATTCCTAGTCAAGCTGTTTTTTTTAGTAGATTGAAATGTCTCTCTTTTCCAAGTGTAGTAAAATCATGTACAAGTTCCACAGTGGTATAGTTCCACAGGCCTTTATATCAGGGACCCAAAAGAGAAGTAGACAGCACCACACTATTAGACCACTATGGAATGCAGCTTACAAGACACATGGCAGGCCTTCCGGGTAATTAACTCTTCAACTTCTTTGAAGCCCCACCACTCCTCCCCACCTCCCAACCTCCTCCATCCCCCATTTACACTTCAGTTAAGCCTTGCTGTAATATCTGTTAGGATACATCCATTCAAACAGCATCATGAAGCTGGTCTTGGCATTGAAGGCGAAAGCTATCCCTCTCAGATCTCTTACTAGGCCAACTAGAGTTCGCTGTAGAAGGCAAAAATATGTTAAAATAGAAGAAAAAACAAACCTATAACCACCTGATAGGGACTTTACATATCTGTAATCAAATTCTTCCCCTCATTGTCCAACAAATACTCCTTTCCAGATATTCAGACTTGATCACTTCAAAACTAGAATGAAATCCTTTCACTTGGAAAATTAGTTTTGGGACCTTGATATACTAATTAAAAAAAGGATGTTTCCTGGCCCATCACAGCAAAAATAGAGGCAGACAAAGTTTTAAGACATTAAAGTGACAAATCATATATGAAAAGTGGAAAAGCAAAAAAATTTATTCAAAAAGAGGTAGAAAAAAAGAAAAAAAAAGGCAAAAAGGTCCATACAAGATGAGGGAGAGAGCCATATACCCTGAAGGTCTGATTCCACACCTAATGACACGAAGGTGGCCACAGCACCTTGGGACCCCAAATGCAGACTTGGCCAGGAGAAAACAAAAGATCTACATATTGCCTAGAAATAAAACTGATGTGTCGAATCTTGGAGCCATCAAGTACTACACAATACTTTCATAGAAAAAGGGACTGAGGCCTAGAAAGGTCAAATAACTTGCCCACAGTCATGCTGCTAGGTGGCAAGAGAGCCAAGATGAGTGAGGACTCACAGCACCAAGACTCCAAATCTAATGCTCTCTTTCTCAATAGAACTTTTACTTGTGGGCCTTGAACAGTAATAAGCTAATAGTAATCAGTAGGCTAAAGGAGGTACCATATTTGGGATCCTAACTTATTTGTCAGAAATGACTATGCTCTGCTAACAGTCTGCTTTAAGTAAACACATACCATAAGCTCAATTTTCAAGTCTAAGACATGGTCAGTCTAAAAGACTCATTACATGAGGCATGACAAAGATATGGTAATAGTTGTAGTTCACAGCCAAAGTGTTTTTTTCCCAGTAATTTTACTTGCTTTGTATGGAACTAATGTGATGTGAAAAAGGGCTGATATTTACTGATATCCCTCAATTATCTTTGATATTGGTTGTCAATCTAGCCTACATTACCGGTGAGTTCCACACTAATTTAGCTCTGAATGGTACCCATCTCAGACCCCAAGTGGTGTCACTCTCTGACCTCCCTGCTGACTTAGAGACAGAAAACTAAGAGGCTTTCTAAAGATGAAAAAGAACTTTAGAATGTCAGGTAAAACCTGGCATTTGGGGGGCAATACCCCTGGCTATTTGGTGGCTCTAAAATGCAGCCTGTGTCATTAATACAGCAAAAAATATTCTACAAATATTAATAACATAGTCTCTTCTGGTTTTGATACAGAGATGCATAGGTAAGGAGAGCAGGTGTGCGTGAAATAAAAATATGAGGAAAGCAAAACTCTAACAGTAACAATTTTGAGAGCCAGAAATCACTAACAAAGATAACTTTAAAATTCCATATATATGGAAATTCATAAACCCTTCTAAATGATTCATGTGTCAAAGAAGAAATATTAATGGAAATTAGAAAACAAAAAGAACTGAATGAAAATAAAAATGTTACATATCAAAACTTAAGGATTCTGGAGACTTCTTTCACAATAATGTGAATATATATATGTACTTAGTGCTACTGAACTGTACACTTAAATACGGTTAAGCCAACAAATTGTATGTTATGGGTTTTGTTTTTTTTTTACAACAATGAAAAAAACTCAACTTCTGAAATAATATACCTAGAGGGACGTTTATAGTTTCAAATGACTACATTAGGAAAGAAGAAGAGCTAAAAAGTTATGAAGAACACAATAACCCCAAGGAAATATATGAAAATAAATAATAAGAGTAGAGATGAATGAAATAGAAAACAGATAAAACAGTAAAAACAAAGCAAAAAAAAAAAAACTGTTTTGCAAAGACTAATAAAATCTCTGGCAAGACTGATCTAGATAAAAGAGAGGATGCATAATGAGGCCTATTAAAAATGAAAAGGGGACATAAACTAAAGATACAACAGAGATGAAAAAGGCAATGCAAAAATATAAAATAACACTGATAACACATTTGAAAACTTAAGACAAAAAGAACTGTAAGGGCTGCTTAAGAATACATTTTAATATCAACACTGAGTTTATAAATCCACACTGGCTCTTCTATTTAAAAATCCCAGGAATCCAAGAGCTTAAATAAAAAGCTAAATCAGTGGAAAAGTTATGGATAAGCACCACTTTTTGTACTGCTAACTAATCTAGTCTCTACCAAGGACTGCCCTCAACCAAAAGCTGATCAATCAGTGGGTGAAGGACTCACCTTCGCCTCTTGTTCATTGAAACTATTTGTGCTAAACATCTGGGCCACAGCCTCAAATGCTGCTGTGAGTGGCAACATGAATTGCTCATACTGATCTTCATCCTCTCCTGTAAGGGAAACAAGGAGGGTGTGACCCCAATATACAAAACTCAAAGCTGTGTGTAAATGGAAAATAAGATGGTACGAAAGATGAGCAGACCCAAGGGTCATTCAAGGGGCCCTTTATTAGCACAACAGATTTTAGTGGTAATTTCAGAACAAAATGTATACATAGAAAACAGTTTTTTAAAGTAGAAACTGGCAGAAATCATCTAGTCCAAGGATGTTCAAATTTTTTTGATACTGAGCTAGAATATCAGAAATTTATACATGTATAAGATACTATGTTATATATTTACTTTTCCCTAAGTGAGAACTATTGGCAGTTGAGAAAGGACTGAGTCTGGTGTATGAGAACTAGATGAGGCTCAAACTTGAATCAGGTGCATATGGAGGCTTTATTCACACTTCTTTTTTCAGTTATCTTTCATAAACCTAGAAAGTTTATAACGTCATTTTGGTAGGATTAAATTAAAATAGCTCAAAATTATGATAGTGCCATTCTGCTTCAGTTATTATTTGACTCCAAACTGTTGACATCACAACTAGAGCTAGATAGGTGCTTATGCCCTCCAGGTTCTTTTTTTTTTTTTTTTTTTTTTTTTCCCTCCAGGTTCTTATGTGCAATCTAACTGGGAAATAAAAAGCTTTATGACAGTCTCAGGTGGGCTGCACCTTTCAGGTAGGGTGGAGGGGTTATCTGGCCAATAAGATGCATTTAAGAACCTCAATTCCCACTTCCTTTATTTTACAGATGAGAAATGAACAGAATTTTAAAACCACTGCACATAAGCTGAAACCTTCAGGCCCATGCTATTATTCTCTTCCAGTTACGGGGACCATGACAGTGTGATGTGTTCTTGGTGAAATCAGACTGTTATTTCTGCTAGTTTTATTACTGTTGAAACAGAAAAGACCTTCCCCACATCTAGTTTTCTATCCTCAGGTAAAAATTTAGAACAATGCCAGATTATTTCACAAGCCTCTAGGATTTATTGCAGTACCTAAGTCCACCATGAGGAGACGCCCGAGAGCTGTGTAGAAGGTAGTCCGACATCGCATGTCTGTCAGGTTGGACTGATTGTTAATACCCAAAAATGAAAAGTGCTCGCTCTATTGAAAAAAAGAAAACAAATTAAAATGACAAAAACATGAGTTAGAGGCACAACGCAAACCAGTAATTTTAGAATTACTGAGCCTTTTTGAGCTAATGGCTACACCGTCATTCCTTAAGGGTATGAGGGGTACTAAAAAAATATTTTTGTATTGTTATTGTTACCTACAACTAATTTATCTTAATATGAACACTAGTAGGTGACTTCACCATAACTCAGGTCCTCTGGATCCCAAAGAGTAGCTCTGATGACAGTAAATGCAACCTGGCAGTGTAGTGAGTCACAGCACCAAGGACCTCAGTTGAAACATTTCCTTTCTTTGTGGAGGAAGTATGTACGGAGGTGGCTGAAGAACAGAGGCAGGAAGAGGGGCTAAAACCACTCACCGTGTGATTGTTCAGCATGAACTGTACCGCACTAAGCTTCACTAGTTTCCTTACACTACTGTACGTAAAGACAAAGGGAGGTGGTCAAGGAAAGCACGGTGCAAACCAAGCGTCTTTCATGCAGAATCAAACTTTCTAGGATAAAGTACAGTTTCTTTCTTTACTATGTATTCCATGCCCAGATAATCTTATTTTTCTTAACCACTTGAGTGTAATCTTGCCAAAAGGGAAAAAGTGTGTTTTCTCCTAAGCAGTATTTAACTGACCAAACTCTTACCTGTAGAAAAGGAGATAAAACCCAGCAGTTTCCCCCAAGAATCATGAATATTCTAGAGTAGCTCTTCTCAACAGGACTTCTAAGAGGGAATTAAGCCCTAAAGCCCCATCCATGCCTAAGGCATCCATTGTGTGCAGTGAATTAACTTTCTCTGCAATGCATTTAGAATGGTGCTATCTATATACAATCTTTGGGAGAAATGAGAAAAAAGTCACTCAAATAAAATATATTTAGGATTTACTTCTCTTGCAGACCCATGGTTGTGAAAGGCTATCTTAGAGCAATTCAAACTTTATAGCGGATCTAGTCCAAGTCAAGAAGAAGTAGAGCTACTAACTTTATTGAAAAGCTTGAAATCACATTCCTTCTACCAAGAGGTGAAAGACAAGATGGACTTTGCCACCACTGAGGATGCTAAAATCTTGGCCATGAAGAGTGTGTGCGTATCACATAGGTCTGCTGGGTATTTCTGGATCTTAGAGATAGCTAGGGATAAATCTGTAGGAAGCAATTATTAATAACTTGTGGGATGGCTCATTTTTGGGGTCTGGAATTATTCCTGAATTCTGTGTGGTCATTGCCTTTGGATCCCAGGAGAAGGGACTACACTAAGTAATTAAGTACACATAAAGCTAAAGTAAAGTGGACACAGCAGGAGGCCATGAATTCTAAGACAGCACACCACAGTTCGTGTTGTGCACAGAAGCTGGCTTAGAAAAGGATATCCAATGGAGAGGTCATTGAGAAGCTGTAGTGTCTTGGACGTGATTGGTTCACAGCGGCCCCAGTACTTCAAGTTGGTGATGCTGGAGGACAAAAAGAAAACAAAAAGCAGGAGACACTTTTGACTTGCCTGGTTTCCTTGAGGGTTGGGAGAAGAAAATCATCCATCAAGAATCACCACACATCTGCATTACCAATTCACAGACATCACAACCACAAAAAATGGGTATAAAATCTCCGTACTTACATTTGGTTGACTAGAAAAATTATCCTTCAGATAATCTTCACTACTTGGTTCCAAAGCTACACTGGCCCATACCCAGGCCCTTGGAATTCTGGGGCACTCCAGGGCTGATTTCTGCAGCAAGGGTAAGAGATTTCTGCGGCAGTGATAACATGCAGACGTATGCAATTCTGCACCTGCACATCCACTGTCAGCTGCAGAATTCTAGTAGCCCTTGCTTCTGGGTTCTTGGCTGGCAGAGTCCTTTAGACCCCCTTTGCTTTTTTCATCTTAAATTATGAACCAGCTCATGGTAATGAGTGTTTAGGATTCGGGTGGCTGGAAAGAGGCAAAATGTCACTTTTGCACACAGCCCTGGGTAATTTGGCTCCTAGTGTGTGCTCTGATAAATTGAGCTCCTAAAAAGGGGACAATGTAAACAGAGGGGCACAACTTAAAAAAAAAACACACAACAAAAAAGGGCCAATTAGGAGCTCCCTTTGAAGACAGATCAAACAATAGTACTAGATTTTGGAAATTCAAGAATCTCAAAGAGTGTGATGCTTCTCAGGAGGAATAAGCCTTTTTAAAAGTGGGGCTCTCTTCCTGGGGGCATGCCTAGTGAAAATCAGCACCAGAAAGTGAATGCCCACTCTGGGCACCCCTGGCAGCAGGGTGACCGGGTGACAGGCTGAGAACCAATCACTGAGGAGGGCCACTTTGCTAATGCCATGACAGGGTTTCACCTGTAATACCAAAGGCTATGGATGAGATTCTACATGAACAAAATTAAATCCTTGCCTGTACAAGCCTGGAATGCTCTGGGGCCGGGCCATATCTCTAAGCACAGCTTGTCACACACTCAAATGCACAATTTTCTGACGCAAACGATCAATGCTGGAATACCAAGGCACTGGCAGCACAATGCCAAGATCACATCTTACAATTGCAACAGAATTGCAAAGGACTCTTGCTGATGGCAAGCCAAATCACTTACATTTTTCCTATGAAGACACTTAGGACCATGGTCTCATCATTCAAGCCCAGAACTTCTGAGAGTCGGCGGTACAGCTGGTGGTGTGTTAAGGGAAGAGACAGTAACCAGAAAATACGGATTAGAAAAATCATATGCCAGTACTGTTTTTGTCCTAATTCAGGGTGTTAAGATGTGGGAAGAAAATGGACAACAATGCTGGGGAAGGAATGAGTTCATTTCTAAGTGTTACCAAACAATGGATAGATGCTATCTTACCAGTCCCCTTCAACCTTGAATTAACAAAGACTGTAAAAAACCTGCAGTTCTGAACATCAATTCATGCACAATGACTGAGAAGTGCCAATTTGGGGGACAAGAACAGATGTTTTGACCAGTCATTTGTTAAGTATATGGAGCACTAGAGAAATGGACCCAATTCTTTGTTCTACAGACTAAGTAAGAGGAGCCATTTGAACTACCCTGATACGTAAAATCTGGAGAGTATATGTGAACTGTTACCAAACATTTCTCCCAATCAGCAATTATATGAGCAGAAAGGAGAACCAACCAATGGAGCCAACTGAGAGCCTGTTACCTTAGAGGACTTTTGCACCTGGTCCCCAATGTAGATCTTACGAAACTGTTCAAAAAAGCTCAGCATGGCCAGTTCTAGCTTCTCGTTGCCTGCCTGAGCCAAGCGAGAATCTGTTAGGTTCATCAGCTGGAGCACCCTAGAGGAAGAAAAGCAATGATTCTCTCAACAGCAGGATATCCTGGTCACTCTAGAAATAGTCATACATGTCTCCTCTTCTTCCCATCCTATCTGAAGGGCATCCTCTGCAGGTTCTAAGCTCTGTGAAGGAAACAAAATTCTCCATTTCTGCCCCACAGGAACCACAGCTGAGGAATTAATAAGAATGACTAGTTAGACACTGAAAACTTCTAATCCACTGAGGCTGTAGATTGAGGCAGAACTTGTACTTAGCTTAAAAGTCATGGAAAAAGCACCGGCTCTCCAGTAACAGTTGTCCTTGTGAGCACCTGAATAAAGCAATTTATTTTCTGAATCCAAGCTCCTCATTTATAAAACGAGGGAGACTGGACTAAACCAGTGATTCTCAATCTTTTTTCTTACAGAGCCCTGAATGGACTGGAGACACATGAAGGACAATATTTAAAGATGGCAACACTTCTAGGGATCAAGCAGATATGCTACCTGTGACTTCATCCCTTTACCCTGCACCCATCCCCCCAAAGAAAGAATGCTGAAATGCAAGTGAGTGGATGTTAAATGAATATGAATCATGTTATTCAAGTGAGTCATCTGACATTTTGATATTGTGAGAATATGTAACATACTATTTGTGACATATCATGAGTGAACAGACTCAGTCATCATGTTGCACCACTCAAGTCGAGAATCTGGTATATACGACACTGTCCAAACTCCATTTATATTGTGACACACACAGTATCACACTAGGCTGCAGAATCAAAGAGGTAGTAGATGTTATTCTTAGTAAATCTTTATTCAACTCTTCAAAAATGTCAGTGTGACAGGCTGTAGACACTTTTGTTAGGATTAAGGCACCCATGGGCAGAGGGGTATCCGATAAACAAAATGGGGGTGGAAAGAGCAAATGAGCATTTTTCAGAATAAGAATAGGGACTATGGATTGAAATGTCTGAAGACCAATAAATTCTAAGACATCACGTTAAAATGTGTTTATTTCTAAGGAGAGCACCTGAAAGTTTGGAACTCTTCAGCAAAGCAGTTCTGAAAGGCCACAAAACCATTTTTGTAAAAAGACTAAAACGTTTATTCCTCTTTCACTCGCATTCTCACATGAGGATGTAGTGGGGTTTTGCAGAGGCTATAAGACATATGATGTCATAACAGACTGAATGTAGAAGCAGGTATGAGAATCCAGCTGACTATTCCTATGCTAGACCTGAGAACAAGTCACTTTTCTCATTAGTTTTTTTGAAATATAGTTATTAAAAAAAATTATTTGCATTGACATGTAATTGGGTTTACCGTTATTTTAAAATGAATTAATAAATAGTTTAAAAACCTCTGTTTTCCTTTCTAATATGATAAACACTGATAGATCTATCTCACATTAAAGAGAGGGTCCTTGAGGTCCTTAATACTTTTTAAGGAGGTAAACAGTCCTGACGAAAAGGTTTAATAATCTCTGCTATAAGGGTATTAAAAAATCCCACCTTTTTATTTGTTAGGTAAAATTTCAGAAATCACTAAATGTGTGTGCATTTACAGGTTTTCAGTATGACGAGAAAGACCATCCAGGTACAAAATAACTTGAAATCCTACAGGTGGAAATGTATATAGTAAGAGATATGAAAGGCTGTCAAAACTCTATCTGAGGGGGACATTCAAAGAACCATAGTTTCCTATTAGACTTACTCTGGAATGGCAAAAGCAGTCCAGATCTCATTATCTCTGAGGTACTGTCCTTAAACAGAACTAAAAGCTACTCCCCACTCTGGTTTTCCTAATTCTGTATCCATCAATTCCTTGATGAATTGCTGCAAATAATTGTTTTAATAAGGACTGCAGGCAGAATTCCTGTTGTACTTATAAAAAGGTTTGAAGGTGGACCTGTAACAGTCCTTCATTTTCATGGGCAATCAGCTTCATGAGATTATATTCTATAAATGGGGAGGAAAGTATTAACAGAAACATGTCAAGTTCCTGTGGTCTCAGAACCGAGAAGGGGGCAGGGCAGGATGGTGTCGCAGCAGTGAAATGGGAAGCCTCTGTGGGAGCACTTACCGACAGACAAGCTCGCCATCCATAGCATCTTGCTCGTCAGTGCTGGCAAAAGAGACCCGGCCACCAATCACTGCACCAATGATGTAAACCAGCCAGGTCAGCCTTCCTGCAACAGGAAGAAAATCCATTAGTGTCACCTCCAGTGATAATTTCATGAAGAAATCCCTCCCTGTGGGGTTCATTTTGACCATGAGCTTCCTTAATCTTAACAACACATGGAGAAGAAGCCATAAAGTCTTTTCTTATAGAGTATAGCTATGCCAAGGGGGAAATTCATTAGATAACCTACACTCCCCTATCAGACAAGGTCATTACTTTTAGTGTGCAGTACTTTCTTAAAGTTAACACACCCATTGCAGACAGGATTTCAGTTATTCTTCCCTAGTCCCCTGCAGCGCTTAACAAATACTCTTTTGTGTATATGGAGGTAACTGATGACAGCATACTCTTGGTGGGAAGGTAGGAAAGAGGTGGCAATGAACAAAAGGGCACTGACAGTACCTCCCTACAGGCCCGGTCCACTGTCCACTCACCCTCCTGCACAGCAATATCCATGGGGCTTGCGCTGGCACTCTGGAGCAGCTCCTGATAGGACTGGGCTGACTGGTCAAAGAGCTGCACAAGGAGTGCACATGTCTTCTCGTATTCACAACGTCCAATTGTAGACAGCTGGTCCAGCTGCTGCTGGACCAAACCGGTGTCCTCCAGAGGATCTTCCAGTCCATCTCTACTCCCAAAAGGAGAAAGGAGGCAGCTCTCTTAAAATATGCCTATTGATTCCAACATTGCAGCAGCTTTTTTCTCTCTTCATTTATCCACTATTTCCAAGGGTAGAGGCCCACATCCTAACATTACTTTTAACCAAGGAAGGAATATACAAAAAGTTGGAAGGTCGATGTCTTCATCCTAGCATCAGTCTCCCTTAGGAATATTCTGCTGTTTGGTGTCAATCTTTCCATCTGAATTTCCAGTCCTTAACATCTGTCTGCCTTTATCCCCTCATTCCCGTGCTTCTCACCCCTAGGAGCTCTGGGCTCTTAGCTTCTCACTTGTTTTCAATTATAGTAAACTTCGGGACAAGTAGCCTCTCTCTCCAGTGAGGCCATTGTGACCAGACGTGTTTTGTAATTCAGAAATCTTCAGGTTTTAGGGAGGTAATATGATGCTTCTGTCATGTAATATGAACCCTCAATGAGCTCTGTGGTGTATCAAATACAATATTCTCCTAGCAAAATGTATAAATATTATGAATAGTCATACAAAGTGTAAGTTTTTTAAAAGGCTACACATCAAGCTTGTCCACAGGCGGCCTGTGGGCTACATGCAGGCCAGGACAGCTTTGAATGAGGCCCAACACAAAATGGTAAACTTTCTTAAAACATTACAAAAATTAAGCACAGCCTTTTTTTTTTTTTTTTTAGCTCAACAGCTAACATTTGTGTTAGTGTATTTTATGTGGGGCTCAAGATAATTCTTCTTCCAATGTGGCCCAGGCAAGCCAAAAGATTGAACACCCCTGCTATACATAGTCTCATACCAATACATGTCAAGTTTTGCCACCAAATGAGTTTTGGTGCCAAATTTATGAGAAAATTTAGTTTTCACATCTTGGACTTCGGAATTGCAGGTGAGGCACTATAGATCTACACCAGGTCTTGTCCTATCTACTGGTTCCTAGATTTAAAAATCTTGTCATATTACAAGTTCTCTACTGTTACATCAAAGTATGACAATCTAGCAGCAGCACCACCTCCAATACAACCAGAAGTTCACAGTTGTATGTTCACCATGGTCTACACACTGGGCCAGGACACAGTAATTTAATCCCCATAATAACTTTGTTCAAGAGTACACAGCTATTAACTGGTCATCTAGCTCAGAGCCCACACCTGTAACCACTTGCCAACACGGTCTCACTGAAACTAGTTGAATCCTCAGGAACAGAAACTATATTAATAGTTAATATAGCCTTAACAGCAGCTAATATAACAAAGCCTCCCAGAGGGCTTCACAAATACTCAGACTTTGAAATGATTTAAGTAATATGACAATTAAATGCACCTGACTCTGAACAAATTAAGACTCCAACTTAAAAAATAAAAACCCAATCTTCAGAGTCGAAGTACATTCTCTTGAAAAATAGTCAATGAAAAAATATACAGTAGATTCTTCGTTAATTGGAACTCCAGCAACTGGTGAAATGTTTTTGCTGGTTGTTTGAGAGTGCCAGTTAACAGAGTCTACTGTACAAGAGTATTCTTAAAAGTTTTCATCACAAGAAAAAAAATGTAACTATGTATGGAGATGGATGTTAACCAGACTTAATATGGTGATTATCGTGTAAATATATACAAATACAGAATCACTGTGTTGTACATATGAAACAAATATAATGTTATATGCCAATTATTTTTCAATTAAAACAAAAGGTTAAATGAGGTCTTAAGGGTGTGGCCCTAATCCAATAGGACGGGTGTCTTTATAGACAGAGCTGTATTTCTGTATACACAGAAAGGCCATGTGAGAAGGTGGTTGACTGCAAGCCAACGAGAGAAGCCTCACCAGAAACCAACCCTGTTGGTACCTTGATCTTGGACTATCAGCCTCCCAAACTGTGGGAAAATAAATGGCTGCTATTTAAGCCAAAACAAAAAACAACGCCCCCCCCCAAACTAAAACCAAAAACAATAAAAAAGGTCCCTAAACAAAAATTAATTTCACTTTATATAGGTCATTTTTGAAAGAGTGTGACATTTCTTTAGCTATAGGTTTCTGGTCCAGTTAATAATTAGACAGAAACTACATATTAATGTAATGCAATCAGTTATCAGCTGCCTAGAATTCTTACATCTTTTAGTAAGTTCTGGATTTTGTAATGTTATCTATTTACTGCTTTAGGAGTTCACATTAATCACCACTCACACATTATAATTCTTGTCATCTATAGCCTATAAATGTTTCTCTCTTGTTTAAAGAAATCAGTGGCAAGGATAAACACTATACTGATGTACTTTGTATTCAAAGATACTGCTACCGATAGCAGTAACAGAGGGACACAAAATAGGATGTTCAAGAGAAAGACTATTCTTTCAGATTTCATGCTATTCTGCTGACATGAAAAAAATGATCATTTATGGTACTGGCTCCACTAAGACTCCTATCAAGTGCCTTTTTGCCAACTGATGTCCCATCTCTAGCAAGTCTGACACCCAGCAACTGGTAGGAAAATGAGGAAGGCTGTCCCAGTGTCTTTACCTCAGTATGATGTGAACAGATTCCAAACGGGACGTGATGTAGGCTTTGGTGACTTCAGGAGTATAAGTTTCCAGCATATGGGGCTCTGTGGCTTTCACGTATGGCACAGAGGCTGCCAGCCGCTGCCATAGGCTCAGGAGATAGTGCACACTATTCGGGGCAAATTCCCAGTGCTAAGGAAAACAAAAAGGCCATGAGGCACATTTCTCATTTTTGTAAGCAATGCACTAGTTTCATGCCACTTGGCGCAAAGGATAAAGACTTAAAAAAAGATGATAAACTTTTATGGGCTTGTGTATGGCAACTAGTCTAACGTGTTTATTAGCATTTTAGAGATTAAGCATCTTATGAGAAGAGCTGTTCTAGGCTGGATGAGAAAACTTTACAAGGAAAACCTTGTGCAAGTGGTTCTCCAAAGTTAGTATGCATTAGAATCACCTAGAGAACTTGTCAGAAAGAGACGCCAGGGCACCACCCTGACCTAGTGAACCAGAATTTATGGGGGTGAGACCCAAGCACCTGTCTTTATCAAGCTCCCCAGATGGTTTTGGTACAAGCCATAAAATCTGAGAACCACAGCCTTATCTTACATGACTAAGAAAGAGAGGGTACTAACTCTCTTTACTCTTCTGTCTAGCTCCCTGTTCCAATCTTGCCTTTTCTGGGGGTAATTCTGAGGGGATTCTCTCTACTTTGAATCTAAATATTATCTTTGTAATTCCCACATGTTCCTCTCACAATACTCCTTGCACTTCTGTAATACACAGAGTAGGCTACAACAGAAACTACTCTGCAGGGTTACCCTCTACGTACTTATATTCGCCTCTGCCAAAAAAAAAAAAAAAAGTTCTTAGAAGGTTAAAACCAATGAGCAAGAGAAGAGGTTCCGATGTTTAGGAAGAAAAAAACCAAGCAACCAAAGACAAACCTGTAGGCTGGTCACTGTGAAGTTAGCTATCAATCGGATGACCTCAGGGTAGTTCTCCACCTTTACTAATTCTCCCAGTTGATAGTTACTCTTCAGTCGGGCCAGTAGTCTGCAAAACTCATGGTAATTGTTTGGGTCTGATAAACTCTGGTGATAGCACAGGAGGAAAACAAAATGTGAAATATGATTCACTATACTTCCAAATGACATTTGGGATGGTGTGAAGGGAGCGGGGAATCTACTTTAACTTCTAAGGTGCAGGTCATCATTCAGAATGACACATCTGTATGATGTTTAAGAACAGTTTTTTAAAAAGGATGGTCACATCTGTTATCTCATCTGTTCATAATAATCATCCTGTGAGATGGGATTATTAGCCTCAGTCAAAGAGTCTGAAATGGAAGCCTAGAGGATCACAGTATATTCTTAAGGCTGTAAAGCTGATTAATGGCAGAATAGGGGCATAAAATAAGATGTGATGGGTCTGTTTGCTTCCTACCAATTAATGGAAAGATAATGAAATTTTCACTTCCACATCTGTCAAATTTATCATTAGGCACAACTAAACTACAGTGGCAAAGACATGCAGATGTTTTATATATTTATATCACCACTGCTATAAATTAATCTATTCCTATATTGTTTATGTATCTTCTCATATACTTACATCCAACTTTTGATGTGTAATTGATTCCTTATATATGTTTTCCTCAATTAGCATAGGAAGGACAGACTCTACTTTGAACACTACCGTATGCTGGGCACATGGTAGGTGTTTCATAAACTATTTTGGGAATGAAAAATGTATTTTTAAAAAGAGGGACAGAACTGATTGTATTTTAAAATGAACTGATTTTATGGTTATTTCCTAATGAAGTAAACTTTTTAAAAAAGTAGGTATTTGGTGAATCTCTGAGATAGAAAAAGACTAAAAGGGCAATAGAGTTATGGAACAAATATTTGAATGAGAAAGCTCTCCTTTCCCACCTAAAAGCAGCCCTATATACTTAGGTAAATAATGTACATTCAAAAAAATTGAAACAAAAACAAGTAAATTTAAATTCTTAGTTTCTTGGGGAAAAATTACTATAGCTCTATCTTTATTTTCCTATACAAAGTGATCCTTTCCACAACTCCTGCAATTCTAAAGCTGGAAGAGCTAAGCTCCTCATTTGGGCAAATGTTCTCAAGCACTTTCTACAAATATAGTCACTTAAATCTTTTGAACACATTGAGCTATTTTCTGGGATTTCTGCTAAGTGTGGCTTCTAGGTGGACTTCCTTCTGACTCATAACAGAGAGGTATGTGCACATGTGCCCACACAAAATCATATATACTATATATATGAATGAGGGCTGTGTCCAGAAAAAAATCCAGCCATCATCAATATAACATTGTAATATTACACGGTTGGATATTTTATGGACAATCTTTGTGTGTGTATGTATGTATGTATGTATACAGAGGGTGCCAAAAAAAAGTATACACATTTTAAGAAAGGAAAAAACTGTATTAAAATTGTAATACTTAATATATACCAATAACAGAAGATGAATACAAGTCACATTTGACTTCTGCAATTACAAGAGGTGCTCAAAGTGGTTACCATCAGTATTTATGTAATAAGTCATGACATCACTTAAAATGTGTATACATTTTTTTGACACCCCTGGTATATGTATCTCAGTCATAATATATATTCGAATAAAAACAAACCCTTAAATATTACCTGTGGATTTTCCAGTATTCGTTTCACACCATCGACAAGATGAGAGAGAAACTTGGCCCTCTCTGCATTGTTAAACAGGGATCTTCTAACTGAGGCAATCTGTACTAAACAGGATAAAACCTGAAAACAGGGCACAACCCAAACACAACTCATTTAAAAAAGACTGTATAGCCATTTTTATGATTCCTTCCTCTCCTATAATATTCTTCTTTACATATGCCACCATTTCTGTTTTTTTCAACTCCTATTACCATTATAATGACATAAGAAAATCAAGGAAGGTATAGTTTAGGATATCTGAAAACAGCTTTACTAAAAGAAAAAAATGGAGAATTATATCTAAGTTAATCATAATAATTAGTGAAATTCACACTTTGGAAATTCACTTAGGTATTATTCTTTGACCACCCCAATGGCTTCTTTGATTCTTGTTAAGATACATATTTAAGGCTTGAAAATACCAAGCAATTCATAGTTTAAATAAGCTTTAGATTTAGTTTCTTTCTGTTTTATTAAGGCCTTTTGACTCATCAGACTTTGCTCTGTAGGGCTACAATGAAATAACCAAGTCAGATCTGTGCCATGAGAAAACCAGCTTTTATGCTGAAAACCTTTTACCCTTTCCCCACTGTGCTAGATATTTATATTCTCTGCCCCACCAGATCTATTTTCTACTCTTCTCCACCCTGCTCTGTTCCCTGGGAGGCTGACCTCTGTTGACTAACAACAGCCAAGCTCCCTTGCCCTCTTGCTTCTAGTTGGCTTTATCCACTGTAAAGTACCAGCAGGCAATTAGGGCAGGAGGAAGGAGGTGCCACCCCTGGCTGGGCCACGGCTGGCAGAGTCTCTCCACCTCCGATGTACAGCCCTCCATGAGGCCACAGCTTCAGCTCTCTCCAGGGCTACCTCCCTTGCCCCTCAAAGTCCCCCACAATTGCTAGCCCAAGGGATACCGTCACTATCTCTTGTCGGAGTCCGTTTCCCGCCCCCCGCCTCATACCTTTATAGTCTTTTTATTAATTACCCTTCTTGAGTACATTACCTTTTCCTACAGTAAACTTGATACAAACAACAGTGAACTTATGTTTCCACTAAATCAAAGGTCTGTATTAATTTGGAAAAGTACTACAATGACCAGGAAAGTAGTCCGCTGCAGAAATACTACGCAAATATCCATTACTTCACTGTTTTTTCTTTGTATATTTTGTACAACGGTATTTTATACCAATAATCTGAAATACCAGACCAACGTCTTTTAGGATCTGCATACATTTTAAGATTTGAGGAGGCTAATTACTGCTTTAAAGGAGAAATGCTTTTGCATCATTTCCAAGAGCTTTCAAGTGTTATTTAGGAAGAAGTATGCACATTTGCCTTCCCATTACAGCTTCCATTTACTACTATGTAACATATGCCTGAGGGATTTTCAAAACTTTTCTCAGTCAGGACAATCTTCAGTTAGACAATATAAGGTGAATCCCCACACTGCAGCCATGGCAATCTGAGGTATAGTACAAAGTCAGGATGAGACAAAAGAACTTGACAACTGCAGTAATTTGTCATTAGACAGGAATAATTTAAAAAGAATTAGGACTTTATTTAGAAAAATTTTAAGCTATAGGCCTAATCTCAAAAGGCCAGATAACTAACCCTAGTATTTCTATGCTTTACTTCTATGATTTTATACAACAAAATGAACATAAGAGTCATTTCACCACTGCTACTTTCCAGAAACAGGTTTGCTTTAGAAACTGACTCACCAGAGGTGAAAATGAAGGAGGGATGGAATGATACAGGTCAAAAAACAGCTGCAGAGTTGAAGAATCTAAGAATGCTAAAAGAAAGACAAAAGAGCAACTTTATGGAGTATGTCTGCACATTGCTACTGGTAAGCTGCTGGCACTGTGTATGTTAGGGAACATATCTTCTTGCTTTCTTATCTTACAGAATGCTTATTTCCTTTGAAAGTGATAAACTAACAGGATTTTTTTGGTTTTTGTTTTCCTTTTTTAAAGCACTGTGTTCAATTCCTCTAAGAAACAGATTCACTGATTCTGAGAGACCTTATGACAATCAGGGCTCTGTTCATAGCAAGAATTTTTATCCTTAGGAACACAAACCAAACATAAACACATGTTCTTTTGTTTGATTTTGTTTTTAAAGCTAGACATTACCTAAAATGAGTAAGATAACAGAAGTCTCTAAGTGGCCAGTGCAAGAAGGTCAAAGTCACATGGGCCAGTAATTAAGAGTTCTTCCAGGCTGGGGGATCTATAAGATCCTCCAAAAACCTCTCCCTCACTTCATAAATATAGATGCTGAAATTCTAAATGATCTCTTATAGCAAGCAAGGGATTGCCAGGCACCCTTTAGATCACCCTACAGACACTATGCAGAGTGGGGCAGCAGCCTGTTTCAGGTGGTTGTGATTCTGTTACCTGATCTCCAGCTGGTGGGAATTTGTACTGTGCACAGGTCATCTGAGGACTCATCAGTAGAAGTGCCGATGAAATCAAAGTTCAGGCAGTTATGAGTGAGTTTGAGCAGTTGCATGAGCAAACCATGCTGACTTTCATCATTCAAGTTTAGATTCTTTCCTGAAGCCTGTGAAAATTACCACACAATGAGCCCCATACAGTCACTCCTCTCTTGTAAGCTTGCTACCAGACTCAGGAACTGACTGTTGAGGAAAGGGGGCTGTATTTCAACACAGCACAGGGGTGTTTCCCCTATTAAAAGATGCTGTGCTTCTATTTTCTTAATTTCATTGTGAAAATCTTAGCTCCTTATTTACCTTTACAACATATTTCCCACAAAATATGAAGCTGGTATTTAAAGAAATCCTGCTTTTGACACCTGTTCTTTACACTGTGTAGACACAATGTCCACAGGGCAGCCTGATACAGTATGTGTGGTTAACTTCATTTGCATGTGAGATCCTAGCTATTTCTAGACTGGGCTAGGATTAAATTCTGGGAGGGAGTTCTAGGAAGTTTCACATCCCCCTACCTTCCTTCCTCTTTTTAACATTACTGTCCCCAGCATCAACAAAAGCCTGGTAAATCAAAATTAAAACATAACCACCAATGGATTTCATTTATTCACTGGCAGTTTATCTGCCTGCAGCTCAATACTGGGCCACAGCTACTGGGCTGCTCACATGCAAAGTCCATACCAGCTGTGACCTCAGTGACTCGCTGGCTAACTGTGTTTGATGGTTATCAGCGAGCAGGATTCAATCCTTAGTTTCTCAAAAGCCTTTCCCCTCCAGGGGGTACAGCAGCTTTTTCCAGGCAGCCTGCCCAAGCTGAGGACTGTCTGGGAATTCTGAGATAAAACTAGTAATTGAGGAAAAAGATGGACATCATTAAATGGAGCAACAGAAAGAATCCAAACTTGTTTTTAAAAGTAAAACTGGGGCATACTAGAAAATGAGGACAAGAACAAAACCCCCTAAAATCCCCCAAATGAACAAAGAGCCAGAGGCTAATCCTGTTTAGCTTTCTATAGGCCCAAAACAGGCCATCATCATCATCAATGTGTAGAGCACGTAGGTTACTACTTCTTTTTTAGTTCAACTCTATAAGTAAATGAGCTGAAATGCCAACTTTTCTATTTTAGAACAGGTAATTTCCTTATGTGATACCGTCTACCCCTTCAGGTTATGAAATCCAAACGGATGTTGCAAATTCAGAGTCGGCTTTTCCTCACAGATACTGCTTGTTTATCTGCTGCTTTGAGCTCAGTGGGGGACAGGGGAACCGGCCTAGTTTTTGTGCACCTAGTTTTCATGTGCTAACAATGTCACCTGAGCCTGCGTTCAGAGCACTACGAATCCAAATGCCATGAAGCTACGTGATTTTACTCCGTACAGGAAGATTTTCTGTGGGTAGAAATAGGGCAAACAACATAATCTCAAACTGTGGCACACTAGATTACTTTAAGACAGGAGCATGGGATAAGTATTCCCGTAGGGATTCGAATAGATGTGAAATAGAGAAATCACAATCCTTTCTCTAACATCAGTTGTGAGTCTGGCAAGTTTCTTCAACATCTTGGAGACAGGTATTATGTGAGAAATGATGATGACTGAAGAGATGCTTAAATGCTCGTGGGGTCCGTTAAGAGCTGACATCTAACACATGTCCACTTATTCTCATTCTTTCAAAAGAAACGGGGAAGCAGGACCCAATGCACAATCTCACCTGTTTTAGTAAATTGCAGGAAAGTGTGAAGATATCAAATAACGATGAATCTCGGAAAGAAGAGGCTATTTTTCTGTGCTTGGTTAAAGGGTGGGTGGTGTCTGCCTGTGCAGAAAAATAAACCAATGAAAGTTTTAGAATTAACTTCAAAGAAAATAATTTTTTATGTAGACTTTGAATAAACTAGAAAGATTTTCAATAAAAGCAACAAAAAACATATAACAAAATAATGTTTAAATTACTGTTAAATTACATAAAGTGAGAGGACAAGAAGCTGCTAATAGCTGGCCAGGATATCACATCTCTAGAACTTACAGAGGGAAGACAGAAGAAGGGATGAATATCTTCACTGCAAAGTTTTTATTTTTTATTTTTTTGTGGTCCCCTGGCTGGGAATTGAACCCAGACCGCGGCATTGAGAGTGGATCACCTCCACTGCAAAGTTTTAATTTCCTTTGCACTTAGGTAAAATTTAACAAATTGTTGGCAGATATCGCTAATAATCACTATTTGTATTTTGCACTGTGGCTTAGTTTCAAAAACAGACAGTAGCAAGGCTTGCGTTTTGGTAAACAATCCACTCAGGGCTTCTGCAGAATTCTAAAACAGTCATTAACCATTAGCCATGACCTTAAAATAAATGACAACACCCTGTAATACTCTCTTCCTTCTTTGACCAGTTTATATTTCCACATGCAGTCGATACCATAGAAGTGTGCACTTCAATTGAATGGCTGTATTGCTCACTATCTTTTCTTTTCTTGGTGGCCACATTTTCAAGGTTTTTGTGGTTAAGGACTAACTCTTGTTCTTTTTTAGCATGCCCTCTACTCCTGGCACACAGTAGGCACACAGTAAGTGGAATAAAAGAATTTCAAGATTGCCAAGGGTATTTTTAGTCTGACTGAAAGCTTAAATCTCTTCTATATACTAACCAAATCATCCAAGAGGGACCTCATTTTGCTTTGGGCACATTAAAGAATGCGGCAAGATTTGTGACAGACAATGAAGTTATGGAACCTCCTTGATTTTCTTTCTTTCTAAGTTCAATTAAAAATGGTAACAGAAATATACTTTCCGATTTAAATTTGATATCCCCCCAAAATTGCCAGAAAATTAAGTTATATAGAAGTTCAAAACATTCAATTCTAGCTTAAGTATTACTGCGTTATCATAAATGTCTTAGGTAAGATATTGCTAGATTATAGATCACATGCCACATATAATGTGTTCTACTGATCATAATACAGAGAATTACATGTTAAGCATATTACATACATTTCTATTGTTTTCTTAATAAAGACAAGTAAACTTCTGAAGCTTTTTAATATAAACACTGATGTATTTTGTAGGGCCATGCTTCAAAGGAGAGAACGCAAACCCCACAATCTCTGTTAATGCATGCTTTCCTACTACAAAGGTAACAGTAATTAAGTAAGAAGTTAGTTATTAAGAGCAGGGGATCTGGAATAAGACTCCGAGGGTTTGAATTCAGATACTGTTGCTTGCTAAATGTGACACTTTAGACACATTATTTAACCTTTATGTGCCTCAGTTTCCTTATCTAGAAATTAGGATAACCATAGTACTTATTGACTGTGAGAATAAAATTAGTTAATTCAAGTGAAGTGCTTGGCACAGTGCCTGTCACAGCAATCACTCAAAAATCAATGTTATTATTTTGATAATTACTGACCAAAAGGGGGATTGCACGTGACAGAGAACACAATATGGACTCCAGATTTTAATTGGCTATAAGCAAGTTCATTTAAAATAATACCAATTCAGTTAAAATTTCTAAGGGTTAATGAAAATGACTGCATAAATATAAGCAACAGCAACAGTGATGCCAACGTAATTATTAGCTGACAACTGAAAAGTGAGATGCTACAACTGATACACTGGCCTGTTCAATAATTATAAAATTTTAGCTGGATACAAAAGTAAATGACTAATAAAAAAAATAATAGCCAGAGCGAAAGAAAGCTACTGGTGTTTCCTCTGTAGTGATCTGTATCATCAATGACTATTTAAAAAATTATATGGTATTTAGGAGAATGTTTTATGTATTCTGAAAAGATTATAAGCAACATCTTTAATAACAGGATATGGGAAATGATTTTTAAATGGTTATAAACACATTAATGTATACAGCAGAAGGGGCACACAAATGATGCTGGTTCCACTTTTGTGTTCCCCTTTTTGGGACTCCTTTTTCATTAGCAAAGCAATTATTTCATTAAGGTTTTGACTTAGAACTATTGTTCTCATCCTAATAATGAACAATAATACCAGTGAGGAAAGCTGAAACGGGAGACAGAAGGGGACCAGGACAGAGTGAGATGGGCTGCACTTACAGAGGAAAACCCAATGCAACTCTTGTTTCAAAAGGGCATTAATCACTTACCGCAAAAGCACACAACTGCCAAAAAAGATCATCCCACACAGAGCAGAAAACACCAAACTAAGAAAAAATATGGCACTTACTTCAATGAGGAAGGCTGTAGCACTTACTTGATTAATTTCATTGGTTAGCTGAGATAAAATTGTAACGCCAATGATGCAGTATTCAACACTATCCTGGTAAAAACAGGTAAGGCAGAAAGAGAAGGTGTGTGCAGTTTGATTTCAGCAATGGGAATGCAGTCATATTTTTAAGTGACAGAATCATGTGTTGCTATTAAAACTGCCAAAACAAGATAGCTTAAAACTGCTACTCTGCAGGACATAAAACCTGTCATAAGGGAAGACTGCTAAATCTGACTTCATCAAAACGGAAACCTTTAGTATTTTAAAAATACCCATAAGCATTATACCACACACATTATAAAAAGAGAAAGTGGCAAAACACATTTAAGATAAATGACAAATGAATGTGTAACATAATTTACAAAGAAACTACATACAACAAGAAAAAGGCAAAGAACCAGATAAGAAATATACACAGGTGTAAATAGGAAATTCACAGAAAAACAAAAATTAAGTAGTAAATTAACATATGATAATTTTTTTCTGTCTCATTCATAACTCAAATGATGAGATGCCAATTTTTTTTACTTGTTAAACTGGAAAAAATAAAAGAATTGAGTTCGTAGGGTGAAGGCACAAGGAAATAGGCACTCTTTTAATTGGAGGAAGCAAATTTTTTTGAGGGTGATTTGGAAATATCTTTTTCCTTTTCACATTTTTAATTTCTGAATCTCTAAGACTGTTTTTCTATTTTAATTGCCTGTGTATGTAATTCCCCAGCAAGTGATGACAGAATTAGTATTATGAATTAAATTAATTATAGATCTTAAGTTTCTTGGGCCAATTTTCTACTTAGATACATTGGCTGAAACATTAGGGAAAATGAAGTTTGTCAAGGAGTTAAAACCCAACAAAATATGGCCATCAAAAGGCCCTTCAGATAATATTTCAAGGCATATCTACAGCAATATGTTCTCTTCAGAACTGGAAATATCTTTGAAAGCCAAAATACACACATCCCTTTGAATAATTCCAATAATCCCTACAAACACTCATTCAAAGTATGACAAGATATATATATCTATGTGTATATTTGTGTGTGTGTATACACATACACACACACTAGGATATTCATTGATTTAACAGTCAAAATATAGAAACAAACTAAATGTCCACCTCTAAGAGATTAATTAATTAAATTATGGTAGTTTAGACTGGAATAGTATACAGGCATTAAAGGAATGAAGGAGGGTTTCTGTTTGTGCTGACATGTAAACATGCAAAGCCAAGATATATTAAAGGTAAAAAAGATACAGAAGAGAATATACCAAATAATTCTATTTTGTATAATTTTTAGGAAGAACAGTATATATGTAAGTACTACATGTTGCTTCTCCTGTTTCTATTACATCAAATATATACATCATACCTGTAAAAACCTTGTGACATCTGTGATTGCATTTCTGAAGACATAGTCATCCTTCTGACAGTCAAACCAGCCCAGTTTTGTGATTCTGGCATATAACTGAATTAGTGCTTGTGTCACAAAAGTAGCCAACTTTGGCCGAGTGGCAAGGTAGTTAAGCACATAGTTCCCTGTAAAACAAAAACAACTGATATAACAGAAAGTTCTGCCAGGGAAGGGCATACATCTTTAAATGTACTAAATGTCCAAGAAATGGTAAATTTACACTATTAACCCTAAACTTCCTTAGTTCTTCATGTTACTGAGAAATGGGACTTTGAATTTAAGATTAGTAGGCTTTCTCACTGAGATTTTTATACTTGTCCCAATGAAGAATCTGAAGCATGGCAGCCTTGAATCTATTCCTAGATGGTTAAATAACAATCTGCACAGAATACAAAATCCTTAACAATGGTTTCCTTAGTTATCAGTGGCAGTAAAGACTGAATGAAAGATACCTTCTGACAACAAAAGGGATTGCTTTGGCTTTATCTACAAGTAATTACTTTGGGCCCTCTTCAGTTTATTAAGTCCAAAATTCTGGAAAAAACTGGATTCCAGATATTCTGTAGGGTTACCAATTTCAGAACATTGTCAAACAAGCAACATAAATTTAACTATTACTAAGCACATCGCTAAAACAAACTAGTATCTTTAAGAGAACAGATAATACCCTACTTACGGATATCTATTCGTTGCTCCAATGGTAGAGGGTTGTTTGTGCGTGATACAAGCTTTGTAAGGCATGTAGCTGCCAGCAACTGGGAATACGATGACTATGGAAAGAAGGGAAAGAGGAAAGAACTTATAATTCAGTTGTAATGAGTTAGTCATAAGGTGTTTACTTGGAGATCTGTGCTCAGATCGAAGAAAAATGAGTTTTGCGATACTCGATCCTCCAGATTTTAGAGGGTCTATTATTCTAAGGAAAAGAAACCCATGGAGCGTGTGTGCTCATTTCGCTGATTTCAATCATGAACAAGGGACAGGATAAAGTGAGTGGGATGATCAAATGGAATCCAATACAGATATCTGCATCACTTCAAAGGAGCAGCTGCTAGAGGAGATATTTTCAGGGAAACATTAAGATCTTTAGAAGACAAACCTCTTTCAATTTAAACCAAGAAATCTTCCCCTGTCAATAGCCTTGTTATAGTAATGTTTCAAAAAGTTTCACCTCAACATATATATCCCAAAGTCACCTCAAAATATTCCTGTAGCATGAAATTAGAAAGAAAAGAAAAAGAAGTATTAGAGAGAATATGCTGCATTATGCTGCACAGTTAATCCCCAAATTATAGTTTTCCATCAGCACAGCTATCAATTGGCTACAGCTTTGAAGAATGTATATACTAGTTTTAAAGTAAATTAATTACAATTATTTATGAGAAAATAAAAATTCTGCCCATAGCAATGGAACAAGCTTATCATATTCTCAAGTGTAGATTTTAATGAATTCTAACTTGATGCAGAATCAGAATTATCTATTTGATCTTAATGTATTGGAAGAAGTCATGTGTGAATTCCTCCATGTGGCTGTATTACATAATGTCACATAGCAGGGACGACTCAGAACCATTAAAACAATTTAATCAAGGGTCAAGGATAATTTTCTATGAAATCAGAAGTCCTTAAGACAGCAGGATATCCACAGGCATTACATAATGTCATCAGTTATAAAAAACATTTAAGCTTAAGGAAAAAAAAATCTATAAAAGTGACTTTGACATGTGATTTCTATTCAACATCTCTAAACATGGTTTAAGCTATTAGAGCATGTGGGTCAAATCACTAATAATGCAACAGAGGCTACTACAGTTATAGAATATAGTGTATAACTATTAACTATACACTATATAACATGTAAATGGTCTTTACACATAATCCCCAAACCTGCTAAATCACTGAGAAGTCAACAGATTAAAAAGAAAGACCCACTCCAGTTAAGTGTTTTCAGTAATACATCAGTTCCATTTTATTCCAGCTTGCTGACTGCCAGCATGAGGATCTGGGGTTAACATGGTGTCAAAGATGACACTGGGGTTCCAGCAGAAGTCAGCGGGAAGAGCTAGTTGTTATGTCTCTCACAGTACAAATCTAAGTGGATCAATCCTAAGATCGAGTGGCTGTAAAGGCATATACAAAATACTACATGTGACAACAGAACAGAGCACTACGTAATCTCTGACCAGGACTCTGCAACCCTTCAGATACTTGGAAAAAGAGTGACCTTCCCCAACTACTAACGAGTAATTTTTAGACAACTGTAATTTGTTCTATTTACAGGATAACACTGTAACACTACCTATGAAAATTCAAAAATGAAGTCATCTAGAATTCTACCCTCTCAACAAATTAGCTGCTTTCATTCTTTTCACATTTCTTTCCAGTTTTAAGTACAGTGCTCGCTACTAGTATGGTTGGGATTCTGACTCTCTCAATGCCCTTTCGTGACCCTTGGTTGGATTCTTACCCTTCCTAAGACCTCCATCTTGACAAAAATATTTACTTAATCAAATAGCTCTCATTAAAAGCATTATTTTGATCGCTGCACTGCCATTTTTAGCTTAAAGGGGCTCTAATTCCATTTTCAAAACTATAACTTCCAGTTATTTTAATTGTCAAGACCATTCTCCCCCACATACCTAAGGCAATAAACAGCAGCTATAGTTGGTACAGAGGAGGAAAAACAGAAGACTGAGAATCCTGTAAGGTGACCTGGACTTTGTGAATAAGAAAGGTCATTTACATACAGCTTTATCTTCTTTGTAAAGGATGTGAGGTAGTACTTAAGAATAAACAACAGAAATTTGATTCAATGTGAAAAAATCACAAGACAAAATATATGTCCCATAAGATTTTCCTGATGAGGATGTACGGCCTTTTTTTTTTTATTGTTGTTGTTTGTTTGTTTGTTTTTTGCCAACATGGCAGGTATGTTGCTTTTTAAAAGTCAAGTTAAGAAGGGAGAGGCACCCAGAAGGAACAGAAGCTATCCCAACCCACCCCCAAACTTAGAACCAGAACACATTTTCTTAAACCTGTTATTCTTCAGGATTTTTCAAATGGTACGTACACTTCCTCTTTCGAGGAGTAGCTGGCACTTGCTCAGGCAATCAGGGCTGTTGGTGAATTCAACCAAGGCTTTCTCTGCCTGGAGTCGAGTGGTTGTATCTGTGGTTTCATACAGCTGTTTGCACAGATTCTCTAGCTGGGCCAGGCTCTGGAAAAGATCAGTCAAAGAAGAAATCAGTCCAGACTACTATATCCACAGATAGTGTGCTTGAAATTACTGAACAAAGATAAATAATAATCAATGCAGAGAAACTTGCTTCTCAATTCCGAAGAGAAGCTGGGTGACTTTATCTAATAATATTCATTTATAGCTCTCCTTTTTGATGCTTTAAAAGACAAAATGATAGAATGCCTAAAATACTACACACTCCCTTAAAGAGCAATCACAAATGATGTATTTTTCCCTTAAAAATACCCATCTTCCTCAGCTTTTCCAGAAGGTTTTCAAATAAAAATTCAGAACTTACATGTTCCCCAAAATTATGGGTACTAGAGGTACTGCTGTCAAATGAAGCACATAAACACACACTATAGGTGTCACAGAGATCTTTACAGCTTTAAATATTTTCCCTTTGCCTAGCAGTTTATTAGCTTACAATTACGTATATGCATGAAGATGGTCAACCTCCATGAGAAAGCTTCAGAAAGCATGTACGCACCTTCCTCCCTGGGTCCCTCATGGCTAAAATTCAGCAGACTCTCTTCTGTTGTACTTTAAACTCTTGCTTCGGTTCCAAATTTAAATTGAAGGGTCAAAATAAATTCAACCCTAACATATGCTCACACAGAGATAAGACAAGGGAACCGCCCCCAAACAAACCCTTCTCTCCAAATCTTGAACCAGTTCCAGGGAGGCAGGAAGGGGATGGGTGTGTGCTTGGTCAGAAACCCAAAGGAACGCAAATCTACTTCCACCTAATGCAGTGTTGAAAAGCAAAGAGGAGAGAAGTAGTAAGAGATGACTTAACTGTCATTTCCACTACCTGAAGAAGAGGGCAGATATCTGTTAGTCTTTAAAGGAACGGCTTGGACTTTAAGAAGGAATCTGAGACTACTTTCTACAGTAGCAAGCAAGACTTGGTTTAAATAGTTTGAGGGATCCTAATATTAGAAACAATTCTGACACAGGCAAAAAAAATAATAATACTTCAACCAACCAACCTGGGTAAATAGCCAAAATATACTGCATAGTCTGCTCAAGGCTTTTATTATCACTTTATTTCCTTATGCTGTGACTTCATAAATAAGAGCTTTTCTACTAAGCAGGAAAGCCCTCAGGGCAGGATACCTATTTTATTCAACATGATTAATAAATTTCAAACATCAACCCACAGGTAACAAGACAAATATTGACACTCTAAAGTCATCAGTCTCACTTCAGAGAGCCCCTCCCCTCTCCAAGAAAAACACAACCTCCTACTCTAAAACAAAATAAACAAGCCACACTTCACAACATACTGGGGCTCTGATTGGGTTTGTGTTTAATTGGTTCCTCTCTGACTTCCACTTAATATCCTCAATTCAATAGCACAGAGAAACCTGCACTTGCAAAGCAGATCTCAAGTAATAAAGTTCATAAGCAGTACATGAGGAACAGAGGGTGATTAGTTACATGCATGAAGGCTGTCCAGGAAGTACCCAGCCATGTGATATGAAAAATAGAGGCATTTGTGGTTGGATGTTTTTCTGGATTGTATTCCCATGAAATACATGTGAAAGTCAGTGATTTGTTGCCAGTACTGGCTGAAGAAGCTAATGACGAATCAGTTTAATTATAAATCCACACATTTCTATGCAAGGGATTAAATCTCCTTCACAAGGTTATGTTTCAACCTAGCAGGCAAGGTCCCCCTATCCCCCATAAAATGATTCACTTAAATGGGAACAAATTACTTAAAAAATAGGTAGCAGAGAAGACATGAACAGAAAGACACCTTGACCAAAATGGAAAGACAGCAGCTTCACAACCTTCACAGAGCCACCACACACTGTTGGGTTTTCCAATATCCTGAACAGACACTCCCTAAATGGTCATGCAGCTTAAAGTATAATGACTCTCCTTAAAATCTGATCAGTCAGTTCCTGGTAGCACCTCTGGTGCAACTCTTGTTTATGTTTATTACAACGAAGCTGTTCACATGACAATGACTAAGCATCTGTCACCAGTAGTTCCTTACTGCTAAAAACCAACATGAAGGTTTTGGTGAGCTCTTTTCGTTGTTGTTTTGTTCTGATTTGCTTTAATTTAGCGGACAAAAACATACTGCAGGGTAACTCTGGAAATGAGTTCTCAGCTCAGGAAAGAAGACTGTTTAAAAAACAAAAACGTAATTTGACCATTTACACAAACAGATTGAAGAACTAGAGTTCTATTTGTTTCCAGAAGAACAAACAGGAAAAAATTATGTTTTCCCAAACAATTAGTAGAAGCATCTAAAAACCACAGGGTTGAGTCATTTTATTTGGGTTGCCCACACTCCCCATGGAAAGAGAGAGGCTGACACATTTACTTTATGTTCTTTTGGATCCTTCTGTTCCCAAAGCAAATCTAATAGATTATTCTGAATCAACTTTTTCTGAACCAGAATAAAATATTTATCCTACAATTATTTGGTTGCTATTAAAGCTAGTACTTCACATTTAGAGTAGCAATAAGACACCCCAGTATTTCTCCCCTTTGCTGGATCACTCCTGTGTGAAGCTTCCATTCACCAGTCCTTTTTAAGGATGTCTATCACGTGATGCCAGTTCAGTCACACAGAGGTCTCCAGAAGAGAATGTCTATTTTCTATTCCTGAGATTGCCAAACCTATAATCCACAAGAAGCTTCCACCTGGTCCCACTGCAACAGAAAAGCATGTTTGGGTAAAATACTTCACAGAACTGGATGACTATCCCCAACTAACAAAGTACTGCTTTAGTATAAGAAACCCAAGGCAATCAAACCCCCAAAACTAGATCACACTGAGTGTACATCACCAATAGCTGCAATGAAGGTATTAAAAGAATGTATCTTCTTTAAAGTTTGGAACATAATTTTACACAGTCTTTTAAACCTAGATAGAGAAAAAGCAGCTCAATTATTCTCTTTTCAATATAAGGTAACACCAGAGACTATGATTTTTTTTTTTTTTTTGCCTTTTGGTATGTGGGTAGCTCCCTGGCTGGGAATCGAACCCAGGCTGCAGCGCTGACAGCACCAGCGCCGCAGCCTTAAGCCGCTACACCATCAGGGAACTCCCAACACCAGAGACTATGGACCTCAGACTATGGACCTCAGAATGTGATGATTTATCTAAAGAGCTGCCTCTAGATTAGAGGAAAATGAAGATTTTGTTTGCACATTAGATGTTATACTACTCCACAAAGCAGAATATCTTGGAATTTATTTTTATTCATTTGTAAAACGTGCTTTTTAGAAAGCTTAACAGTATATACTTTTAAATCGGACTCATTGCTTAAAAAATTTTTCACTTGGAGCTTTCTAATCTCTAGAGAGTAACTCGCTTTTAGGAAGGATTTGATGACATTCCCAATAACACAGAGTACTTAACTAGAAAACAAGCATAACTCTTGGATGGCTAGTTAGATCTGCAGGTGCTCTGACAGACACCTGAACCACCTGAAATGACCAGAAGCCACCTCTTACTACAAAGTGTGAAGGCAGGCTCAACCCAGAAGTTCTCAAGAAGAGTACAGAGTGGAATTATCAATTTAGTAGCTGAATCTTCAAAATTAGGATACCTTAAATATAAAAATAACTGCTGAAAAATCAAGCCACTTTTAACTTGTACATAAACTCCATTAACTTAGATGTTCTTTAGTTTGAATTTTTCTGTGTACTAGAAAAACATTGTGTTAAATAAATTAAAAGATGCATACTGAACCTGCCAGAAATTGAACCATTTTAAAGATCAATAAGTAAGGCTAATAAAATTGATATACTAATTATATATATTTTTTATGTATAGCAGACTGTCTTTTAACAAACTCAAGTAACCAGCGCTCTCAGCTAAAAAAAAAAACACAAAAAAACAAAGAAATAATCCTGTGTTTATCCAGCATGAGTGACGGATAACTGAGAGTCTATAGTATTCAATAAGGTATTCTTACTGTCAATGAATATCCAATTATCACAGATAATACTTTAAAAAATCTTAAAAATTCAGTAACAATAATTATTGTGAGGTTAAAAAAAAAGTGGCAAAATAGTTATGTAGAGTATATCATTTGTGATATGTGTGATATTAGCAAATTCATGTAAGAAAATCTGGAAGAATACAAACCAAACAATTACTTCTGAAGTTGAGATTATGGGAGACTTTCAATTTCTATGTTATTTGCATTTCCGTAACTTTTGAATTTTTGACCACAACCATATGTTACTTGTAAATCCCAACAACTGTACAGATAGGGCAAATTTAAGCCATGTTCTTTTCTAAATTAACTCTTGTAATTAATAACTTATTACTAATAAAAAGCTGACCCTGCTTCCAATCAGAATGCACAAAACACACTCATAAAGCGAAAAAGGCAAAAGGCTATTCCAAAGGCTAAACTTTTAAAATGTCTGTATTTATTATTATTTTTATTCTTTCTTACCAATAATAAATGGTGAAAATTTAAATGGCCTGAAAAGAACATTCCATGCACGATTTCTTCTTGTTTATAAAGTTATCTAGAAGGCAATCTTGGAGGCCAAAGCCATTTTGGTTTTATACATATATTATGTTACCTACTGCAGTGGAATCAATGGGGGGAAAGCAGCTGGCTCTCAGACTAAGAATGTTAACATACGCAAACAATTTCTTTTTAAAAGTTAAAGAAAAAAGTTTACAAAGCCAGTGCAAAGACTTGAGTCTGTAATTTATAAGAGGACATCCAAATGGCCAAGTAAATGAAAGGTGCTCAATCTCAACAATCTCCAGGAAATGTAAATACATTAATATCGTCACAATGAGATATCAATTAGAATGACTAAAATGAAAAAGTCACAATAAAGCTTGTTAGGATGCAAAACAACTGCAACTCACAATACTTGTGGAATCTGAGTTGGTTCTAACACTTTGGAAAACTGGTAGTATCTATGAAAGCTAAACAAAAGGACATCCTATGACCCAGCTATTCCACTCCTAGGTACATACCCCAGCAGAGATGTGTGCTAAATTCACCAAAAATACATGTACAAGAATGTGCATGGCTGCACTAATGTAACAGTTCCCAAACAGAAAGCCAAATATCCATCAATAGTAGTATGAATGTTTCATTTCTTAATCTGCGTTCTGGTTACACAGGCATGTTTATATGAAGAAAATCTTTTGAATTGCACATAATTTGTGTATTTCTCTGTATGTATGTTATATTTCAATAAGAAACTTTTAAAAAAGACGGATAAATGCCACCATTCTCTCAAATTCTCCAGGTATTTACTCTCATCTATTTCTTTCTGATACTAATGAAAAATAAGTTCATCAATAACCAACAAACTGCACTTTAGATTAGAATGTTTTCATTTATATCAATTCATGCTTTTAAGACCATAACTCCCATATTTTCTCAGTAAATAAATAAAGTAAGACTTTTGGATGCATTTAGAGACATTCTACTTCTGAGAACACTAAGAGGGTGAGTAAAGCTTTTTGGCTGCAGATGCTGTGTAATGTCTATGCCATAAAATAAGATAAAATACATACTTTCAGCAAGTGATAATGCTATATGCCAGAGCACTGCATGCATTAGATAAGGATGGCAAGTCTGCTAACACATGAGACTGCAAAATTCTACACTTACCTTGAAAATACCAATCAATTCTAACTTGTAATAAACACATATGATTTTGCACTGGGGGTAATATGCAGCCAAAACACATGTAAACAAATTATTTCATGACATAAACAGCCAGACTAACTATGACTGGTCACCTAATGACTTACTGGCTTCTAAATTTAATTCAAGAGTTTTCATTTACCATGTCACCAGAAACTAGTTTGGCTCCTTCTCATAGTCACTAATGCTGCAGTAGAATGAAGGCTGTAGTGTAAGCTGAATCTGCTAAAGTACAGGTTTCAAAGTGGTAGCCTCAAACGAGTCTACACACATTTTTGTTTTTTGTCTGGTTTCTAAAACTTTGGTTTTAAAGTTTGACATAGTTGCCAATATTTCATAATGGTATCTGCTTTTCTAGGTTCCCATTCAAAACAAAAGCTCTGGTAACACCAGACCTGCATTTTCAAGTGTATTCTGGGCAGGCTCTCTAGTTCACCACAGTTCCTAGGCCCCTGGCCGCTGCCCCCTGTAGAAACATCTGAGTTTTCTTCACAGGCTCTAATTCAGTTTTGTACAGTATGTCAAAGTAAAAAGCAGTGAGTGTAATTATACATGCACACACACACACACACACACACACACACACACACACACACAGATAGATAGATAGATATAGTAGAACAACAGGTAAGTTAATTTCCTGCAACTTCAGTTTTCTCATGTGTGAAATAAGTGAATTTGATTATATATTTAAAAAGACACTCCCAGTTCTAAAATTCTATGATTGTAATATACTGTTCTTCTATTTTTATTATATAACTAAAGCAGCTTCAAAAGCAAGCAAATATTAAAACAATCACGAAAACAACAGGGCAATATTTTTAAAGACAGAACTACACTTAAGAAATAAATCAGGAAACATCCCCATGCATCCCTCTCACTGAAGCACAGACCCTTACCCACAACCTCAGTAACTTATCAGCAGGATCAGGACACTTCTGGAATGGATTGTCAGGGCGTTGTAATAGTTAAGACCTCAGATGTTGGACAATAGTTCTGGGAGTATGAATATGTCACTCAAATTTCTCAAACTAGTTTTCATTTCTTTTACACAGAAATAACATCTACTCCACAAGGTTGTAAAAGTCAATGAGGTAATACAATGTATGTACGTTGTCAATTACTGACTTTATTACTGGTTATTATCGATTACACTCGCTACTAAAATCTCTGGAGAACAGCTTTTTTTTTTTTTAATAAGCACATGCATAAATGCATATAAAATCTGAACTGTTTCTTCTAGAGGGGTTATAAATGCCTTTCCCTGTAGGGCTAGTGGGATTGAGGACACAATATACAATTAATACTCATTCTTCATGGATTTCATATCTGTAAATTTACCTACTTGCTAAAATTTATTTTTAACCCTCAAATCAATACTTGCAGCAACTCTGTGGTCCTTTGTGGACATTCATGGAATGGCAAAAAATTTGAGGAGCCCTGACACATACATTCCCAACAGAGGTAGAACAAGTAATGCTTTGCCTTCTTGTTTCAGCTCTCATACCATAAAGTGTCCTTTCTGTGTTTTATTTAGTGCCATATTTTTTACAGTTTTGTGCTTTTTGTTGAGGATTTGCTGTTTGAAATGACCCCCAAGCATGGTGCTGAAGTGCTTGCTATCTAGTGTTCCTAAGCGCAAGGCTATGTGAAAATACATGTTACAAAGCTGCATTCATGCATGTTAAATAAGGTGTCTTTACACAGAAAACACAAATAAAACAAGGTGTAGGCTTGATGAAAATACTGTGATCAGAGGTTGGCAGGAACCTAACCCTGTGTATCTTCTGGGAGCAATGGTTCAGTACTTGCTAATTCAATGTTCTTGGCAATTTTACAGGGCATTTAACTACCATGAATAATGAGGACCAATTGTATTTCTGTCATCATTGGGTGGTATTCAGTATCTATTTCCCCAAAGAAACAGAATTATATTGCCACTACTACAGACATTTGTTTAAAAACAGGTATTTATTAACTTTCATATTAATGATTATAATACTCAAATTCTTTGCACAACAGACTCAAATGTTTGCTTAAATTGCCATTTACGTTAATTATGTATTGTGATTTCAGTTAATGAGCACTACGTATGTACTTCACAGAAAGGACAAAAAGTGTCTGGCATACAATAGGAGCTTCATAAAGGTATCATTAAAAATGATTAAGTCTAACTCTTAACAAGCTTCTAAAGGACTTCACATTAAAATGCAGACTGACCACACATCTAATTTTGTTCCTTCCCAAAACCCACTGAAACAACACTAAAGGGGTTTTTTAAAAAAGTCATAATCTCAGAAGGATCATGACAGGTGAGAGGATAATACCAATGAAAGTTTGGAATTCAGAAAAATCAGTGGTAACTGACTTGACTCAAAAAAGTAAAATCCTTTGGCAGTGGTGAGAAAAACTGCCAACCAACCTGACGTACACTCCCTGCTCAGATGTTAGTGACGCAGCATGGCCAAAGCAAAGGACGGGATGGAAGTATTTTTGAGACATCAGATTCCCAGATATCTTCTCTTACTCTATGCCTCTGAATGATTGCCCATCTTTCTCTGCCCTGGGAGTCACCAAGCTTTGCTTTTCAGAAAGCAAAGAAAAAGCACATTTGAGGATGTGGGCCTCATATAGCTAACAGCTCAATGAAGTGGCCAAAGGCACAATGAATGCCACTGAGTCTTCCCTGACTGGGTTCCTTCCAGCCAGAAACACCAGAGTCCACCACACCCTCTAGGCAAGAGTTTGGAAGATTTTCCCCTTTGAATCATTAGTCACAAAGGAAATACCTAAAGATGCAGTGACATAGGGGTCATCTAATAAATGGCACAGTCAGATTACCCCTACCGTGATGCCTCAAGCAACAAGCTTCACCCTCACATTTAGAGCTTCCAATCTCTTAATCTTGATTTTGAGCAAATAATCAAGGATTACCAGAAATTGGAACAAAGTTTGTAACATGTAAGACAGTGTTAAAAACAAGATGACAGGCTCAAAATGGAGTCACTTATGCTAAGCGCCATGTCACCAAACTGAGGCCTAATTAATGTCAGCTCTCCCAGAAATGGAATCTTAATCCAGTCAATCAGGAATTGCTTGTTCAGTACTAGCTAAGTAATTTGCCTGACAGACCCCTGTCATCACCTAGAGGAAAGTAACTTTGCAATAGCCGACCCGGTTTGCCTAGTGTCATTTCCTTGTTCCTACTCCCTTCTGCCTATAAAATAGTCTTTCCTTTTGTATGGCTCCTCTGAGTTCCTTTCTATTGTTAGGTTGTATGCTGCCCAATTCAAATAGACTTTTGCTCAAATAAACTCTTAAAATTTTTAATATGCTTCAGTTTATCTTTTAACAATATTGATCTAAAGGAACACACAAAAAGCAACCTTGAACAAACAGATACTGTGCAGGGAGAAGGAAACTTGAAGGAAAAAAAGTAATAAAGGGGCGGGTCAAACAGTAAACTCACCAAAGAGATACAAAATTATACTGCAACTGTGGAATAAGAGCAAGATGCTCTAAAAAAGAAACATCCAAAGAACATAAAAAGAGATCTTAGAAATTTAAGTACAATGGCAGAGACAAAATATTCTATCAGAGGGCTGGAAAATAAAGTTCAAGTCTCTCAGAAAGCAAAGAAAAAGGACAGAGATGGGCAATAAGAGAGCAAAGATAAAACCAGAGGCCTAGTTCTGGAGATCCAACATCCAATCAACAGGAGTTCCAGAGAGAACAGGGAATAGTGAAGGAGAAAAAATTATCAACAAAGTAAGTCAAGAAAACTTCCTGAACTGAAGAACATCAGTTGCCAGAATGAAAGGGTCTACCAAATGTCCAGCATAATAGATGAAAATCAAGTTACACCCAAGGCTCCTTACTGTGAAACCTCCAAAACCTAAGGGGTAAAAAAGAAGATTCTGTAAGCTGTCCTGGGGCGGGGACAAAAAATAAAAATAAAACCTAAGCCAGGTAGCACATATGTGATCAGGGATCAGATGGCTCTGGACATCACAAAAGTAACACACTGGAAACAAGCCAGAGAATTATGTCTGCAAGACTTTGAAGGGAAAAGGCCAACACAGAACGCTATACACAGGCCAACAAGTAATCAAGTGAGGTCAGAACAAAGCTGCCTCAGGCGTGGAAGGCCACAAGAATCTATCATCCATACTTCTATTACAGAATGTGCTTCACCCCCAAATAAGAGCAAGTCCATAAGAAGGTAAGCACAGAATGCAGGAAACTGGAACTACAACATAGAAGAGGGGCATCGAGGAATCCCTGGGAGGGTGGTGAAGGGAGATCCTAGCATGACAACTGTCTGCTACCGATTCAGAGCAAGCAGGCCATACTGGAGCAAAGTGGCTCAAGGGAACAAGACATGTTCAGGAAAGTCATTACCAAGATCCCTGCTGCCATCCAGGGTGAGAGTTCTTAAGTTAAGATCTCACCTTAATCCACATTGAAGTTTAGTTCATAGAAAAGCTCTCAATTTTCTCTTTAACTTTAGGAAGTTTTTCTACAGAGCTGTGTAATCCTTTTAAACTAACATTCCAAGGACAAAGGCAACTGTGCAGCATTAAAGGATGGCTTTGAAATTAATACTGCATGATACAGTTCTTTACAGCATTTTAAAAAGCTTAATGGGCCTTATGCATAAAAACTCTGCACCTTAGGATTTATAAATGGAATTCCAATATGAAAAAAAAAAAGAACACTACATTTGGTTTTTGCCAATTTTACTTCCTTTATATATGAGGTTGTCTTTCAAATGCATTTTATGACACTTATTCTGCCATGCTGGCAGAATTAAAAGACCAAACCAAAATGGCTGAGTCAGGGAGCAGATCATGTAGGCAAAGCAGATCACCTAGAAAAGGAAGCCAACACCAAGATATCTGGGAACCCAAATGTGCAGTTTGAAATAACCAGAAGTGTAAATAAACTTTTCTGCTATATTATCATTTCTCTAAAACCTCATTTTTGAAAGCAGTCTGTACAGAGAGAACAATCCTTCACAGTTCAATACTCATTGCTCAAAGCATAAACTACATCTCCAACAATTTAAACTGGAATATAAAAATCTGATAATATCAGATTTTTTCCTTATGAATTTAGTAATATTTACCACATAGCAAGCACAGTTAAACAGGTGACTTCTAAAGGTCAGAAACTGCTTCCTTTCTCACCTGGGCCCAGTAGAATGGTTCCTGCAAAGAAGAGTGGTAAGAAAAATAGCTGTTCTGCCATCAACAAGGTAGGGACCAGAGAATACACCATAAACATTCACAAGTGCATCCACGGATTGGGTTTCAAGAAATGTGCCCCTTGGGCGCTCAGAGAGATCTGGAAATTTGCCATGAAGAAGATGGGAACCCCAGATGTGTGCACTGACACCAGACTCAACAAAACCATCTGGGCTAAAGGAGTATGTAATGTCCCACACCGTATCCGAGTGCAGTTGTTCAGAAAGCATAATGAGGATGAAGGCTTACCAAATAAACTCTATTTATTGGTTACCTATGTACCTGTCACGACTTTCAAAAATCCACAGTTAATGTGAATGAGAACTAATACTGATTATCAAATAAAGCCATAAAACTGCATGTACGTATTCATGCATGCATACAAACATACACATATATACATACATACATACATACACACATAAATGTACATCAGAAAGTGATAGTCTATTGGTTAAGTGTTAAAGGAGCCAAAATGTGAGAGTTGTACAGACTTTCACTTTAGTCCTGGTTTCTAAGAACTATTTGTTTTGGAGTTCTTCATTATTTAAGTCATACTACAGAGGGATACTATTGGGACAGTGTGCATTTATCATCTTAAGTTTATGTTCTTAATACCAATTTGGTAAAGATTCAAACTTTAGAGTATTGGGGATTATGCAGAATCATATTATAATATTAAAAGTGCCATTTAAACAATGATTTGTATATAAGAGAGCAAAGGAAATGATCAAACACACAATCACTAATTATCTGAGGCCACCAACCATTACACAAGTTTGACTATTGTTTAAATGACTAAGTAAAAAGGTACTTACAGTTTTATCAATAAGCTAGCCAAATAAATCCAACTGGCCTGGTCAGTATTCAAGGAACTTCAAAAATCTTGGGGTTTCCCTGCTTCTTTTTATGTTACCGGTTCTTAAAATTTCCACTGCTGACAGAAACTGCATTTACAAACAGAAACCACTATGCTTAAGAGAATGAAAAGACTAGTCACAGGCTGGAAGAAAAATCCTTGCAAAACATATGAGGGCTGTCTGGGAAGTATCCAGCCATGTAACATGAAAAACAGAGGCATTTATGGCTAGATTTTTCTGGACAGCTCTTGTGTATCTGAGAAAAGGCTGGTATCCAAAATATAAAAAGAACTGTTAAAACTCAACAATAACAACCCAGTTAAAAATTTGGCAAAAGATTTCAGTAGACACTTCACTAAAGAAGATTTACAGATGGCAGATAGGCTTATGAAAAGATGCTTAACATTCCATGTTATCAGGAAAATGCAAATTAAAACAATAGTAAGACATCACTACACACCTATTAGAATGGCTAAAAGGCTAAAATCCAAAACACTGAAAACACCAAATGCTGTTAAGGATGTGGAGTAACAGGAACTCTCATTCATTGCTGGTGGGAATGAAAAACAGTGACTCTGGAAGACAGTTTGGCAATTTCTTACAAAACTAAACATTTTCTTACCAAATGATCCAGCAACTGCGTTCCTTGGTATCTATCCAAATGAATTAAAAATTTATGCCTATACAAAAACCTGTAAATGAGTGTTTATAGCAGGTTTATTCAGAATTGTCAATGCCTGGAAGCAACCAAGATGTCCTTCAGTAGGTGAATGGGTAAATAAACTGTGGTACATCCAGACAATGGAATGTTATTCAATGATAAAAAGAAATGAGCTATTAAGCAACAAAAAGACACGAAAGAACCATTAAATGCATATTACTAAGTGAAAGAAGCCAACCTTAAATGGCTACATGATGTATGATTCCATCTTCATGACATTCAGGAAAAGGTAAAATTAGAGAAACAATAACAAGAGTGGTAGTTGCCAAGACTGTGAAGGAGAGGGAGGGATGAATAGGCTGAGCCCAGGGGATGTTCAGGGCAGTGACACTGTTCTGCATAATACTGTAATGATGGATACAAGTCACTATACAATTGTCAACACTCACAGAATGCACAACACAAAGAGTGAACTTCAGTTCATAGTAATGTATCAATACTGGCTCATCAATTGTAAATATACCAGAATACTGCAAGATATTAATAACAGAGGAAACTGTGGTGAGGTGGGGGTATAAACAGGTATGTGAGAACTCTGTAATTCCAATTTTTCTATAAACCTAAAACTGCTCTAAAAAGTAAAGTATGCTGTAAAATAAAGTCTATTAAAAACAAATCTAATTTTCCAGTTTAAAAAACACCCTATTCTTACCCAAATTTTATCTATTGTCTGGTTTACTAAACAATGTTCTATAATAAAACATGACATTTTGTATCTTAGCTTTCACACCACTATTCTACTTGATAGGGCAATAAACGGGCTAAAATTCTCTAATTTAATACATAGGCATTACAACACTATCATTCATATTCAAAGATGATGTAGTTGAGAGTGGTTCTCTGTAGACTAAATTAGAATCCATATTATAATTATCTGCTATAGAATATTCTTCTGCTAGAGTACCTATATAGAAAAAAATCTTCAAAAGTTAGATTTATAAGGTCATTTCAAAGTAATGCTCATATTTTAATAACTTACTTTTACTTTTCTAAATTATCCCTTACCACTAAATTATGTTGAGATGGGAAAGGTTAGCAAAATATACCTTAGGGTGCCTTACTGGTGGTCTTACTTACATACCATCTCCGGTGTTCTGCTCTCTGTTCAAAATTTTGAGTATCATTCTGGCACACTGTGACAACTGAAAATATTCTACAGCAGACACTTATAATATGGATTCTAATTCAGATCTGCAGAGAACCACTGTCAATTATGTTTCTGCATCTTAACATGCATTTGTCTCTTTTAAAAGCATGACACTTTACCTAAAACAGAATTCACAGTACACGTGCATTTGTTGCCACATCTGCAACTAACAAAATGTGCAACTAAAAAAATGTAGTATGTACAACATACCAATAAACTTATTTCTGAACAGCCTTAATGTTTTCATTCACAAATTTGTTACAGGAAATCACTAGAGGTTATTTTACCATCGCTCACATCCTAAATTGGTGTATGTTTTTTGAGCTAAATTCTCACAGAAGAAATAGGCCAAACCCATTTGATATTTTAGAAAAGAGGCATGACATTGCTAAGCGGATCGCTAATACTAGTGAAGAACTTTCCAACAATGTGGGGATGGTACTGGATGATTTTTATTTAACGTTATCGAGACCGGGTTAGGTTATGCCAAGTCACTCCTGTGATGAACTGTTGTTTCCATCACCTCTAGGGGTCCCCACTGTTCAAACAGCATCAGGGTATTCTCTTTCACAGTCAACATAACCCTAAGCTTTTATGTACTCAAAATTAACATAAGACCTTACTCTAAATTCCAATACCATAAATATGATAAATACACTTCAAAAGTAATTTCCCCCAAACATTGGGCTGACAATATGAGGCTGTGAAAAAACAGTAATAGTTGGCAGACGCACAAGAGAACTGTTGGTAACACTCTTACTTACATGGCTACTGGCTCCTCCAAGTGTGACCAAATGCTGACTAACAAGCTGCATCAATGTTTAACCTAAATGGGCAGAATGGCAGACTAATAAAAAACACTTACTGAATCTGCAAATCAGGAAAGGAGGGTTTTAACTGGTGGTTTCATGTGCAGTTAGCTCTGCTTTAGACCACGTGATATTGGAGTTTCTCTAACTCTTGAATGTCTCTATTCTATAATATAGTAAACAGGAGTCATTCATTTAACAACACATATCTCAGTGCCACTATGTGCCAAGCATCATATATATCAATGATACATATGAAATACATCAGTGATATGTCTTAGAGCTGACAGTTTAGCGAGAGAAGACAAATCATAATAAACACAATAAATTGCAGGGTATGCTAGGAGGTGATAAATACTATGGAAAAAATAGAGCAAGGTAAGGAGGATTAAGAGAGTGTATGCAGGGATGAGATCAAGAAGAGGTCCAGTATTTAACAAAGCAGTTAATGTGGGCTTGAGAGGTGAAGAAATGAGCCAAAATGTTTAGAAAGTGAGGGAATTAACCAAAGAGGTAAGCACTTTACTTCTAACTCATAACAAATTCTCTATGGATAAGACAATAAACATATGGTTATCAAAAGGAAAGACTATTGCTGTGCTGGGATCCAACTATATGTTAATCTGTGTGCTATGCATTAATACATGTCTCACTTCCTATACAAATTTAAGATATTGTTAAAATCCCATTGGTAGTTATTCTCATTTTAAAAAAAGCAAATAAATTTTACATGAGTTAATATAAGGAAAGGCTACTAAAAAAGAAATAGGAATATGTGTGTATATACTACAATATACAAGGGCTGTCCAGAAAAAATTCAGCTGTAAATGCCTCTTATTTTTCCTATCACATGGCTGGATACTTTCTGGGAAGCCCTCCTATATTTAAAATACTTAATTCATCAATCTAATGCTGTTTCTTAAAGTTAATAATGGTCTGTTGCAAGATACTTCAATTTGAATCATCTAAGGGAGTTTCCTGGTGGTGTAGTGGCTAGGCTTCAGCACTCTCAATGCTGTGGCCTGAGTTCAAGTCCCAGCCAGGGAACTACCCACCCCCCACCTCCAAAAAAAGAATCATCTAAAGTCCCATAACATTTGTAAGCTGATAAAGATAAATCAACGGTCTAGTAGCTGAAATGAAAACAATAGTAGCAACCTCAGAAAGAGTCATGATGTAACCTGAATCTCTCAATATAAATTCACTAACAAATCTTATTTGATGGGGAGAACAATGCAGTCTTCTCTTTAGGGGAACAAAAATCACATCCTATAGTTTAGGAACATGAAATATTCCTTCAACAAATGATGCTAATGCTAATTAGTCCTTAGGCAAGTGCCTTTTTGAAAATATCATCAAAAGCCTATGGAACAAATGAGATTAAAGAAAGTACTTCTAAGGAAATAAAATAACTATAGATTCATTCAGCTCAACTAGATACTGAATCAAACCCAGTTAATATGCATTAAAAAAAAACCCCAAAAAACCTCAAACCAAACCTAGACTCCAGTAAGAATGGCCTTAAAATAACACCTTCTGGAACTGAAATCTCTGTCCCTACTCTGGTGATTAGGTTTAAAGCAAAGGGCTTGTAACTAGTACCTACATTTTCTTCAGAAATTTAAGACCTCCCAAACTGCAATAAAGTTTTATCTGCATTTCCCTACCAAAAATAATCAACCGTGCTCAATAAAATTTAGAATGGAATAATAAATGAGTGAGACTTGAAGCCTGAGGCAGAATGCTTTTTAACCCTTTTGGTGTGGCTGTTGACCGAAGTCGACTGTAGGGGCTGGGTACCCCTACATGTTTTTTTTACAAGTTTTATAATACGGTTATTTAGTTGTTTTAGGTTCATTTATAGGGTAGTTAGGAAGATACTAACACAAGCTGCAACTACATATTTCCCTTGTGAAATATGTATTTTGGCCCAAATTTTGCACAAAATATTCAACACTGGGACGAGAGGAAAAATTTTCATTCAGCATTGAAAAGCTTAAAAAATGATGTCCTTGGTAGACTAACTTTTACCTGACCCCTGGCAGAGTCAGAGCTGCAGCACCTTAGTTGTTACAAGGGGAAAGTAAGTTATGGAGTATTTAGTCTTTAAAGCTACAGTGAACACTCCCACATTTTCTACCATACTACTTTCTCCCCCACTTTCACTCCATCATATTGCTTTTAACCAGTTACAGCGCAATTAACATAAACGTCACTTGCATTTGAATGGCAATGACGGGAGAAGCAGTGACTTGTCAGGTTCACATTCAACAGGCAGGCTTCCAGAAAGGCGGCTATGCTAGCAATTGCCTCTGGGCAGGAATGAACTAACCGTGATTTCTGGTTCAGCCTTTGATGGCTGCTGGAGCAATAACTGAAAAAAGCAAAGAGCAAAAGTTGGCTAAGCCAGGAAAGGTGGTGCTACACAAGGAAGTCACTTAATTATAAATGTGGAAATGAACCTTCGCAGTGTGAGAGTAATACTAATTTTGCCTATAATGTTAATTTCTGGAACATGTCCGTTTATGAGATTTTTCTGAAAAGTGCAATTCAACACTGAACTAGAAACCAGAAGCAGAGGGCATCTAGAATTCTGAAGAGAGATTAGCAAACCTTTAGGGAACTGAGTTGTGGGGACTTGCATCTGTTCCTTTGGCAGGACCCTGGTGCTGCCAGGAGCCCCCAGGCCCAGGGAAGTATTTCCTGGTGCTGCCTCACACCTATGGATGAGACCACACACTCAATACCAATACTCCTTAGGGGTACTAACTGGCTTCTTCTTAAAGCATCCCTGGTGTAGCCAAATGGTTTCTTTGAAACAATCCCACGTCAGCTTCTAGTCTGAGAACGTGTATTACCAAAGCCTGTGATGTCTTCTGGTATGTAAAACAGTAAATGACTTCAGGAAGATTTTTGGCACAGATGTTTTGGTTACGACGTTAAACTCTGGCCTACTAATACTTGTTTTTCTGGAGGAGGGGGGAAAAGCCCCAGAAAAGCTTAATATCCCAATTTGTAAGAGGTCGAGTCATGAAACTGCCAAATATCCAATTATTCTTGCCTTACAAAAATGGCAATTTGATGTGGGTCAACCAGTATATAAAAATAACATTTTAAAATTCCTTCAAATTACTCTCAAATTTGTGTTCTCCTTCTAATTAAGGGTTGGATTTCACTTTTAGATCAATATATTAGTGTTAAGACCTATTACAAATTTGGTAAACGATCTGAATTCAAATCTACCTATTCTAAATTTACTTTCCATTCCTCCTCAATATAAAACCTCTGGTCTCTTTGGCTTTCAAATCCATCAGGCTCATTTTTCTGGGCTTAGAGGGTCTGCTTACCAGTCTAGTTTTCTCTTTCTAGTTCATTTCTGTAGGTGTGTGCTTGAGAAAACTGTGTATGTCTACCAAATGCAACCTACTGTGTTCAAATCTTCAGCAATTTCATTCTTTTGGGCTTCTTGCCCTATCCATGACTGATTTTTTTACTACAACAGCAGATGTACAGTTTTGCCCTATACTTTTATCGGTTTTTACTTTATATATTCTCAAGCTATTTCATGAGGTACATATAAGTTTAGAGCCCAGTCTTTTGTTATTTAGTGACTCTTTCGATCTCTAAAAGCTTTCTCCAGTTATGTGTTCTCTCTCCTTTCACTCTGTAGACAGTTTTTTTACTCTTAATGGTGTCTTTTGATAAAGAAAAGTCCATAATTTTAATGAGTTATTACAATTAAGTTCACAAACTCGTCCTAAAAAAGTGCTACATACCTCACTGCTGAATTATCACTACAGTCACCTTCAAAGTACTCCCCTTGGGAAGTTGTGCACTAATGCCAAATGCCTAGTCCACCCTTCAAAGCAATTTTGGAACTCGTTCTGGAGTGGCTATTAGAGCTATCATCATATGACCCTTGATGTCCTGAAATGTCGTAAAAATGTTTTCAGTATTTCCTTTATCTTTGGGTAAAGAAAAAAGTCATTGGGGGCTAGAGTCAGTGAGTAGGGAGGGTGTTCCTATACAGTTATTTGTGTACTGGCTAGAAACTCCCTCAGACAGTGCTGTGTGAGCTGGTGCATTGTCGTGATGCAAGAGCCATGAGTTGTTGGCAAAAAGTTCAAGTCATTTTCATTTCACTTTTTCACGCAGTCTTTTCAGCACTTCTAAATAGTAAACGTGGTTGACTGTCCAGTTAGTACAAATTCAGAATGAACAATCCCTCTGATATCAAAAAAGGTTAGCAATATCATTTTGACTTGATTTGGACTGATGGAACATTTGTGGTCGTGGAGGATTGGCTGACTTCCATTGTGCACTTTGATGCTTTGTTTCAGGGTTGTATTGGTACACCCATGTTTCATCACCAGTGATAACATGGCCCAAAACACTGTCTTGCTTCTCTAAAAAGCCTTGGCAAACTTCAACTCTCCTTTGCTTCTGTTCATTGGTGAGCTCCTTCAGGGCCATTTTTGTACACACCTTTCTCATGCCAACATTTTCAGTTAAGATTTTCCTGTTTCTCTGTCAATGTTTACTTGGTCAGCTGATGACTTTGACGCACAAGTCAATGAGATTTTGCAATGTTTTCATCAGTTCTGCTTGTTACTGGCCTCCCTGACCTTTCTTCGTCAGTGATGTTTTCTCTCTCCACAAACTTCTTAATCCATTTGTATACTCTGTTTTCTTCATGGCATCGTCCCCATAAACTTGGACTAACATATTCCTGATTTCACTTCCACTCTTGCCAAGTTCAGCAAGAAATTTAATTTTGTTCATTGCTCTAATTCAAGCTCCAACATTCTTGCAATGGCACATGAAAATATGCCACAACAATGAATGCCACTTAGCAAGACACTGCCACACGTCAGCACAAACACAACTGTGAGACACAGATATACCAAGGTTATGAAACCTTACGGAATTGTTTGTAGTGTTTCTAATGTAAGCGCATGGTGGCAGGTTCAGGAACTTGTCAGACCTTGTATAGTCCAATTTATTATTTTTTAAAATTAGAATTTTGTTTGTCCTGTTTAAGAAATTTTTTCTTATTCTAAGGTCATAAATGTATTCTTTTATATTATCTTTGACAAGTTTTCTTCTACTTTCACCTTTAGATCTAAAAGCCAGTTGAAAGAGAATACTTTGCATGATTATGTGTGTATTGGGGGCGGTGGTGGTTCAGCTTTACTTCCTCTATATTATTATTTTTAATCCAAGTTGCCTTTCAACTTTGAGGTTACTTAATATTTGTGATTACTATTGTACCTTGGACTCATTCTTCCTTCTTTTCATTGTTTCCTTTTCTTTCCTTGACTTTTAATAGATTTAAAAAAAATTTTGTTTGCTTGTTTTTGAATTCCATTTTTCTCTAATACGACTAGATGGTGCAAACATAACTGCAGTTTTTGCATTATTGAAATTTGCTGTTTGATATTGGAATGCATTCTTAAATAAATGTGGTTACGTTATACATCATATTAATGCTCATTTCTTGCTTTATGTTTTTTTTGCTGACTTATTACTTGCTGTTTATTGTATATTTATTTTAGACTATAGAAATGATGTTAGACAAAAAGCCAATTTGACCAATTTTCTTATTTGAGTTCAAAATGGGTTGTAAAGCAGCAGAGACAACTCACAACATCAATAATGCATTTGGCCCAGGAACTGCTAACAAACATACAGTGCAGTGGTGGTTCAAGGTTTTGCAAAGCAGGTGAGAGAGCCTTGAAGATGAGGAGTGTAGTGGCCAGCCACTGAAAGTTGATCACGACCAATTGAGAGCAATCATCGTAGCTGATCCTCTTACAACTACACGAGAAGTTGCCAAAGTACTCAATGTTGAACATTCTATGGTCATTTGATATTTGAAGCAAACTGAAAAGGTGAAAAAGCTCGGTAAGTGGGTGCCTCACGAGCTAACTGGAAATAAAAGAAATAATAGTTTTGCAGTGTCATCTTTTCTTACTCTATGCAACAACAATGAACCTTTTCTTGATCTGACTGTGACATGTGACAAAAAGCGGGTATTATATGACAACTGGCAATAACCAGCTCAGTGGGTGGACTGAAAAGAAGTCCAAAGCACTTCCCAAAGCCAAACTTGCACCAAAAAAAGGTCATGGTCACTGTTTGGTGGTCTGCTGCCGGTCTGATCCATTACAGCTTTCTGAATCCTGGCGAAACCATTACATCTGAGAAGTATGCTCAGCAAATCGATGAGATGCACCAAAAACTGCAACGCCTGCAGCTGGCATCCACAAACAGAAAGGGCCCAATTCTTCTCCATGACAACACCCAATCATCGCACAACCAACACTTCAAAAGTTGAATGAATTGGGATACGAAGTTTTGTCTCATCTGTGATATTCATCTGACCAACCGACGACCACTTCTTCAAGCATGTCAACAACTTTTTGCAGAGAAAAATGCCTCCACAACCAGCAGGATGCAGAAAGTGCTTTCTAAGAGCTTGGTGAATACTGAAGCATGGATTTTTGTGCTACAGAAATAAACTTAATTCTTGTTGGAAAAAATGTGTTGATTGTAATGGTTTCTATTTTGATTAATAAAGATGTGTTTGAAGCTAGTTGTAATGATTTAAGTCACAGTCCAACACCGTAATTACTTTTGCACCAACCTAATAGTTCTTAATAAAGTCCAAAGTTAGGCAATATTTTATCTTCCTCCTGAAAAACACAATGGCCTTAGAACATGAACTATATTAGTTCTTCCCTGTGTTACATTCTGTTACTATTATTTTGGTATTGTCTTTTTAGTTCTAAAAATTACTATTATTTTATACAATTTAGACTAATACTTACGTTTATCAATTTATTTGCTCACCTTTTCTTCTCAAATAACTAAACCCTTCTTCCTAAGTATTTTCCTTCAAGTATATCCTTTATAAAAGTTTCCTAAGATCTGCTGATGGTAAATTCAGTTTTACTTCATCTAAAAATGACTAATGGTGTGACTAAAAGTGCCTTCATTCTTGAAAGATTATTTTGTTGCGTACACAAGTCTAAGATGACATTTACTTTTTTCTGTACTATCTTTTGGCTCCCAGGTTGTTGCTGTTTCTATAAGCATGTTTTTTATTTGTTGGTAATGTTTTTCCTTCTGATTTTAAGACTTTCTCTTCAGCTTTAGAGTTTGCTTTACTACAATATGTCTAGATGTGACTTTTAGAAATTTATCTCATTTTTAAAATGTGATTTTTAAAAATGTATTTCATCTTTCACTTTTAACTTAGACTCACATTTTTTTTCAGTTTAGAAAACTCTCAGCCAACATTCTTCAAATATCTCTCAAATATCTCTCCTCCATATTCTCTTTCTAGATGTGTTATATAGTCTATCGTCCATGTCTCTTAACCATCACATTTTCCCTGTCCTTGTTCCCTGTGTGGTGTTCTGAACAGTATCTCCAGATCTTCAATAGTTCTCTCTCTTCCTCACTATGTCTAATATGCTACCCCAGTTATTGAGTCTGAAATTTCAATGATTTTTAACATAATTACAACATTTCATTTTTTCAAATGTGGCTTGTCATTTTTGATCACTTTCTGCTTGCTCACTTAAAAAATTAATTATTTTTTGAAGTATTTCATACACAGTTTAATGTTTTTTTAAATTCTGTACCTGACTATGTTCTTGTATTTGAAGTATCTGGTGTATGTGTGTTGAGGCGGGGGTGTGGTGGGGAGGGGGAGGAGGATGAGGTCATCTAAATCTGCTGCATTACAGTTTCTGCTCAATCTAATTTTCTGTGTGGGGTAATAAAAACTCATAATTAGCTGATATAAATCTGTGGAAATCCACAATACCTATGTTTTCCTGTTTCTGCTAGTGGCCAGGAGTATTAAGAACTCTAGTGCTTTTACAGGATGCTGGATTAATGTGGAAGTTTCAGCTTTAGTTTCCTCATTTTGCAGCAGGCACAAATGTTCAGCTTTGGCATGTGACCCGAGAGTGACTTTTGCTTCACTACTCATTCCTCACACTCCAGTTTGAGTGGGTTCATTTATACTGGGATTGCCAAAAACATGTACACACATTTTCAGAGATGTTACCTATACATTACTTTTCAAAGTTGAATTGAATTACGGTAGCAATGTGTAGTATGACATTCATTCAAAAGATGGCGTTATTCAAATGAATGCTACAGTGTCACCATGCGCCAGGACAGTCAAAGAAAATGGCAGAAGCATGGTTGTCATTCAAGCAGCACAAGACCATTTGGAAGTGGTATTTGAAATTCAAGAACGTTGAGTTTCCCCTGCGTTCTCCTGACTTAACACCCCTTTACTTCTACCTATGGGGGACCTCAAAAGACGTGGTTTATCCTAGAAAACCAGCTACACTGACGGTACTTTGGGAAGAAAATTGAAACAGCATGCACAGTAGCAATACAAGTGGACACTTTGGTCAATGTTGCTCAAGCAGTAGTTCTCTGTAATCAGAAGTGTCCGGACGCTGATGGTAACCACTATGAACACCTCTTGTAATTGCAGAAGTCAAACATGACTTGTATTCATCTTCTGTTATTGGTATATATTGTTATAATTTTAATATTTTTTCCATTCTTAAAATGTGTATACATTTTTTTGGCAGCCTCTGTATTAATTCATGGGAGTGGAAGACATGGAGATTTCCCTTATTACTTACAAGCTTGTCAATGCTTACTCAAATTCTAACAGGGTCTACTTGTAGTATAGTGACAGGGTACTTCAGAAATACAACTTTCCATACAATAGGAAATGAAACTCTTTATTTTCCTACTCATTTTTGCTCCCAACAGATTTTCCTTACGTTTTTTGGGTAAGGTCGACTATGTATTTAAAATAAATTATTTGAACACCTTACTGATCACTTGAGTCTTATACAGAAGGATTTGTTGGCTTTTTCAATCAATAATTACTTTTTATTTTTTAGTTAGTTTCAGGTGCACAAAAGAACATGATTAGACATTAACACAACTCACAAAATGATAACTCCAACAGGTCTACTACCCATCTGACACAGAGTTATTACAATACCATTGACCATATTGCCTATGCTGTACTCTACATCCTGCTCTTACATATATTCTTTTTATTTTATATTCTATATCATTTTTTTCTCATTTATTTTTATTTTCAATTACAGTTGACAAACAATCTTATATTGGTCTCAGGTGTACAGCATAGTGATGAGATATTTATATAACTTACAAAATCCTTATTCCGATACATCTGGTTTCCATCTGACACAATATATAGTTATTACAATGTTATTTATTGACTGTATGTTCTATGCTGTACTTTACATCCCTGTGACTATTTTGTATTATGAATTTGTACTTCTCAATTTCTTCCTTTTTTCCACCGCTCCTATCACCCCAACCCATCTAGTACCCATTTGACTCCACCCATAGTTATTGAAGCACTATGGACTATATTCCCATGTTATACCCTATATCCCATAACTATTACTTTGTAACCACCAAACTAAACTTCCCAATCCCTTTCCCATATTTCACCTCCTCCCCTAACCTTCCTCCCATCTCGCAACAAACCAAATGTTTTCTATACCTATGAATCTGTTCCTTTTCTGCTTGTTTATTTTCTTCTTTGGATGTCACCTATGAGTAAAGTGAACTTGCATCTGTCTTCCTCTGTATGACACTACTCAGTGCAATACCCTCCATGTCTTTTGGTTGGAACTTTTATTCCATTTAAATTGAAGGTAATTGTTGATATGTAGCTATTGCCATTTTATTATTTATAATTTTGCTTACTTGCCCCAGCCCTCAATCTTAAAGTAGTTCCTCTAACATTCCTTGTAGTACTGGCTTGGTGGTGATGAACTCCTTTAACTTTTTTTTTTTTTTTTTTTATCTGGGAACCTCTTTATTTGTCCCTAGATTTTTAATGATAGCGTTGCCAGGTAATCGTAGTTTTAAGTCCTTGCTTTTCATCACCTTGAATATTTTTTCCTCCCCTTCTGGTCTGCAAAGTTCCTGTTGAGAAATCAGCTGACAGTCTTACGGGAGTTCCCTTATAAGTTACTAGTTGCTTTTCTCTTGCTGCTTTTAGGATTCTCTCGTCTTTCACCTTTGTCATTTTAATTATAATGTGTCTTGATGCGGGTCTATTTGGGTTTTATCTTGTTTGGGACTCTCTGTGCTTCCTGGGCTTGTATGTTTCCTTTGCCAGGTTAGGGAAGTTTTCAATCATTATTTCTTCAAATAGGTTCTCAATTCCTTGCTCTCTCTCTTCTCCTTCTGGTACACCTATGGTATGAATGTTGTTACACTTATGTTGTCCCAGAGGCCCCTTAAATTATTCTCATTTTTTTTAATTCTTTTTTCTTTTTGTTATTCTGATTGGATGTTTTCTGCTACCTTGTCTTCCAATTTGCTGATTTGATCCTCTGCTCCATCTAGCCTGCTGCTGATTCCTTCTATTGCATTCTGAATTTTAGTTATTATATTCTTCATTTCTGACTGGTTCCTTTTTATGGTTTATATGTCCTTTATGCTTGCCATCTCTCTGCTGATGTTTTCACTAAGTTCCTTGAGCATCCTTAAAATGATTGAGCTGTGTATCTGATATGGTGCTTGCCTCTATTTTGCTTAGTTATTCTAGAATTTTTCTGCTGTTCTTTCATTTGAGGCATGTTTCTTTGTCTCCTCACTTTGGATGCTTGCCTGTGTTTGTTTCTATGTATTAGATAGATTCGCTATGTTATGTAGTAGGTGCCCTGTGAGGCCCTGGCACCATCCCTGGTCACTTGCGCTGGATGCTTCTGTAGATTCTGGTTTGGTGCCAATGATGTGCCTGAAGCTACTTAGCAAGTCTCAGAGCACACCAGTGTCAGTCGCTGACCAACTAGGGCCTGTGGACTTAAATAGCTTTCCAAGAAAAATTGGAATGCAGGAGGGGGTGGCCGCTCACAGGAATAGAGTGACTCTGGCACTGGAGTAGTTGGATGGGGTAGGGTCCCAGTGAGTTAGCAGGGTGGAGCCAGTGGAGCTCACCAGACCAATAATGTTCAGATCTGGCTATGTGGGGGCAGGTGCAACACAGGAAAGATGGCACCCACCAGCTGGCTGCATGGGAGGATGATTCACCCAGGAAAAATGGCATCTGCCTCCTGTATGCCTCCAATGCTCCTGAGTCATGGTCCCTCTATCAGAGCCCAGGGTGAGTATCCATGAGTGACTGAGTCTGCACTGGTACTTTAAGAGGACGTCTAGGTTTTCCACAGCCTTCTGTCCCAACCAGATGGTTCAAGTCCCCACTGTTTTACAGTCAGATGTTGTAGGATTCCTCTTCCCAGCACCATGCTCTGGAGCCTGGGCTTGGGCTGGGATCCCTTACTCTTCCAGCGGGGAACCTCCATGGCCGAGATCTCTCTCCTGAATCTCCTACCGCCACAGGAGGTTTGGCTCCTTTCGCATCTGTACCCCTCCTACCAGTCTTAATGTGATCTCCTTTTCTTTGTATTCTTAGTTATAAAACTTCTGTTCACCTAGACTTGAAATGGTTCTTCAGGTTGGTTGTTCAATAATTCAGTTGTAATTTTAATGAGCTCACACAACAAAGCAGGCACAGTGTTTACCTACTCCACCATCTTGGATCTCTGTACAGAAGGATTTTCAAGTAATGCACTCTGCTATATTGCTAGAAATTTCAGAAGTTTTCTTTTTTTCAAACATTTGTTGTCAAACTAGATCTCCCCTATCTTATACCTACATAGTTTTTCTACACCTACAGGTAGGATCCTGCATTTATCTGTATAAACTTTTGTCAGTTTTAGAGAACTTTTCTAGTTCCTGTTATCAAACAATCCACTCCTCACCCTGCATATGAACAGCATATTAAACTTGTATTCCAGTAGTTACTTGTATATAGAAATGTTTTTCTTATTACCCTTTAAAATTGGACGATAGACTATATCTTACTTTTAATTTTTGAGGGTATGTAGGAACACACAATTCATAGGAGGTATTCAATAAATGCATAATGAATCAATGTCCTTATCTAAGTTGTTCATAAAAATATTGAATAGGATAAGCCTATGGTCAGAACTCTGAGCCATAATTGTTCCTAGCCATCAATGATCCATTGATTAGCACTCTTGGGTATGGATATTCAACTAGTTATTTAATGATTCAACAAATATTTGAGACTGTATTAAGTTTTATATTTCAGCCAATTACCTAATGTCCATGAGCATATTCTGAGAAATTTTACCAAATGCTTTGCTGAAATCCAGATATATTCTGTGTATAGCAATTCCCTTTTCTACTAGCCTTATTGACCTCATCTTAAACCTTTCAAGAAGTCTTTCTGAATATTCAGATTATGATTTCTTAAGCACAACTTTGAACTCAGTAATACACGTTTTTACACTTTAACTATATGGTGCCCTACTTAATGAGTTTATAACTTATTTTCCCATGATATTTAACATAATGTTGAACATACAGTAAACTATCAATAAATAACTGCTTTATTATGGCAGAATATCTTTTAAATATGTGTAACCTGGGGGAGAAAATGAGAACTTTCACCTCTAGAACCACCTTCACTAAGGGAAAATGGGGAGAAGAACTAGAATTCTGTATTTAGTTACACTAAAGGAAAGGAAATAAAGAATGCTGTGTTTAATAAAATTACTTATCCTTTAATACTACCAAAATCTGCTTTCATATCCTTAAATAGTACTGCTTCAAATAAAGCAGAGCAACAAATACTTGTGACAGAAACATTCAGTTACAGCAATCCAAGGAGTAAAGGAGTCTATACACTTCTCAGATGATGTGAAATAGAATATTTTGAAACATACTGTCAATCACTGTGGCATACTAACACTATAATCCTAAATATTTTATTTAATTGATAACATTGAAAAGGAACTTCCATAAATTAGTAAATTCTTAATTCTTAACAGGCTGGGAAGGCCACATTGTGTTCCAACTCCTTAAAAACACAAGAAATTATTTTCATATCTTGCTCAAAAAATAACCAAAATGAGTGCTGAATATAACAGCCAGGGAGACTTCACAAAGTTCTCTAGTTCAATGGTTCTCAAAGTATGGTCCATGGACCCTTGGGGATTATTACTGATACTCTTCTAGGAGGTCTATGAAATCCAAGCTATTTTCATAATAATACTAAGACATTATTTACCTTTTTCAGTATATTGACATTGGCACAAATGGTGCACCAATGGCACAAAGGCAATGATGGATAAAACTGCTGGTACCTTAGCACAACTCAAGGCAGTGGCATCCAAAGTATACTAGCAGTCATTGTATTCTTCACTGCCACACACTTACTTAAAAAAAAAAAAAAGCCAGTTTCACTTAAGAATGTCTTTGATGAAGGAAATGAAAAATTATTATTATTGATAAATCTCAATCTTTTCTTTTTTTTTTTTTTTTGGTATGTGGGTAGTTCCCTGGCCGGGAATCGAACCCAGGCCGCAGCACTGACAGCGCCAGCGCCGAAGCCTTAAGCCACTACACCACCAGGAAACTCTGATAAATCTCAATCTTGAGGACACATCTTTGTAATGTTCTATGTGACAAATGGGAAGTATGCATAAAACACTTCTGCTGCATACCAATGGGTTTTCATATAACAGAATAAGAAAAGTTCAGATGAGGTTTCAGATTCCACACTGCAACCAACCTTCACAAAAGTATGATTTATCAAAGATGTATCAAAAAATATCCATAATTATCTGAAAAGGCTATTAAAATATTCCTCCCTTTTCCAACTACCTGTCTGTGTGAGGCTGGATTTTGTTCATACATTTCAATCAAAACAATTTATGGTAAAGGACTAAATGCAGAAGTAAATACGAATCCTCAGGTTTTGAATCTGCAGATCTAACCAACTCAGGATCAAAAATAGTCAGAAAAAAAAATTACGTTGTTGCTGACATGTACTATGTAGTTAGGCCTGTGATGGTTGTGTCTGTGCTAAACATGTACTAACTGTTTTATCTTGTTATCATTCCCTAAATAATACTTTATAACAACTGTCACTTAGCATTTACCCTGTTATTAGGTATAAGCAATCTAGAGATGATAAAATATGCAGCAGGATATACATGTAGATTATGTGCAAATATGCCATTTTGTATAAAGGCCCTGAGCATCCACAAATTTTGTTATATGTGGGGATGTGTGTATGTGTCCTGAACCAATCCTTCACGGGTACTGAGGTACAACTGTATGAGAATCCAGCTGTACTGTATTAAGCCAGACATTAAAAAGATTTATAAATATATATATATATATATATATATATATATATATATATATATAATAATGCTACTTTACTATATTGTCTTTTGCCTTGAAATATTTTTTCATAAAAATGTTTACAATGGGTTATGACTATTATTTTAAATGAGTTAAACACATTCTAAATTTTTTGCTTTACTTTCTAATATAGTATATACTACAACTGCTGCTGTAGGTAATGAAAAACATCACTTTGGGGGGAGCACTGCTCCACTTTACAGACACCGGCACTTAGAAACTACCTATTTATCTTATTTAGCAATAAATACTTAGGAATACTATTTGCTATCTGCACATCTTCTCCAATATTGCAATGTTAGACTAATAATTTTTTTTTTTAGTATGTGGGTAGTTCCCTGGCTTGGAATTGAACCCAGGCCGCAGCGTTGACAGCGCCAGTGCCGAAGCCTTAAGCCACTACACCACCAGGGAGCTCCCAAGACTAATAAATTTTTATAAGGTGAATAGTCAAGTCCGGAAACAGAATTCTGCCAGCTACCCCAGAAGCCCTTTCTATGTGCACCAACTTAATCATAACATCTTCCTTTACTTGCTGTAAAGTAACCATTATCCTGACTTTTATATTAACCACTTTCTTGCTATTTTCTTTCTGTGGTGTGCTTCCTTAGATCCTACAGTTTAGTTCTGTCTATTGGAAAGAAAAAAAAAAAAAGGTGTCTTTTAGGTCTCTTTTAATACATAGGATTCTCCAGCATCCCTTTTATTTACCTATGGAGCTCACCAGGCTTGCATTTTGCTGACTGCATATTCTTAATACAGGTTCAGCATGTTCCTATTTTTGATATTTCCTAGAAACTGACAGATGGATTGAGACTGGATTACACTCAGGTTTTCTCCCAGCTGCTCTGACAAGACTATAGGAGGCACACAATGCCCGACTGTCTCTTTTTGTGATCTTAGTAGCCACTGATGCTCACTGCCTACATCTATATCTATTCAGTCAGTGAGGACTATAAAAATGGTGGTACTTTAATTGTGTAATTTATTTTTCATTTATTAGCTGGAATAGCTTCATAAAGCGATTCCACCCTTCCTCTACTATTTGGTTATCTATTGGTTTAGTTCACACAGAAAGGGAAAGGGGAATTATGGACTTTTCCTTTACCAATTTTCAAAAAATAAATTGGTTTTCTACCATCCTCTGAAGGTAACCAATCATTCTTATTATTTTTTAAAAATATCATTAGAAAGAATTGATTTGAACATTTGAATAATCTCTCTACCAAATTTTCAAACAGCACATTTTGGTAATCAAGGGCTAGATTTAACTACTAGATGTAGGTGTGTAAAGATCAGCTATACACTTGAAAAGCTCTCCATAAGCAAAGACATTGTAGTTATGAAAAAGATAACTAATTAGTTCTTAAATATGTGACAAAATTCAGGGTAGATTAAAAAATACAATTTTCTGAACACCTATGTCGAGATAAGTTCAGATAAAATTTTTAAAAAAAGTTGTCTGTTTTGGTGATGCTGCTTTCCTGATACGATGTTAAAATATTAGCCATAAAAATCAAGAGATAGTTCATATTACAATTAAAAGAATCTGACTCAATTTAACTTTGGCATTAAAGAAAAAACCCCTATGATTCAATTGTCAGAAGTAATTATTAAAGTAACTTTAAAAATCCAAAAACAAGTTATTGTTTGAAAATTCTGGGCACATTCTACAGGCAAAGTCTATATCCATCTATTTTTAAGTTACAAAGAATATATAAGGGACAATTTTTATTTTTTAAGATAAAAATTTTATTATTAAAAATAAAAGGATTAAAATTGAAATTACTTCATTTTGTTATCAATTTCAAGTTTCCATGTTCCCAGTGAAAAAAATTATGTAAATAAAAATCTTGTTTCTGTCAAAATGAGACAGGAATAAGACTTTCCCAAAAAGACTTTAATAATTATAAATAAGTGTTTCTCAGTCTGGGATCCTCAGATATAGTCTCCGTGTTCCGTAAGTTCTCTATGAGAATTGTATGATGATATATTTTCATGTTTATGATTATTTAAAATATATCACAACCATATTTTGGCAATCAACCAGATAATCATATTTTGGATTATCTGGTTGATCACATTAATATCAAGTAGTACCTCATGATTTTGGTGCTCAAATATCTGTTTAGGGGTATACTAGTACCAAGTATACTTTAATACAGGTGTGTCTAACCTTTGGGCTTCCCTGGGCCACACATAAAATACACTAACATTAAAGACAGCTGATGAGCTAAAATAAAAAAAGGTTTGTGCATAATTTTTATAATATTTTAAGAAAGTTTACAAATTTGTGTTGGGCCACATTCAAAGCTGTCCTGAGCTACATGTGGCCCGCAGGCCATGTGTTAGATAAGCTTGCTTAAATAATTGAGGGCTAATAAAAAAAAAGGAGCAGAGGTGGATTTGATATGTAAATGATGCATTTTGTCAAGTGAAGGCTGAGGTACAGTGTGAATGAGTTTTCCAGTTCTTTAAATGCAAAAAAATGGTGGGAGAATTGGGTTATCACAAGGCATACAGTAGTACTGGCATGATGAACTCAAAAAAAAAGAAGTTATAGAAACTTCTTAATAGGTACAGGGGTTCTTTCTGGGGTGATGAAAACGTTCCAGAATTAGACAGTGCTGATGGGTGCACAACACTGTGAATATACTGAAAGCCAGTGAATTATATAGATATAGTACTTTAAAGTGGAGAATTTCATGTTATGTCATTTTTACCTCAATAAAATGGAAAGAAAAAGATTTGGAACATAGCAGTTATTATTGTAAATATCATCACCTAGGATATTAAATGCATGTTGCCAATTTGAAAGTAATCTGTTTTGTGGTTTGTTTTAAATTTGCAAACTCTTTTACAGTTGTATAAGTGACAATCCTGTGAAATTTATGCCTAGTTTTATGTTTGTTAATATCTGTTCCATCGAAACCAAAATAATTTAAATCAATGCTGGGGATCTGTGAGACACCATTTGGCCTTTTAAAAAGGGCTATAATATTAAGAAAGCTTGAGAAAAACTGATATGAAAGACTCATAAACACTATCCACATCTTATTCCTCTGGAGCTATAGTAATAAAATAGTTTAATAAAAAATGGCAACTTAATAGAAATTTTGTATCTTCTTTATAAATTATTCCAAGACCTTTGAAGGTTCTCATTTACCCATATAACATTTCTACTTGCAAGATCCAAATATCAATTTGAACATAATAGCTGCTCAACAAATATACACATTGCTTTAAAAAAGATGAACAAAGATACCAAGAATCAGGTACTGAGAAACAGAAATGCAGGTTTCCATGTTGGTCCAGGATACTTCAGTTTCTGCTTGATCCTCTACAATTAAACAAAGTTACTAGTCAATAACTTCTATGATCTGAGTGAGCCTTTTAGCAATTAAAAAAGGAATAACCTCCCTAATCTGGCAATTGGTAGCTGTTACTGACAGAACAGTGATGGGAACAGGAAGGAAATAGCTATGAGCCACTTTAGAGTATTACCAGACTAGATAAGCACAGTTTGAAAAGTATACTAAGCTCAGCTCTGGAGGAGTTAGCCACCAAAACTCTAGCAACAAGACTTTCCTATTATATTTCAGTACTAAAAGGTTTAATCTTCTTGGTAATAGAGAGATCAAAAGTGTCTGAAACATCACATACCAAGATGCTATAAAAGCAAATAAATCTAAAGTTAAAAAAAAGCAAATAGTTTAATGACTGAACTTGAGCATGTTTAGAAATACATTTATAAGCCCAAATAAGATTCATTCATTCAACTAATATGAATTTATGTATGCTTTATGGTGGTATTTTATAATCTACCAATGATTATGTAAATTACAGGCATTACTCTAAAATTTTTCTAACCATGTTGAAAATCCCAGATGAAGTTTGAAATTTTCTGAGCCCTTATTATGCTTGGTGTTTAAAAATACAGTACAATTTTGGGACTCACAGATTTGATTAGTCAAAGTCTGTGTCTGTCAAGAGTGACCCAAAAGTTGACAAGAGAGTAAGTTATTATTCTGCTGAGGCTGATATGTAGTAGGAAGGCGCTTACATGGGTAGCAAACAACTTACCTTTTACCTCAACTCTCATTTCATCCTCAAAACTACCTAATATGAAACAGGTATTATTCTCTTTTGTCAAATTAAAAAAAAAGGAGAGAGAGAGAGAGAAAATTCTATCTATAGAGCAGTGAGTGTTTTACATTGGCTACTAATAGAAATACACAAAGACATTCCAGTTTGGGAACTGCCAAGTTAAAACAAAAACACTTTTAAACTGAAGAGCTTCTAAGAGTCCTTTAATATGCTAATGAACACCATGAATTTCTAAGAGATACAATATGTAGTTTCCCAACTTGTAAGACCAAATAATCCTTTTGTATGTGGAACAAGTGACAGACCAAGAGCAATGAAATACTTGGGAAATGCAGCCATTGTGGTCTCACAAAATTTGAAGATTCATGAAAGTTTGGGGATTAATCTTTGAGACTATCACAGAATATGTGTGATTTAATCATAGCCATCCATTGTTTAGGACAGGCATCACAAATAATCATTTTTTATAAGGCAGAAATTTAGTGACATGAATGTTATGAAGGACTGTATTATCTTCTGGACATAAAGAGAGGTCAGGGTGGAAGAAATAATTACTAGTGATCCCTAAATGATTGCTCATCAGAATCACTGGAGGTGCTCTTTAAAAAATAAAAAAAATCAAACTGCCACAATCAAGATTCTGATTCAGTAGGTGGAGGTGTGGTCCCAGGTGATTCGGACAGAGGTAGGGTTAGAAGACAGAGAGAAGGGACTAGAGAGCTTGGCTTTCAACAGGTTAAAACAGAAGGGCGATGCCTCCAGCTGCCACCTCAGAAGGGAGTCAGGAAACAGAGTCATGGACCACAACCATAAGAATGTTTTAACCTGTGGATCTTTGGGGTATACTGCAGGACTGTATGATGGGTTTAAATTTCTACTACATAACTGTGTGAAATTGAGCAAGTTGTTTGACTTCTTTGTGCCTCGGTTTCCTCATCTATAACATGCAAACAAGACATACCTGACTCTGCTGTCAAGAAAATGCCCGATAGTGAACAGAGCTCAATATACACTGTTGTTGTTGTTATTCCTGTTCAGTCTTCCAGTAGTGATGAGGAGTATAAACGTTAGGGGGAAAAAGACCCTATGACATTGTTTTAAGGGAAAACAGTCTGTAAAAATGTTTTGGAAAAGAAAGCCCCAAGGGTCAGAAGGGGCAACTAACAAAAATGAAGAATGCAGACTGAGCCCCTGGGATCTAAAGAAACTGGCCAGAGAAAGAAAGTTCCTGCCCACATATACTCCTTACAGGGACTCTGCATGGGCATGAGAGAGACCAGGGACTTGATCAGGAGGAAGTCCCAATACTCAGACAACATTTTATAGTAAGGAAATGAAAGCCCTGATGGTTCAAGTTATTTGCTCAAGGTTATACTGCTATAAAACGAATTAAAATTTAGATGTTGCTTCCTGTCCAATGTACTTTCCACTAAATATACTGTCTGAAAAAATAAATTCTTCTTTAAGTTCTATCTATCTGAAAGACTTAAGAGGCCAAGCTACTTAGTAAAAATAAAAATATATCCCAACAAATATATGACTTAAGTCTATTTAGTGGAAAAGAAGGAGTATTGGCAAGAGACCCGTTTAAGAGCTTAATACTAGAATTTAAATCCTGCCTCTCCCTGATTGTGTGACTTTAAGCAGAAAGTTTAATTTCCAATTAGTCTGCTAACCTGGAAGAAGCTTACACCTTGAAATAAAAATCAGACAATAATGTATTTGAAAATAATGTATTTGATACTATCTGTAAGTCTGAACCTATTTGTAAGCTAGGTTCAGACTTCTGGTTCCAGCAATATGGCAAATGAGTTACTTTTAAACCTCCCTGACACAAACATCTAATTATTCTGAAAAGAAAGAAGAAGGAAGAAAGGAAGGAAGGAAGGGAGAAAGAGAAAAGGAAAGCTCCTGACCTGATCTGAAGCCAGTATAATGTTATATCAAAACCACACAAGGGGAAAGCACTGTATGACAAAGAAAAATTATAGCCCAATTTTTATTTATGAACAGCTTAAAAAATCCTAAATCTATATTAGCAACCCAAATCCAATACAATAAATCTGACAAGCTGATACTAACATTCATATAGAAGAGAAAAAGGGCCAAGAATAATTGGAGACCATTTTGAAGAACAAGTTTGGGAGCACTTGTCTTACAAGACACCTAAACTTATTATAAAGCTACATCAATTAAAACAGTATGATATAGGGGTTCCCTGGTGGTGTAGTGGCTGGGCTTAGGCTCTCTCAACGCTGTGGCCTGGGTTCGATTCCTAGCCAGGGAACCACCCCCCACCCCACCCCCCGCCCCCTGGCCAAAAAAAGACAGTATGATATAGGCATAGCGATAGAGAAACAGACCAATGGAACAGACAGGGTACCCAAAAGGAAACTTTTTGTATCATAGGTAAGACAATACAGATCAATGGAGAAAGACTGAGTGGACTACACAATAAACTGGGTTGGGAAAATCCATGTGGGAAAAAGTGAAATAGGACCTTTACCCAAATATGAATTTCACTAGATGAAACTGACAGTATGATAAAATGTGAGTGTTTACTTTTTCACACAAATAGTAATATATTCAGAATAGAATGATTTAACCAAGGACATTAAATATTCTTCCAATTAGATTCTCTATAAATACTAAACTAAATGTTCCAACTAGTTAGAACTAAAATTACAAGGTTATATATAATACAGTAAGATGTATCTTATACAAACACATATACTATATATATATGATATACCAAACACAACTTAAATGTATACAGATGTAGTATACCCTTACACATACCAAATTATCCTGGAGAAAGGGGTATTTTATTCAAAAGACAGTCTTCACTTACTGTAATGCAAATGTCCTTATTTTAGTCATATCATTTCTCACGACATAATTCCAACAAACAGCTAAACTGAAAACAGGAAGAAAAAAAATCACATAGATAATCACTATCTACTTTGTGATGCATTTCCATCTTTTTGCTATCAACGACCTCTGCCCCTGCAACTGAAAGTTAAAATCAAGATATCACATACAGTTTCACGTGCTGTTTTTTCCATTTAATTTATGAAATGAGAATTTTAATAAATCATCCAAATCTATGAAAATCTGGTTTGAATGCCTGCAGAGCCATTCATCATATTCTAGTATTTTCTATCCTCTTCAGGCTCATCTCCTCCTTTGGCTCACTAAGTTTCAGCCAGCATGGTCTCTTCCAGTTCTGTGCGGAGAGGTCTTCCTCACTGCAAGGACTTTAAACAGCCATTCTGTCACTCCTTTTTGTCTGATACATTGTCCCCTTCCTTTCCTCTATATGCCCACCCAATAACAAGAACAAGAAACGAGCACTCTCAAAATACTTCAATATACCTCTTTTTTTTTTCAAATCGCCTATCACAATTTGTAAATACATATTTATTGGTACAGTTTCTTAAACATCTGTAAGCAAGGACTATGCTTATTTTACTCCATGCTTTATCTCTAGTATTTAGCAAAGTCTGCCCCACAGAAGTGAAATCTACAACAAAACAACATTTTCTGTCTAAATCTATTTTTGTCTACCCTTCCTTAAGCATGTTTACTGGTACTTTCTCATCAATTATGCTGACTGCTTAATAAAGTTAAAATTTTAATGGCTGGAAAAGTTAAAATTCTTACACCATCTCTAAAAAAACAATATACAGCTAGCTACTCTCCAAAAAGAGGGCAAATTAATTTTTTAATTGTATCATCACACTCTAAGAGTCTTTCTAGCTTAAAAATTATGTGATTCTAATTCCATTTCATTAACCTGAAAACAGTATTATATTGATCACCATGGACATGTAATACAATTACTGTATTCATAAAGGAAACATTCTAAATATTCAGTTTGTGGGTAACAAAAACAGTACTTCTGATACAGAAATGTTAACTGGCTTTGAAATGCTTTCTTAATACAGCCACATAAATAAAAGGAAATATTAAACAGGAAGTAAGCTACTGTTGTATATCATTAGACAAGCTGTCTGTTTAAAGAGGATCAGGGCAGTATTCCAGTTTTAAACAAACGTGTATATATGGTTAGGAACTAATGATTTATATACCCAAAAGCCTTGAATTAGAGGAATTTTCCAACTGTGGCACATCATCTATTAAATAACAGTAACAATGATATCGTAAGATCTAGCAAAGGAGGAAGATTATTAAATACACATAGCCAACTTTCTTTGAATGCCCCTTTTTTGCATGTTGTTTCTTTGTGCTTGCATACACACCTGTATACCATAGGTATCAAGAATGAACACTCTAGTTTCTGAGTCTAGCCTAGATTTGATATTCTGAGATATAAAACTAGCATATTCTCTGGCCTACTGATTTGCAGTCTAACTACTAGTAATAAACACTGAAAAATTTGTTAGTAAGAATGAAAGAAAATTTAAGAAATAAAGGCATAAAGGGGACAGTGAATTTTCAGTGGCTTTAAAATTCAGGGGAAAGCTTCTCATCTCTTCATCGCTTTTCTCATAAGAAAACCCTAAACACTGTATGTGCTCCTTTAGAAGACTCAATGAAAAAAGAAGGACTACAAACGCAAAACAGAACATTAAAGGAGAAAAAATAAAAGCAATCACAAATACTTAATTTTGGAATCTTGAACTCTGATTCAGAGAAGCAAAGAATTTAGAGTTCCATATTTATCCTCTGACAAAAATAGTAAAAAAGAATATTAAGTACAGGTTTCTTGAGAAATTTTGGCATACATGCCTCACACAGGCTGGTTTTGTGATTCCCTGCAATTCTAAATAATTTTTCCTTTAATGGCAATTTGCCTTTCAAGTTTACAAGGACTGCCCAGAAAAAAATGGCAGCCATAAGTACCTCTATTTTGCATAGGACAGGGCTGGATATTTTCCGGACAGCCCTCGTATATGAGTACTACTACATGATCTATGAAAAGTGCTTTCCAGGAATTCATCAAACCAGCAAATAAAGAGGCCCAGGCAAGCTGCAAAATAGAAGACTGAGGACAATCTTCCAATAGACAAAATGGAAAGGTTAAAAAAGAAGTCTTTTCTGGATACCCCTTAAATACCAGTTATGACGGGGAACAGAAAAACTAATCTAGTTTTCCAAAGTGGGATGGAGAGACAAAAAAGACCAATGGTAGATCAAATAGATTTAGTTTTAAATGCCTTAAAAACAAAGAACCTATTTAAGAGGTATTGGTGGGTAGAGTAGTCAACATAGTAAGGCAAGTTTGTCCAACGGGCAGCCCACGGCGGCTTTGAATGTGGCCCAACACACATTACAAAAATTGCGCCTTGACCTTTTTTATAGCTCATCAGCTATCATTAGTGATAGTGGATTTTATGTGTGGTCCACCGAGACAATTCTTCTTCCAACGTGGCCCAGGGAAGCCAAAAGGTTGGACACCCCTGTTGTAAGGTTTACTCAAACTCCTGAGAATAGGACATTTTCTTTTTTGCATTTAATGTATGACCATTCACTGTCAAAAGCATTTTACTCCTGCTGCTGGTACCAGAATCTGAGGCCGTTCCAGCAGACAAGCTAGAATAAAGTATCAGATTTTTACTGAAGTCTTGCAGTTGCTGTAAGACTTTAAGAAACAGAGTAAGTGTATATTGTGAGCAGCTGACATGTCATGTATTTACAATAAACATCTGAATGAAGCCTACTGAAGTGGGCTTTCATTATGAAAAGGTTGAGTTTTAACCCAAGTCGATAATAGCTAAACAACTGCCTACTGGACATCTCTACTCAAATGTATACAAGCACATCAAATCTGTGTATTTAAGACTGATCCTACTATCTTTTTCTCAACATCCTGGTCATTCATTCACTACCCACTTGGTTGTCCAGAAATGGGGGAGCCTGCACTCTAACTTTACATATTCAATTGTCAACCAAATCCCACCAAGTGGAACCTCCTTAACAGAAATTTCCTGTTCTTCATTCTCATAGCTATAGCTATTACTTGGTTCAAGTTCCAATTAGTTCTTGTGTAGACTACTGCTTTATCTCCTACTTTGTTCACATCAATCAATTTTCTGTACCAGCACCACAGTGATGTAATTATTCTGACACTTCTACTTAAAACCCTTCAACTACATACACATCTACAGTATAAATTCTTTACTAAGATACAACAGATACTCTTCATGTTCTGGTCCTACCTTACTAGTACAATCGCATTTCTCATCTTGCTCCTCTCTATTCCCTACACAGCAGCGATATTTAATTACTTTCACTTTCCTGGAATGTTCCATGAACATATATATAGTTTTGCTTATGGTGCTTTCTCTGCCTGGTATGCTATTATCAACCTGGAGAATACCACTACATCTCTTCAGATCTGGCTTAGGCATTCACCACTTTAAGAAGCCTTTCCTGGTTCTCCAAGGGAGGAATGGCATTTGTGTCTCGTTATGGTCTAAGCATACATATGTCATATCAGCTATAACACTCTATATCCCTTACTGGTGTACATTTCTAGTTGTTAAAGTTCTTGAGCACAGGTGCTATACTGCTTCACCTTTCTATTTCCACAGCCTGGCAACCTTGCACACAGAATACAAGGAGAAACTATCAGCTGAATGAAAGAATGTTTACTGTCTTTAGTTGTCAGTTCTCCTATCTTACCAAATCACCAAATACTAAAACAATACTATTCTGTCAAATAAGCCAACAGGTGACACATTTAGGATGCATATGAGATATATCAGGTCAAGTTGAGAAAGTGACAATTACATTTGAAAGCAGAAATATAGAAGTTGCTTAAAAATGTACCTTTCTGGAAGCCTCTAAAATACCCATTCGTTATACATTTCCTTTTATCTATATACAAGAACATTAACAGAACACCCATACGCCCTTTCCTTAGTGTTAGCCGGTGCATTTAGATTCCTATTTCAGCAAAACATTTATTTCTAGCATGGATTGTACTGACATGGCTAATGCATCATCAAAAACTTATAAACATCTCTATTTATGTGAAGTACAAGATAATGGATGAGGTATAATAATTATTTATTTTTATTCTTTTGCCAAAGAGGAGGACAGCTATTTGATAATATATTCATTGACTTCTACTTCACTACAGTCTGAAAAATAGGTCATTAGGTAATTTTGGGGTTCTGTGAACTTCAGAGTACACTTACACAAACCTAGAAGGTATAGCCTATGGTTCCTAGGCTACAGCATGTTACTGTACTGAATACTGCAGGCAACTGTAACACAATGGTGTGTATCTAAACATATCTAAACATAGAAAAGCTACAGTAAAAATGCTATATTAAAGACAAAAAATGGTTCACCTGTATAAGACATTTACCATGAATGGAGCTTGCAAGACCGGAAGTTGCTCTGGTTGAATCAGTTAGTGGTGAGTGAATGTGAAATCCTTGGACACTACTGTAAAGGCTGCAGACTTTATAAATACTGTACACTTAGGCTATACTAAATTTACAAAAACACATTTTTATTTCTTCTATAACATAGTAACCATAGCCTACTGTTACTTTTTTACTTTATAAACTTTGTGGTTTTTAAAAACTTTTTGACCCTTTTGTAATATTTAGCTTAAAACTCACATAGCACAGTTGTACAAAAAGGTTCTTTATATCCTTCTTGTATAAGCTTTTTTCCCATTATTTTTTTTTTCACTTTTTAAACTTTTTTTGTTAAAAACTAAGACATAAACACACACACAAGCCTAGGTCTACACAAGGTCAGGATCATCATTATCACTGTCTTCCACCTCCGCATCTTGTCCCACTGGAAGGTCTTCAGGGACAATAACACATATGGAGCTGTCATCTCCTATTATAACACTGCCTTCTTCTGGAACACCTCCTGAGGGACCTGCCTGAGGCTCTTTTTAAGGAGGTATCACTCTTTTCAGAAATACATCCATGGTGTTTTGCTTGGTTTGTTTTTCTCATCATAGATTTGCTTGTAAGCAGATAATGAACCACAAGCATTCCTATTAATAAAAACCTTTCAGTGTTGGGGGGGGGTCGTCCATATTTTCAAACTTTTAAAGGAGCTAGATGAGGTCTGCAAAAGTTTCTGCTAAACCCTTCACTATGAATTTTCTTGGGGGGTTCCTCTTCTTTTGCAATTAACTTTTCTCTTACCTCTTGTTCAGCTAGGTACTCCTCTTTCAGTTCCAACAATGCTTCATTAATCAATTTCTCAGGAACCACCTCGAGGAGCTCCTCAATGTCATTCTCACCCACACCCAGGTTAAAGCTCAACCACAGCCTTGTTGATTTTTGCAGCCTCCTCATCCTTGGCAAATCCTTTGAATTTGTGTGAATCACTCTCGGAGTGTCTTCTTCTAGATGCCATTCATATACTCTCTCCTTGGTGACATCACCCCAAGCAATGTTCTTGATGCAATAACAGATGTTATAATCCTTCCAGAATTGCACCAGTGTCTTCTCAGTGTCTTCCTCAGTTGCAGCAATAGCCTGGGCAAAGGCCCTCCCCAGGAAGTAGCCTTAAAAGCTACTCTAACTCCTTGACCCATTGGTTGGATCAAAGAGATGGTGTTTGAAGGGAGAAACACCACTGTGATATTGGGAAGAAGGTCACCAGTAAAAGGAGGATGTCTGGGCGCATTATCAACAATAAGCAAAATCTTGAAAGTATGTTATTCTCCAAACTGTATTTCTCCACTTCGTATTCTCCAAACTGTATTTCTCCATTTCGTATTCTCCAAACTGTAT